>CM014737.1:5119015-5719015 GCA_004329165.1 Spatholobus suberectus
ATTTGGCTTATAAAAATTAAACTGCCAAAAATACTAAAAAAAATATTTTTATCAAACAATTATTTATATAATAAATTATATTAATTATTTTTCTATTAAAACTTAGATTTTTACATCATTTCTAAAAAATGCATAAAACTTCATTTACTCATTAATTTGATACTTATTTTAAATTATTAAATTTGATAAAATCCAATAAATTATGTTTAATAATATCTATAATAAATATTTTAATTTTTATCTTAAAATTATTTGTAATGGTCAAATGCCATTTCTTAGTAAAAATAATTCAAATTCTATTTTTATAATTGGTGAAATTTTCTAAAAATCTACTATAAAATATATTTTATTATTATTCAAAATAATTATTGAAAAACTTCATAGTCCTACATAGCCGAAATGCATTATTTGCATTTTAAGGAATTATTTCAAAATTTTTCATTACTTAAATCATAAAGATCTTTGGTAAAATAAATATATGATTTATTATTATTAAATAATAAAATAAAAATCAATTTATTTCTTCTACTTGGAATAGTGGCCTAATGCTTTTAGTGATCAACTAGTTCAAGTTTTTAAATTTTTATCATACAAAAAATGAATTTCTTGTCTACCTATGGACCTATGGTGGAATGCCACATTGGATTCCTAAGCCAAGATTTTCAAATTTTTATCATATAAAAATCATTATTTTCGATTATCTATAATTTGTTTATTTAAAATAACAATAGTAATAATAAAAATTGATAAAAATTATAATTTCTCCATTCTTCTTCATGACTTACAAAGGCCGAATAGTATAGCCTAAGAAATTACCATGATTTTGTTCTATCATGAACAAAATCTCAATAATAATCAAGATCTAAAGGTTATAATTACTACAATCAAGAATAAACACCAATTAATTCATAGATCTCATATATTTCACTTATAATTATTTTCAATCAAGTTTTAAATCATAGATAAGATATAGCAGGTATTACAATCTTGTTTTCTCTTGGATGCTCACCTACGGCAGCCATAGTGGCACCACTATGCACAGCAGCTACGCTGCTTCCCCCTTTTCTCTCACCTTAGGCATTTGCCTCGTATAAACTAAGGCAGCTCCTTATCCCACAGTAATGGGTTTTGGACTATTTCTTTTTTCTATTTTTTTAGATTTTTTTTATTTTCCAGAATTTATCAATATTTAATGTGACCCAATCATCCGACCCAAACTAACTCGATAGAGATTGAGTTTGTTCAGTTTGGGTTGCATACAAAAAATAAGAGAACCCAACCTAATCCAACCCGATACATTTCAATTGGTTTGGATTTCTTAATGCAAACTTAACCCAACACGACTTGATTACACCCCTAGATACAAGGGAATGCATGAAATGTGACGTTTTTGTAAATTCTAACTCTTCTAAATTCCAAACACAAAAACAAAACAAAAATTAGAAGTTTAGTGATTACCCTTTCAAATTTACTTCCTATTTGATTATCACCAAAATCTCGTCCAGAGTATACCTTTTTACGGATGTCCCACATTTATTAAGTTGTCTATCGTTGTTATTATGTTGGGGACCGTTACAAAGCTTGAGAAAAAAATTGGAGGGACTAAAATAATTAAAATTATAATATTTTAATTAAATTTAATAGTATTGATAATATTACTTCTTACGGGAGATTTTAAATATTTAATGGTATTATTCAAATACTAATTATATTTTTAATTAATTTTCTTTTATGATATTAAAATATTTTTTGTACTTTATTAATAACACACCTTAGGTTACTTTTTTTACGACTTTCATACCTTCGTCTGTTATTGAATCAAAATATTTAGAAAATTTATCTATAATTCTGTGAAAAAATTTGCCCAAAACATTAAATTATTTTATACAAAACAAAAGTTGTATGAGAATATGAAAAAAAAAATCTTCTATAAATTTTTATCAAATTTTAGAAATTAATCATATTTTTGTCAAAATTATAGCAAAATTTGCAGAAAAATTTTGTAGGAAATTTCATAAGAAGATCACAAAATTAATAAAAAAAATCTGCATAAAAAACCCGTAAGAAAAATTTGCAAGTTCAAGTCATATTAAATAAGCTTTCCTATACCAGAATAATGAAGGTATAAAAGTCATAGAAAAATGTATTTTAAAAATGCAAAATAAAAATAGTTTTATATTATGAAAATAAAATTAATTAATGAAATATGTAATGTATAAATAGTGTTATTAAATTTATAAGAGCCGAAGTTATCAAAAACAAAAACTTAAAAGTGTAATATTAATAAAATTATCTATAAAAATAATAATAAAGAAAAAGACTAAAGATTATCTTCTTTATGCTTTTTCAATGACTAAAAAGTTACAAATTAAAATTTTCTATACTCTTTTAATCACTTAAAATCATTAGTAATTAAGGAATAAAGAATATAATAGAAAATTTTATTAGTGTTAATAAAAAATATAAATGATTTTTAACACACACACACACACACACACACACACACACACACACACATATATATATATATATATATATATATATATATATATATATATATATATATTTGTAAAAATTTTAGGGGGGGAGGGGCCATGGCCCCTGGTTGGGGACTATAGCTCTAGATACCAAGAAATGCCTAAGATGTAACATCTTGACAATCCTTAAGCTGTCTAAAAAAATATAATTCTTTTATAAGAATATAATTAAAATTTGTCAACCCATAAAACATTTTATACTAAAAGAACTACATAACTTTGATTTCTCCATTACACCCAAAGATACGTAGGGCTCAAAAATATTTTTCTTAAATATACCCCCTTCCCAAAATTTCCCAAATAAATAATTTTTTTTAGAATAAATATGTTTTAATAATTTTTCAAGGAAGAGAGTAAGACATCAATTGTTATTTTTACGCCTTAAGTTAAGATTAACCACTTTTATAACAAATATCATGGGGTGATAATATCTTTCCTATGCATAATCAACTCCCAAATCCAATCTCCAGTTTGAGATCATTCTTGTAGGATTTTTCTAAATATTTTCCCAATAAAAATAGATTTTGGTGGTAACTCCAATTTTTCATTAATTAAATCTTTTTTTCATTGTTTCATTGTGATCTCAATTATGATGCATATCATGTGATGGTGATGAGTAAGTGCTCATAGCAGATGAAAAAGACTACATGGGTGGTGCCACGTATAGGTTTTCGGTCATTTTGTTTTTCATTGGTCATGGTGTGGTTATTTTGTCATGAGACATGTATTGAACATCATTTCTGCATGTGTTGTTGGTTCTTTGCGAAGATAATTATTTTTTTCACAACTTAATTACTTTTATTTCAGAACTGATTTAAAAAGTATCCACTTTTTATATCGACTGATTCTACATGCCCCTAAAATCAATCTAGAAAGTCGAAAATAACTAATCTTAAAAATCTTTTTTGTACTAGTGTCAATTATTTCTTGTATAGTGTTCTTTAGTCAATTTTCAGCTTTCGTATATAGTTTTTGGCAGTTTTGTTGGGATTTTTTTGTTGTTGTGTGCTTTTATGTTAATTGGTACATTCTAATTTTTGGGGGGTAAAGACCATTAGTATCTTTCACTGAATACAATTCCGCTTGAGCCGCATAGGACCACTATATTTGACAAAAATTTTCCTATGAGTATTTAAAGCAACTGCATACCTATAACTCGAACTCGAGACCATTGATTAAGATGTAACATGCATTCTATTTAACTTTAGATAACTTATTTCCTATTTTAATTAATTCAATATGAGACCTATTTAGTAATTTGATCATTTGTGGCTGCTTTTCACTTCTATATATATATATTAATTTTATAAACTTTTGTTATAAAACCGTTCCGTGGCTAGCAAACATGTAGACCCCAACAAGAAAATAAAAGGAAGGCAAGATAATAACCAAAAATAATGCAATATGCTTTGATGATGTTCAATGTTCATAAATCACGTCATCTTGTGAGGTTGACCAACATAGAATTAATACGATATTGAAACATCAAATGCTTAAATGCTCAAAGAGGAGTGCTAGTAGCATATTCTTTAACTAACTCTTTAATACACCTTTTATTATTAATTAAAATTTATTAGAAACTATACAAAATTAAGAGAGTGAGACTCATTAAATAAGAAGTAGAACTCATAATTTTTTGTAATTTCTCATAATTTCAGCAAATAATAAAGAATATGTTCAAAAGAGTATATTAAAGAATGCGTTGTTAAAATTTTTCAATGTCTAAAATATAGATGGGTATTAATAATAACGATAACAGCTATTCCTACAACAAAAATTCAGAACATATATTACAACAAAGGAGAGAGATAATAGAAACAGGAGAAAGAGAAGTATAAAAGGATGAACGACGTGGTGAAAAATATAAAAAGAATAAAAAAAAGTTATAAAATGTGTTTTGAAAATATATGGTACGATATAGCATTACTCTAATAATAAGCGTATAACCTTTTCTATATTTCTTGAACGCGTTTCATCAAGTGTCTTCTTTGACTGAATACAATGTTCACAAATAACCTCTAACTTAAATATTGATTTCTTTGAGCCAGTTGCCGTTATATATGCTAGTGTGGAAAATCTTAATCTTCGAATGCGTGTCTTTCATTTTTTACACACATGTTGCATTATTCATAAAAGTTAAAAACATTAATTTAGGAGACCGAAACAGGATTTCACTAAGGTCAATGCAAAATACTCATATTTCCCACGAGTAAATTGGCAATGACAAAAAAAAATTCCACTGTACTTTCTTTGCTGCTTCCCGTCGCAGCTTGTATATATATATGGAACTGAAACCCAATTAAATGAGACACAATGAGGGAAAACATGGCTAGGGTTCATAGTCTAAAGTATATTCTATCTTTAACTTTTTCAATTGCACTTAATCTCTTGTTAGTTAGCATGTCCATGCGCAACAGATGGCAGCAAAATTGGACGCAAGAAGCTACGGCAGAAGCTGAAACTGTATCATCTGTCTCGTGTTCAGGCCATGGAAAGGCTTTTTTGGATGGTTTAGTTCTTCATGGCAAGCCTGTTTGCGAATGCAACATGTGCTATGGAGGAAGTGACTGCTCACAGCTTCTGCCTGATTGCAAGGTTGATGCAGATAGGTATTAATCTTTGTTGTTTTGCTTGATGCTTGTGGGTTTCACACACACACCTCCCCTGCCTTATTGCCTAACTAGTATGAAAAATGTTAAACGTATATTCCATTTTTGGAGTGTATGGACGAAAGAAAGTGAGATATAGAGAGAAACTGATAGATATGACAATTGATGTGATGAGAAATAAAAAGAAAAATAAGAAAAAACATGAGATGAAATGAGTTATAAGAGAAGTTGATATTGAATATCTCATATCAACTATTGATATAGTTAAAATATAGTATATAAGTGAAGGACAATCCTCATTTTACAACCCTAGTTTTGTAAGGTAAGGGATGTCTCCTACATATATACACTTCTTTAGGCATATCACTAATCGATGTGAGATCTTCAATGATTGAATGTATGAATATAATAATAATAATTCCCTAACATAGCCATACATAACATAGGTTTGAATGGGTTTAATTTGGCAAGTGAGATGTGAAGAGACGTAGTTGTAATATTTAATTGGTAAATTTATTGTGTTATATATTTTACTTTTACTTAATACCATTAGCCATCAAAGTAGTTCTGATGATTAATTATGAGCTGAATAGGCTCACAAGCAAATTGAGTTAAGAAAAACTCACTCAGACCTGGATTATTTCAACTCAACTCACTTAATTACCCACGGGTTAGGACGGGTTAAACCAAGATAGATTAGGCTCAAGTCAGGTTTTATTATTTTTTAATTTGTTTATTTAGGTTTAAATATCTTTTTAAGTCTCTTTAATTTGAGCCAAGTTTTGGTTTCTTAGATTAAAAATTTTTATTTTTTTTTAGTTTTCATAATTTGGAAATAGATCACATTTAGTCTTTATCAAAGGACTAAAATGATCACAAAAAAATAATCTTAAGAATTAAAAGTGTACTATTTTTAAATTAGGGAGACAAAAATAATCACTTTTTAATTTGGAAAACCAAAAGTAAAGTTGACCCAAATTTGAGGAAATAAAAAGATATTTAAGACTGTTATTTATTATTTGGTTTTAAATTTTAAGAAATTTCATTCATCTCTTGTTCGTACGGTAACCAACTCATCACTTCAATCCCTTAAGGCCCTTTTTGGGATGAGTTTAAGTTGTAATAAGTTTCAAAAATTTCAAAAAACTATAATCAGTTTAAAATTTTAAAAAATAATTTTATTTTTTTTTCTAATTTTTTGTTTCAAAATAAACTCATTTTATCCGGGTCATTCGAGCTTGTGTTCCAAGCTACAATAGTGCTATTCTAATCTTCTTTGGCCAACTCCTGTCATTGTTGCTATTCTGACATGGTCGAATTGTTTTCCTATATCTAAATTGTAAGCAAAAGTGATAGAAAGAACCAAAAACACTCCCACTACTACTAGACAGAACGTCACTAATGCTATCAGCAGATACCTTAACAGATTACTAATTTTTACCCAGCAGATGATCGAAATGTTTTCTTATATCTAGAGCTTAGAAATGAAAACTTAACTTGATCTAATTAAAATTTTTGACAAGGTCAAAAAGTCCTCTCTACTTTTCTGTTGCTCAAAAAAATATTAGCCGAATTTTTTTCATCTCTAAGAATTAAAATATCTTCCTCAAACTCTAATGGTCCAATAACTTTTCCTATAAAATTTATTTTTCGGTCTTTTACATTTTTCAGTTATTTCTTCAAAAGAAATTGGCTAATTGAACCTAGCTTGAGCTAGTTTAACAATGTTCTTTTTTTTTTTTGGTGAATAGTTTAACAATGTTCTGATTCACCAAATAGTAAATCAAGTTAGGTTGAGTGATTAATTAAGAGTTAAACCCATGGTTGACCAACTTGAATGAATTGAACTGATAAGAACAATGTCTTAGGTTCGAATCTTGTTGCCATCTTTGTACACTAAAAAAAATTTAAATGAATTGAATTAGCCTATATATTTTGACAACTCGATCTAATTGCCATAAATTTGACATCGCAATAAAATATCAAGATGCATAGATGAGTTGGGTATACTCGTTTCAATAGAAGTCCTAAGTTTAATGTCGTTCATTATTTATTAGTGAGGAGTTAAATTAATTCACGACTTTGCTATTTATAAATTACAAATTAAATAGTGAATCTTTTAATTTTATGATATCATACGTACAACTTTAAGATTTTTTTTATAAAAAAAATCAGACCAAATTTTTATTCGCATTTATATTATAACTTCAATTCGTGAAAAAGGAATAATTTCTATACATATTTTTCTTCTCCTACAGTCACGATTTTTCCTTGTTCTGTGATGTGTTATAAGATTCTACGTCAAATCAATATAATATTCTTAATTAGTTACCTTGTAAAAGAAATAAATTTCTCTAATTATTTTAATTAATATTTTAATTTCTTGAAACATTACACATAATGAGATATTTACAAATTCTCATTTTATTAAATAAATTTATTTTAAATTTTTGAAAATTAAAATTTTTAAACATTTGTGTTTTATATTTTAATTTGCATACTTAATTATCAACAAAATAATTTTTCTCATATATTTTTTAAATTTATACGTTTCATATTTCATATTTAAGCACTTGTGTAATATATGAAATACTTATTGGTTTATCTTTTAATTTATACATAAATGGAAAACAACATATATTGCTTGTTAACTATATTAGCACTTAATTTTTCTATAATATAAACTAAATTAACTACCAATTATTACTGAATATATTATCGCCTGCAGTGGAGATCCCACTTTTTTGGAACCCTTTTGGATGAAGAACGCAGCTAGCAGTGCAATAGTGGTTGCAGGTTGGCATCGCATGAGCTATGAATTCAGTGAAGGCTCTCTCATCTCAGAAGAGTTGAAGGGACACATTCGAAATGTCCATGCTAGTGTTGGAAATGCTATAACTGATGGAAAATACATAATATTTGGAGCAGGTGCCACCCATCTTCTTAATGCTGCAGTACATGCCCTTTCTTCAAATGCTTCATCTTCACCCGCAAAAGTGGTAGCTTCAATCCCATATTACCCGGTAAAGTTGAAGACCAAGACCTTGGTTGCTTACATTTACATCTCCTAATATGTCTACCACGCATGAAAGAAGAATTACAGCACACTTTCTAACTCATTTTTACTATTAAATTAAGGAGTAAATAGTGCATATACCGACAATGTAAAGAATTTTTATGCTATTATCTAATTACAATTATCAGTATGGTAAGTTTATTAACTTTTTTAATATCTTGTTTAAAAGTTATACTATGATTTCTAATTGGTTAGTATAAAACATTTTACAATGACTATGCATAGATTTTAAAGGGATTGGATAGTGTGCATGACGTCATATGTTTTAACCTCAGTACGATCATTGTACAAAAAAAAAAAATGCATAGATTTTAAACTCTAAATTAAATTTATTGAAACTTGCAAAATTATAAATGAGACTTGCTAATTAAGAATGAGAGTTATATTATTTTGTAAATCTTAAATTTTTTTAACTCATAATACAAATAAATATAGAAAAAAAAATGTATTAGAGAATGCTTCTTCATTATCTAAACTCAGTTTTGAGCCTTCATTGCTTGCTAGGTTTATAAAGAGCAAACTGAATTTTTCAAATCTGAGGATTATAAATTCAATGGGGACACGTCCATGTGGAAGAATGATACTTCAAACTCGACCTTTATTGAGTTGGTGACTTCCCCAAACAATCCAGACGGGCATTATGAAGAAGGCAGTTCTTCAAGGCCAATTTGTGAAGACAATTCATGACCTTGCCTACTACTGGCCACATTTCACACCTATCCTAGCACCTGCAGATGAAGATTTAATGATATTTACACTTTCTAAGCTAACTGGTCATGCTGGAAGCCGATTTGGGTAAGTTACAGTTTGTACTATTTCTAGATCATAACTCACTTGCACATAAAACTGTTTAAAATGCGTTATATTTGACTTTAATTATTAAGTTTGCTTCCGAATTAGCTAGTCCAAAGACGTAAATTTTCAGATTATCAACAGTATTATATAATTTAAACAAAATCTTTAAAATTTTCTTTTATAATATATTTTTCTTTTTGCCTTCTACGTATGTCACACTATCTTTCACATGTTATATAAAAGTTCTCTTAAACTTTTATCAAGCATTAAACAGATGAAACATTTCTTGTATGTAGTTACTTTTTTTTTTTTTTTTTTTTTTAGAAAAGCTAAAATTTTATTGATGAGAAGGTGCTGGTGGATGAACATAAGAAATCAGGGCCGGCCCAATGTATGTATAGGCTTAAAGCAAATATTAAAATAAGGTCTTTTAAAATTAATAAAAATACTTATCAGCTAGTTAATGTTTACGGAACAGAATTTTAATAAAATGGGCCTAATTATAGGAGAAAAACATTTAGTTATTTTTAATATTACTTAATAACTAATTACTAAAATTCTTAAATTAAAGTATATTAACAAGTAAAAATATTGTGTGGGGCCTAAAGTGAGGGCTTGACTAGCATTATGGTTGGCCGGCCTGTAAGAAATGCATATGAGAATACAATGCTTGCAAGCCAAATTCTGCATATGTAATTACTAAGCATCCGTTCCACGTAGTTGCGTAAAAAGAAAATATTCTAAATGATTTCTTCACAAGTACAGGAGTAGAGACAAAAATAATTAAGTTGTTTTAAACAGAAAAATGTCTTTTCAAGAGAGAGAAAGTTACATCTTGGGTATTTCACGACCACTGTTTTGTATCTTAAAGAATTCTCCTTGAAAAAATTATGCATTGATTTGTGTTAGGTGGGCAATAATAAAGGATGAAGCTGTTTACAAAAGAATGTTAACATACATGGATTTGAGTACCTACGGTGTTTCTAGAGAGACTCAATTAAGAGTGCTAAAGCTTTTAAAGGTAGTCCTCAGTGGAAATGGAAGGGCAATCTATGAATTCGGATACAACACAATGAAGAACCGATGGACTCGATTGAGCAAAGTATTGGCTCAATCAAAAAGATTTTCTACTCAAAACTTAAAACCTCAATATTGTTCATTTTCCCAGCAAATCAGAACACCTTATCCAGGTAATTTCCTGTCCAGATATATGTTTAAGCACATCCATAAAACAAATGAGTAACTATTTTGTAAATAAGGATTATTATGTGCACTATATATTAAATATATGTAATTAATGATGAAGTTGAGAACACTAAAACACATGCTATAAAACGTGGGAAAACAAAATTGTCAATAAAAAAACACATAAATTATAAAAGTGGTTCTGCAAAATTTTGCTCATCAACAAGTGACAAGATCACCAAGAGAGCGAAATCAAAATGAGAGTACAAGATAAGTGTGTATGTGAACACGGTGCACTCTCTCTCTCTCTCTCTCTCTCTCTCTCCTCTCTCTCTCTCTCTCTCTCTATATATATATATATATATATATATATATATATATATATAGAGAGAGAGAGAGAGAGAGAGAGAGAGAGAGAGAGAGAGTGTGCACTATATATATATATATATATATATATGGATCAAGATCCGTTGATATTAGGTGTCAAAATTAGTCAAATTACACTTTCAATAACTTTTTGTATAGTTCAAATTTAACCAATCCAACTAATGGATTATGTAATATTATCTTCAAGATCATGTATATCAAATTTCACATCATTTGAACTTTTCTAGATATGTTATCTAACATTGAGTATTTACATATATTTTAATATCATATTATACATTAAAATAAAGTGATGTAATGAACTATTAAATAATTTTGAAATTGTATGAAGTTTTGTATACTTAATCTAATTAATAAGAACATCAAATTCAACAGTTAGATTGGTTAAATTTACATTCTACAAAAAGTTATTGAATGTGTAATTTGACTAACTTTGATACCTGGTATCAACGGATCCTGACCCTATATACCCAATTCAAAAGAAAATTTCATTTTTATTTTTCTAAAATATTTTTAACCAATTAGAATAGATTACATTATGTGCAATCATATCAGTATCAATTCACCGAGTTCCATCAGAACTCTACAATTAAGCGTGCTTGGACAAGAGTAATATTAGGATGGGTGACTTCACTAGAAATTCTCGTGTTGTACCTCTTTTGAGTACTAACATTACGTTAGTCCAAGTAGAATTGAGTTTAGATCCCTTAAACAAAGTCTTTTATTCAAGTCTTATGAATGAAAAAAAAAACATTATTGGAAAGGGAGACCTCACTAAAGATAGGTTAGGTAGGTTCTTCAGTAACAATTAGTCATTGGCAAAACTGATGAATATTTTGCACCTATAATATGGTAACAAAAAAAAGAAAAAGAAAAAAGATTACACTAGATACTCTTATACTTAAACAAGTAAATTAATTGCTCGCACAAATAGTGAATTTCAAACAACAAAAACAATTTTTTTTAGATGTGCTAACACACTACACACCCTTTTGAACACATACTCTTTCATTGGTTGAAATTTATTGAAAGTCAAAAAATCAAGAGAAAGAATCATTAAATAAGATGTGAGACCCATAAAATTTTGTGATTTTTAATAAATTTCAACTAATAGAATAGAATGTGTTCAAAAGAGTGTGTGAGAGAGTATGTTGCTAGCCTTTCTCATTTTTTTTTAGTATAAATGTGGGGAGAAGGTAACCAATCTCCAGAAAGCATGGCAAGAAATTATAGCTCTTAATGGAGCATTTAATGAGTCAATTTTAAATAATTTACTCACAATTTCATATTGACATTATTACAGCTTTTGCGTGGTTGAAGTGTGAAACATCAATATTAGAAAATCGTTCTTGCTATGAAGTTCTCAAAGCAGTTAACATTACTGGCCGGGTAGGTAGTTTATTTGGTGCTGATAACCGCTTTGTGTGTCTTAGCTTGGTTAGGAGCGAAGACGACTTCGATTTATTGTTAAGGCAGATCAACAAGCTAGTTTCTTTGGAAATTAATTATGATAAACGTGTGGCTACAACTTCAACTGGTTTAAGGCAAAGCAATGAGTCTACACTGATGTTGCCTGCAGGTCAATGTCGTTTGAACAGATCATTAATTGGATTTGAGAATGGTATTAGAGACTTTGAACTCCAATATATTTCGTAGACAAAATGGATTGAATGCTAATATTGGTCTTTCTTCTTAAAATTAATAAATTAATTTGTAGAACTGTAAGATAGAGCTATCACCTTATCAATGGAAAATTATGTTTGTTACATAATACTTACCTTGTTACTCGTTTTTCATTACCCATGTTTTTCATTTTTTCCCCCTTAAAGAGTTAATTATTCAAATTTTTGTCTTCAAAAGGCAATAAACATATTAGTTCCTAAGAAATTAAAATTTACACAGCTAGCCGTGTTAATCTTCAGACTTCATGTACTAAATAGATGGAGATATATAGGTCAATCTTGTATATTTAACCTGATTTGCAATGACTCACATTTAAATGAATTGGCCTGAGCTTACCTACTAAACTAAATGGACTTCTTTTCTACGGTCTGCGTCCTGCCCACTTAGTTAGTGGGCTAGTTGGTTGGTCCATGGGCTAATTAATAAAAAATATAAAAATTTTAAAAAGATTCAAAAACAATTGAAAAACCCAAAAAAATTATAAAAAAATGATAAAAAGTAGAAAAATGTCTAAGATTAAAAAATGTTTAATATTAACAAAAAAATATAACAAGTATAATATTAATTAAACATTAAACAAAAATTTATATTAAAAAAATAAAACAATAATTCATATTTAAGAGAAATTCTTGATCAATGGTTGGCCTATTATAAATTGCAGACTCCAACCCTTATAACTGGCAAGTTAAATGGACTGGGCTAATAAGCTTGTGTTTATATAGACTTGTATATTACCTAGTCCTAACCCACTTAGTTTGCAAGTTAAATAGATCGTTTGCAAGCTTAAACCAACACATCCAACTCTAGATATAACATTAGTTTCTCAAATAGACAAATGTAATGTTTGTACTTCTTTAGAGACTACAAGTAAGGTTTGAAATTCTTACAGACTAACCTATTCATTATCAAAATTTCCAAAAATGAAAATGGTGATTTATTCTAAAGTGAACATGCATTTTTGTTAATTTTTTTTATTTATAATGCTAGATATAAACATGCATGTTATGTATGTGGTGAATTACTTCTTTAAAAAATTTGTTTTAATTAGAAAGTATTTGTTTTCAACTTTCATGTATGTAAATTTGTAATTCATTTCTTATGATATAATATATAGAAATATATGCTAATTGGTTTTATCATTTAAAGAAGAAGGGAGAAAATTTTACGAGACAAGAAAGGAATTTGACTTCTTTAAAAGGGAAATTTTCTAGCTTCAAAGCTTTTCTAGCTTCAAAGCAAGTGAGGGGTTTGATTTCTTAATCCTTCAATATGTGGATGATACTTTGTTGGTCGAGGAAGCTAGTTAGGACAATGTGTGGGTTCTAAAGTCTATTTTGAGATACTTTGAATTGCTTTTTAAGTTAAAGGTTAATTTCCACAAAAGCCACCTAATCATAGAGGTGGGAGATAATTTTTTTAGATGCAACTACTATAACAATTCTTGCATTTGGGGATGTTCCATTCAAATTTCTTGGCCTACCAATTGGATCTAACCCAAGGCTTCTATCTATTTGGCAACCAATTATTAATCCTATGAAGAAGAGCCCAACAACTTGGAAAGGTAAGTATCCATATTTGGGTGCATGGTTGTGTTGTTTTGATTAACTCATATCCGTCTATCATTGCACTTTTTTTTAATTAAGTATTGAAATTTTAATTGGAATCCATATGTCTTTCTTATGGAAGGAAATAAGGAATCTAATAAGATAGCCTAGATGAGTTGGGAAAAGACATGCTAGTCAAAAAATAGTGGAGGGTTAGTAATTAAAAATTGAGATTTTTAATATTTGCTTGTTAGATAAATGGAAGTGGCATTTCTTGGTTGATAAAAAGTCGTGTGTATAATTTATTCACTCCTAGATATGCCTCATTGTGTCAAGTGCCCTTAGATGCAAACTTGAATTGCATGGCAAGCTCCATATGATAGAAGGATCTTTGTACTATAGTGTGGCTTTGTTATGGTTTTCCTTAGCTTTAGGTAGAAGGAAAAAAGATGGGAAACAAGTGTGATTTTGGCATGATGTTTGAATTGACACTATATTGAATGATGTCTTTAATTGACTTGTATTGTTTCTTTGATGATAAAGACTGCCTACATTTGTTGAAATGGGGAAATGGAATAATGACGGGTCACGTTAAAATGATGAAGGTGGTGAAGGGATGATAAGATCCCTCAATTGTTTTGATTTATCAAACAAAATAATAAGTTTTTCAAGTAAAATAAGCAATATGGTCTTATAATAAGAAAGACGATGTTACCATCTTTTATCAAATGAATACAAAACACAATGTTTCATTATATAATATATGTTGTTCGCATAGTCTGAATCTTTGCAAGAAACAAAGCTTGAGTTTTGTCTTAACCACTTTGAAATCTTACAAAAAGCTCAAAAGAGAAGTCAACAAGGTATAAGCCGCCTACCTCATGAAAAGATGTGCTTACCTACCAAAAAGAGAACAATAGTGTACTTTTTGAATGAAAAGCATATATGCTCACTGCTACAAGATTTTAATATGAGAAAGAGAAAGATAAGTAGACAGCTTCATCTTATCAAAATGACAAGTTGGTGAAAGGCATTTACTGTTGCATTTAATGCCCCCAATGGACACTTTCTCTCTC
The DNA here is from genome assembly GCA_004329165.1 of Spatholobus suberectus. Lineage (NCBI taxonomy): Eukaryota > Viridiplantae > Streptophyta > Magnoliopsida > Fabales > Fabaceae > Spatholobus > Spatholobus suberectus. The sequence continues at coordinate 5,133,908 of CM014737.1, forward strand.
CTAATAAGAAAAATGATAGTCACAACAACTATCCTTAAAGTCTTTTTATAAGTACCAGAGATCCTTTGAACAAGACAAAGAAGCATTATGACCTTAAGAACTTTTACTACTAATGAACATTCTTTAGCTATCTTGTAAAAAGCTCTAGTGAAAAATCTCTAAATAACAAGACTATTGCTTAAACTTGTACATCTATCTGATAAGACAATATAATCCATAAACATTACCCTTAACCATTATTTATGTGAATTTGGTTGTAGCTTGATGCGGTTATAAAGAATGCTTGGTTTGTTACTTGAAGAGGTAAGTGTAATACTACTTGGGGTGAGCCTGAAGAGGCTTGGGAAAAGAATGCTTGAAACTTGTATAAGTCATCTAGTGGAACTTTGTGGTGTATCAAAAACTAGACGAAGTCTCTAGGTGAGAAGAACTAGTATAAAATTCTTTGTGTGATTATCTCTCTTTTCTTATCTTATATCTTGTATAGTATTGTGTTTCAAATACTCCTTTAAATGCTTCTTTTCAAAAAGGTTTAATAAGAGATTTAAAAACAAAGTTTATTAAACTTGTTTTACTTCGACTGTTTGATCAGACAATACATAGTCTTGTAAAAAGATTTATGCAAATTATTTGAAACACAATTCAATCCCCCTTCTTGTGTTTCCATGTGTCTTGCACACAAGGCATCTTAATCTTTCTGGGGGTTTTCAAGAAGTTTTGGTCTTCTTCGATTCCATCAAAGGTGCTAGTTTTCTCATTAAGGCTTTTGCTTAAAAGGTTACCACTTTATGTTGCCTTTTATTCAAGCTAAGAAACAGTGCTATATGTGTTTTTTCTTGAAGATTCCTTTCATTTTTTGTGTGCTCTATGACATGTCAAGTTCAGTCCTCATTTTATGATTGCCTTCCTCTACCTATCCACATGTACACCCTTAGATCACACAACTTTTGATGAGGCAAGTTGTAAAGCAAGTGGTTGTAATAACTATGACAATAGAGGAGACCAATAAGGCCTACACAGTTATCCACATAGATCAAATATTAGATGTCCAAAACCCATTACAAATTAATTACCATATATTGCGAGCTTAAGTATCATCCAATGGACTATGACATTAGCCCATTTGTCACAAACCTAAAAAATCACAATTGATTGTAACACATAAGAATTATTAGAAAAATTCCAACATTCATCTACTTGGGAAAAACAATTGTGTAGTTTTAATTTTTAGAAAACGTTTTAAAAAATGGTTATTGAATTAATACCATTTTTTTTAATGTAACTAGAAAATACATGATCCCAAAATACAACACCTAATTAAGACTTTATCCAATAAAACACATGCATGTAATACCAAATCATGGTGGTAATTGTATCGTTTATATAGATACAACACCTTTTTTGGTTAAAAATATCACCAACTATGTTAATTAGTCATCAATTTAGAGTGTAGTAAGAAAATGACATGACAATATTTTGATCCAACAACCATACTATCATTTTCTTTGTTACTCCTCAATCTCTCTTAAGTGCCTAAAGATCAGAGAAATTGCATGGTTTCATCAAAATCACCATGCCTTAGCTCCAACATGGCATTAACCACGAGCATAATGGTTCTTAATGACATTAAGCTTTAATATTTTCACATTTGATGTACATATATATACAAAAATATATGATGAAACTCAACTCATTATTAATTCCTCAAAACAAATAGAAAATATCAACAAGACACCACAAAATGTCCAAAATTAAAATATCTAACAACACAAAACTCAAACTCCCTTGTTCACCAACCACATTAAAGGAACTCATAATGCTCATGTTTTCAATATGTATTTTAATAACCATGAGCCTAAGTCCCTTGATCAAGGGATCAACTAGCATCGGATATGTGTCAATACGCTAAACCATTATGACATTGTCTTTCACGATATCTCTAATAGTTAGGTACTTCATCTCCATGTGATTAGAACCATTAGTAGTTTTATTATTATTGGCATAAAACATTACACTACTATTATCACAAAAAATCCTCAATGACCTAACAATGAAATCCATGATATGAAGTCTGTCACTAGATTTCTCAACTAAACAGGATAAGTAGTGGCCACAAAACAAGCAATAAATTTGCTTGCATAGTAGAAGAGGCAACAAGAGTTTGTTTTTACTCTTTTAAGATATCACACCTCCATCTAATATAAAGATGTATTCAGAGATCGATTTCTTGTCGTCAGGACATCTAAAAATAACTAAATTTGCATACCTTATTATCTAAATACAAACATATGCTCTTTAGTTCTTGCAATACCTCATAACTTTCTTAGTAGTTATCCAATGATCATCCCTTAGGACATACTGGTATTTGCCCAAAATGTCAAATATGAAAGTAATATTAGGTTTAATGCATACCTAAGCATACATAAGGATGCCCAAAAGCACTCTTAAAAGGTCTATCGTTATCTTTGCTCACTCAATCTCATTCTTAAGACATTGATCCTTGCAGAATTTGTCACCTTTAGTGACTAAAACATCCTCAAGCTTATAACTTTGCATATTATATCTCTCTAAGATTTATCAATGTAGAACTTCTAAGATAAGCCAAGCATATGATGTGATCTATCTCTATAAATTTTGATTTCCAACACAAAGGAAGCCTCACCAAGATCTTTCATGTCAAAGAACCTAGTCAACATTTGCTTCGTCTCATGAAGGACAATAAGGTCATTACAAGCTAATAATATGTCAATCAAGCTTATGAGTAAACTTGTGCTCTTTATGCGTTTTCTTATTCAAGCTTACATTTGTAATTTTGAGGTACTAAGCTTTTAAATTGTGCAAATTTTTCAATAAAATATAGACTTTCTTCATTCATGTTAGGATGATAATTTCATTAATGCCATTTACTTTATGTTTCTAGTGTCCTTTAAACATAATGTGATGTTTAATCATCAACCCTATTCCTTGTGTTACAATTTGGGCATCAAATTTTCCTTTTAATGCTCTAACTTTGGATTAATTCCTATGAGAAGCTATATATGCAATTTTTACAAGTTGTTGTGCATAGTATATTTGTGGACCTTGAAACTAAAAGCACTAAATAAGAAACTTCTCCTTTCTACCACACTCTATCTTGATTCAATAATACAAATCTAGATTTTCTTTTATAAAGAAACGTATTGTTAGCTATAAGTGCATTTGGGTTTCTCAATTTCTCTACAATATTTAATATAACAAGTTTCCTTATCTCGTTTCTTGCTCAAGTATTTATATAAAATATGCCTTTAGTCCCTCAAAATATCGTAAAATTTGTTTTTGGTCCCTATAAAAATTTAATACATTTTTAGCCATTACATTTACCAAAATTAATGTAGTCTTAGTCCTTTATCAAGGACTAAAAACATGTGTTTTTGTTAAAATATAGGGACTAATTAAAAATGTATTAAATTTTTATAGGGACTAATAATTGAATTTTGAGAGACAAAAAGCATATTTTACCCTTATATAATGTTAAAATTAATAGCAATACGGTAATATAAACGAGGTAGTGCTCACTGTGTAAGGATACACGTCCTTTAGAGTTGTAAAGAATTGCACCATCTACAATTCATTATCTTTCAATCAATTTTTTCAACAAAATTTTATACTTTGGCAATTTAACATTGAATCAAAGTATTTTAATGGATTAGATCTAGTACAATTGACGGAAAAAAAAAAACCATGGATGATATGAGTCCTATTGTGTGGTGTTTCTTCCTGTAGCTATGAAGGTTTCACTTTGACATCTAAATAACTATAACATTGTTTATCCTTTACGCACTTGTTCTACTAATCTCTTATTAAAGTTTTGATTTTTCTAAAACATGTAATGGAACTTATTACTAGTAGACTTGATAGGGTTCATATTGATAAACTCAAGGTACATATATCTGATGGAATATTTAGAATAGGTTTAGATAAAAGAAGTTTTGAGTTTAACATGTAATGAAAAAAAGTAATAGTAGTATTTTTTTTTATCAAAAATAAAAGATATATTAGATAGGGGGTGCAATAGGTACCCTAAACATGTCCAACACCTTCAATCCTATGAACAACCTTTTTCTACATACTATAAGCATACCTCGCTCTACCTAGGAGCCATTATAGTCTACTCGTATAGTGTCTTTAAACAATCCATGAGATTCATTGATTATTCATAAAATGAAAAGGAGAAAGTCTTCATCTTGTTAGACAATCATGTTCAAGATCTATACTAATGTTAAGATTCTTATTTTTGAAAACAATATTATTTCTATGAAACCATAAGGACCAAATAGAGGCACACCAAACAACTGACCATGCCTTGGTGCAATTCTTTTTAAATAGCCTACTCACATATTGTAAGAAGTGTCTTTTGGCCTCCATGGGTAAACCACTTGGCCCTAAACAACCTATAACAATGTTTCCAAATGAGGGACAAAAAGCTGCAAAAAAAATGATATGAGCAGATTTTCATCCTCCAAATGGCAAAATGGGCATAAGACATCCTAATTTTATAAGAGATGTTTTTTTTCCCTCAAGTTACCTTTCGTTTGAATCCTATCAAGGACCAATTTCCACCAAATTATGCAACATTTGATGGTACCATTATGCTCCAAAAGTAACAATAAAAGATGTGTCAGCTTCATCATACAATTATTGTAATACCCCACGCATAGCATGATTTAACTGAATATATTCCCAAACTATCTTTTTTCCAAATCCACCTATCATTAGATCCTTGGTTAGGTTAGGAAGAACTAATGAGCTGCTTGAAGTCTTCACCAACTATTTTTCCCACTCAAACCATTCCCTCCTCCACTTAAAATCCCATTCTCACACACCTTCCACCCACCCACCTTTCCATCTCCCCTACATAACTTAGTTGCTAATCTAAATTCATATACAACCTATTTAATTTTTTCATAGAGACACTCTTCCCCCACCCAATTCTCACACCATAACTTCACCCTTGGCCCATTCCCAATGTTCCATGACATGCTTTTGTCTAGCCGGCTCTCTTGAGTGTTACTACTTCACACCTTTTTTAAGTCTCTCCACCACACTGACCCCTTGTTGGATACCTTTTCCTTATCACTTCATTTAGAATCCTATATTTTGATTTCAACACCATACATTATAGACTGGTATGTTTATTTAGCATCATCCATATTTCCATTTTCCAAGTGGGGTTGGGCATAAAGAAATGATAGTTACACATTATTGCATTATGTAATAAGAAGTTTAAGATAAGTTTGGATAAAAAGACAAGGACTAAAAGTATAAAATTATTTAGTACCTAACAGTATCTTGAATATGATTGTCTCTAAAAGAAGACACTTATTAAAAAAAAAAACTATAGAATTAATGCAGTTAAAAATGTAGTAACACTTACTCCAAACACCACCAAAGTAATTTAAAATATATAATAATATTTCAAATAAAATATAATTATATATAAAATATAATTATATATACTGCATTTTTACTTTTTAATATATCTTACAGTCATTTTTTTTCTTAAAAAAAAGTTACATGTGCTTGTGATTAAATGTGTCAAAATCAATTGAACTTGATAATCCATCTTAAATAACTTGCTATATGATGTGTCTTAGCTTCTAAAATTTTACATCTAAATTTGTCCTTGTCATAAATAACTCGATATATGATATGTGTTAGCTTATAAAATTTTAAATTTTAATTTGACCTAATTTGAAAATTAATTGACCCATACAAGTTAAGTCCATAATAGACATGGTTGGCCTAAAGTCATAACTTCTTAAATTTGAGGAGTGCTAGCAACACATTTTTTTTAACACACACTTTATTATTAATTAAAATTTATTAAAAACTACAAAAATTAGGAAAGAGACTCATTAAATAAGAAATGAGATCTATAAAAATTTGTAATTTTTAATAAATTTGAACCGATAATAGAAAGTATGTTGTTAGCATTTCTCCTTAAATTTTATCTTTAATGTTAAATTTTTTTTAGACCTTTATATATTTATAAACTAAAAAAAGGTAAGGCATTTATGATGAGATTCATCAAATTATAAATATTAAATATTAAATATTAATGCTTACAAAAAATATATTAAATATTAATGCATAATAGTTAATGTAAGAATATGACAATCTTAGAATACGATAGTAAATAAATAATTTTGTATAAGTGTTATATTATTAAGAATAAATAATATATGTAATAATAATTTTGTTACGATAGTGTTATTTATTCAATTGCAAACTGTTTTGTATATACTAGATTTCTGATTCATTTAATAGTGTTAAAAAAATTTACACTCACAGTAAATATTTGTTAAATTCGAATATCAATGTGACTATGAGTGATTTTTTTTTTTTGAAAAAAAAAAGACACTGTTTGATCCATAATCTAATATGCTGAGTCGTATTAAAATTTAGGATAAAATATAGTTTTGATCTCTTAAAATATCTCAAAATTTAGTTCTAGTTCCTATTAAAATCTAATAGATGTTTTCTCCTCACATTTATTAAAAGTGATGTGATTTTAGTCTTTTGTCAAGACTAAAAGTATGTGTTTCTGTTAAAATATAAAAACAAAAAATTTATTAAATTTTTATAAAAATTAAAATCAATTTTTGAGATATTTTGAGAATTGAAAAACCCATATTATCGAAAAATTTATAACCCGCGATTCCATTGAGTCAATGTAACCAAATCTGAAAATTTATTGTCCTCGTCATTGACTCCCATAAATCTGAAATTCTTTGTTAGTAGTTCTCATTCCCTCCCATAATAATAATCCATACACACTTTAAATAGTTTTATTATTTAACATCAAATAATTAAGGGCAGGATCGTGACACCAGGTATAAGAGTTAGTCAAATTACACCTTTAATAACTTTTTGTATAATACAAATTTAATCAATCCAACCGTTGAATTTGATATATTATCTTTATAATTATTCATATCAAATTTCACATCATTTAGACTTTTCTCAATATGTTATTTAATATTGAATATTTATATATATTTTAATATTATATTATACGTTAAAATAAAGTGATGTAATAAACTATTAAATAATTTTAGAATTGTATGAAATTTTGTATACTTAATCTAATTAATAAGAACCATTAAATTCAACAGTTGATTGGTTAAATTTGCATTATACAAAAAGTTATTGAAGATGTAATTTGACTAACTCTTACACCTGGTGTCAACGGATCTGTCCCAATAATTAATATTACATAATTATTCTTACTTTTACTTATTTTTTATATTTTTTGATACAGGAATTTCAAAATTCCATCAAAATTAACAAAAGGACATCTAAAGTTATTTCCAAAAACATATTCCAAATCCAAAACGACAACCAGTTACAACCGCTAACCCAAAACCGAGCAAGACCAATTTACATTGTACGCTAATCAGAACTCGGAGTATAAATTCGATGGGTGGCATTAACCACAATTTTTTAATCTCTGCATATAAAACTTCGTATTACATCTAATCTTTGCATTATCGAATATCTCTGTACACTTCATTCCCAAAACCCGCTCGTTTCCCGGTTGTTGCGTTGCGGCACTGTTGAGGAGAAGAGGAAAGGGGATAAAGCAAATTTGAGGTAGAAAATTCCCCTTTTTTGTTTCCATCATTTGTTTTTTCATTTCTGGTTTGTGCCTGTCCCTGTTATACAGTGATTAAATTAGGGTTTCATAGGTTTTGTTCCTACCTATTTGCAAAACACAAAGTCATATTTTTCTTGTATCCTTTTTGATGTTTAAGTTTGATATAGTTGTGTTGTATGCAGTGGGCATCAAAGCTGGCACAGCAGAAGTGGAATTAGCTCTAGTTTCGTATCCTTAATGTACAGAGGTTTCTGTGTTTGGTGTGAGGCACTGGGCGTTACTTTGTAATATTCTCTCGCATTAAGTTTGTTTTTGTGTGTATGAAAAAAATAAATAAATTATGCAAAGTGTTTCTGAGTTGCATTGCTAAGTGATTTAAAAATTGTATAAAGTGGATACGAGATTGGGTCTCTCTCAACTCACCTATCTTGCTGTGGATACCATCCTGAACTTGTCGACAATTTGTTGTTTGTTTAATGGTTAGGATGTGATTTCAAAATTCCATAGTTACGCCTTGACTGCATTCCCGACCTAGTCATATTGTCGTTTGAGGGACTTCTGTGATCTTATCCTTATGTGCAGTTTCTGTATAGCATTGCCAAGTGATTGCTACCTGTGTTTGAAATTGAATCAATTACCATTATTCCTTTTGAGCAAAGGACAGGGTAGCTGTCCTTTCCTTCTCAGTTAGTTTTAATCTTGATGTTTTGGTGATTTAAATGCTTCTATTCAGTACATGCATCATTTGGCGTTTACTTCTATTTCAGAGTTTTCTTCATTGCAGTAATTACACAAGTTGTTGCATTGGTTTTGGTTTTGAAAATAAATCTGAATTTTCAATTTTCATCTGATGCAACTGCAACCTGCAAGGAATCCTATTTTGAACATTTATTTGTGCTGGTATCAGTAAAACAATAATAAACCAGTTCAGAACTGGTAAACTAGTTTAAAACTGGTTCTGAATTGGTTTCAAACATGGTTATCAAATTTGCGATACGATTCGTGCAATATGATACGATTCTTCAGCTTGGCGATATGAATCGTGGGTTGAATCTATTGTGTATCTGAATCGCACATGAATCATGCGAATTGCAAATTAATCGTGTGAATAGCATCTAGCACGAGAATCATGCGATTCTTCCGCAGTGGTCGCAGCACCTCGCTGCTCCTCCAAGGGCCATTGTGGCGCACCTGTCTACTCGACCCTTTTCGCTGCCAAAATCGCAGAAAATGGCTTCCGGAGCGGGCAAATTGTGCTGCACTGTAGTTCTACAGCTTCGGTTCAACTCACGGCTGTGCTTGCTGCTGGTGGGTCAGAGAAGAAAGATGACTCAATTCACAACTCTAACCCAAAACGACAACGTACTGTATTTTTTCTTTTACTTTAGCAACTATTGGGTTTTTGTTCAAAGACAGATTGTGTTTCAACTTTGAACAGTCACTTTTATCTATTGGACTCTTCCTTTATTGACTTTCATATACGAGTTCCTAATGATCAAAATATAGAAAAAAAAAAATATAAGTCATCTAAATTCATTATAATCAAGTTTTATTTTCTAATCAAATTTAAGTAAAGATATTTTCTAATCAAGATATTTGGGAAACTTAAATAAAACTATTTTCAAGCTTATATGTCACTTTAGCTATTTGACTTCGTAATGCTAATATATATATGTGTGTGTGTATGTATATGTATGTATATGTATATACATGTATACATTATAAATAAATATATATGTTATGTTTTATTATTAATCAGTAATCTACGATTCATGATATGATTCGATTCGCGATTCAGAAAATAGGTCTTTCGATTCAGGATCTGAATCCCGATTCTACTACCATGGAATTTTCATCTGATGCAACTGCAACCTGCAAGGAATCTTATTTTAAACAGTTATTTGTGCTAGTATCAGTAAAACAATAATAAACCAGTTCAGAACTGGTAAACTAGTTTAATACTGGTTCTGAACTAGTTCTGAATTGGTTTCAAACGGTTGAAACCATTTCTGAAGTGGTTTTCATTGTGTTAAATTGGTTAAACTAGTTCAAAAGTGGTTTTGATCAAAGCTGGTTTTAAACTGGAAACTGGTTGGTTCAAAATAGGTTTTGAGCCTTTCACCAAAAATAAACAGGCACAATGCTTGTTGAAATTGGCAAAGTTCTTGTTTTTTTATTTGGAGGTAATGGAGGATTGTTGATTCAACTATCTTTTGGGTGTTAAGGTTTCAGTATAAAGCTTGTTGCTTTTGTCAATTGTTTTCCTATATGCCACACCTCTCTTCCAAGCAACAGGAACATGGATGCACAAGCCAAGAAAAAAGCTTTATTTCGTGCTAAATTGAATGCCCAGAAGAAGGAAAAGCGTATAGAATCTCCCATTGTGAGGTTGGTACTTGGTGCACATCATGTACTTTCTCCATTCACAAGCATCAATTTGGTATATGTTATATTGCATTAGTTATAAACTCATCCCTCATGGTTTTATTTGTTACTCTTCACATAAGAACATCACTTCAGTTCTTAAATACCTTATGCTTATAAATTGAGTTATTATTGACTTATTTAATATTCTGTTAATGTAAATAGCATCTATATTTGAGTTTGCAACACAATGTGTACAAATATTCATATTTACTCCTGTCCTGTTATGATTTGCATCTGATTATAGCTACTCATATAATTGCTAAGACATTACATGCTTCTTCCTGGCTCAGCATAAAATTAAACTTTATCAAGATGATTTATTGGTGTTTTATAATGTTTAGCATAAATTTATGCACTTTGTTTTTTGGGATAAATTATACCTGTTATTATTTTGACTGTTCCTTTCTGTTCATATACATACAGGTATAATGAATTTGATCAGCCTGTTTGCCGGGTTTGTGATGTCGTTCTAAAGTCTGAGTCGTTATGGGATGCACACCAAGTTTCTCGTAAGCATCGTGAGGTGATGATATTTACAATCTCACTCTTCTTATGTATACGTACATAGTAGTCGATAGCATGCTAGTGGAGTAGCGGAGCAGAGCAGCCCGGGCTGCTATGGGATTCACATAGCAGAGCAGTTTTCAATAGCAGTTATCATGGCTGCAATAGGCCAAAATAGCAGCTTTTTGCATGCTATAGCTATGTAACCATGATATAGGCTTTAAATTTAAAAACCTATTTTACCACTAAAATAATGTTGTTTAGGCCTTTAGTGTTTTTTTTCCTTTCTTCTTTTTTTGTGTGTGCGTATAATTGTGATTTCAACCTCATTTTCTTTTTTTCTCTTTTTTCTTTTATTTTTTTTTTGCTTTAGAAACATAATAAGATTTTAAACTATTCTTCCTTGATCATTCACACAAAAAGTTACCTCTGTTACAGGAATTTTTTTTCCCCCTGAAAAGTTACTTCTGTTTTGACCGTTTATTCCATTCTTTCTTCTTTCTTCAGACTTTGCAGTTTACATTCTACTAATTTTTATCTAAAGTGTTATGTTCTTTTTCTATTAATTTCAGCATCTTCTTTCATTTTTTGACTTCATTACTATGTTCTTATTGACCCTAGATTGATGGCAATTGTGTGTGTAAATTGTCTTATTATTTATCATAAATTTGTTTAACTTTGTCCTTTTTTTTTGTTTTGTTTTTGAGTATTTATATTGGTAGTATAAAGTATTTAGCTTGTATTATAATATTTAAAATAGCAGCCATCTGTTTCCCGCTATCTCGCTATAGCGTTCTCAGAGCTGGCTGCTTTACACTGCTATCCGGGATTAATAACTATGTATATGCGATTAAATATTTAAACATCTGTCAATGGTATGTTTTCTTTTTGGTCAAAATTCTCTTAGCTCATGTTTGATGGTCTTATTTTAATTATTTTTGGGAATCTTGTTAAGAATTGTTTTCTTTTGTATTCCACAACCTCCCTTACCCTCATCCCCACTCCAAAATGAGCTTACCTTAAAGGCTATTATTATTTTGGGCAGGCAATAAGTAATCTAAAAGCTAATGCGGCTGGATTAACTCAGCATAACAATGTAAAGCCTGTTACTGATACCAACTTCCCCAAGGCTAAACCAGAACATCCTTCAGATTCACAATCCAAACTGCTGGAAGCTTCACGAGAAGTGTCTAAACCTCAATCGTCATCGGTGCTTCCACCAGGGTTTTTTGATGACAGTGATTCAGGAAAGACAAGATCTGGTAAGAGTTTGGTTTAGAAAATGAAGTACATTTTATATTCTTGTACATTTAAATATAGAGAGTTGCAATTATATACCACAGGCACAGATAGTAATATTAGTTCATATATACATATTTTGTATGTCAATATATGATACCCATCTTGTCCATTTATACAATTACAACACATAATTTTTAGAGTAAAATTCCTTTTTCTTCCACAAATTCCCACATCTTTTGTAACTTGAATGATAGAAAATTTCTGAACTAGTGTTTTTTTTTGGGGTCTCATTGACAATGTTAATTTCTCTTGTTCAGACACGAGCATTTGGTCTCTTGACCCTTGGGGTGTTTTCGTGAAAATCCTTTTTCCAATTTCGGACTCATTTGTTATATAAAACTACGGTCTATCTTGAAAACCCCTTCTGTATGTCTAAAGCCCTGGCTAAGGTATAAACTTTTATTTGGAGTGAGGTGCTTAATAGAATTAAAACTAATGACATTACATGTTTGTAGGCCACAAAAGGCTGATGCTTGTCCAAAAGTGGTCCCTCATTGGCTTTTACATTTTTGCTTCCCCAAAGTGGTCCCTCTTTGGAATTCATTGTTTTATTTCCTTTTTTTTTTATGGAGGATCCCTTATCCTCCCCTTCACTTGTCATTTTCTTCTTTTATCATATTGAATTTCTTCATTTATAAAAATAATTATTAAGAGTAAGACATGATATCCATGTGCTTGGACTTCGAGATGATTGTTGGCTACAGTTAGCTGTATCCTGCTTGGAAATGGATTAATCAACTTTAGGTTCTTTTTAATATATTCTACCAAAATTTATATTTTGATAAATAGTAAAAACCATGGAATTTTCAGATTTTATTATAAAAGTGGATAAACAAGGTTATTTGGATCTAGGAAGTGGTAACATTATCCTCATTTTTCATTATTTGTACTGGGTATATCCAGTTGGTGCTTTAGCGCACCTTGGGACTTCTTGTTGCTTCATGTTAGATGATAAGATTTGTTGCAACACTTAATATTAACTTATATTTTGTTTCATTTTCATTTTTGCTTCCAGAACATTTAGTGGACTCTGATATAGGTAGAAAAGCTGGGGTTTCTGCTCAAAGTCAGGGGTTAAACTTGGAGAAGGACAAAGATAATTTTCATGGCAATAATGCTGCAGAGTCAAATGATAGCCAAGCCACAATGGAGATTAGGCAGACATCAGTGAAGACTACTGATACAGAGATCAAGCAAGTAAAAGGGATTCTGCCTGAAGGATTTTTTGACAATAAGGAAGCTGATTTGCGTGCCCGTGGCATAAAGCCTGTTAAGCCAGATGTCAAGTAGGTTCCCACTTTATGTTGTTGGTTACTACTACATTTAACTGTCATGAATTTGATTTGCATGGAAGTAAAGACAACCGAAATATTCAGATTCTTGTGGCAGAAAATATTACTCACATTTAGTAAAAAAGAGAACAGTGAAATTTTCGTTAGCTTGTATTTATGTCATATTTTATCAATCAGAATTTGACTTTTGTACTCTAAAGAGATCGAAAACAAGACTATTTCATAATATCACATGATTGTATATCAACCTAGTTTCCTATATTCCCATTTAATCTTGTTATAATCCCATCCTTTGATGACCTTCCCTATTTTGTTATTTGTTTTTCCTTTCTAAAAAATAAAGTTATAATGGGTGAGGATTTTGGCTTCTTTAAAGTGAGGGGTGTACTTTAGAGGATATAGTGCAACCGTTGATGGAGGTGCAGAAAACTCCCTATAGTGCATTTTGGGGATGCACCCCACAATCCGTGGTGAATCCATTTTATTGCTTGGTGTTTAGATTATTAGTGCGATATCCTTGTATATTACTGGTTCTTTGAAAACCGAAAACTTTTGTTCTTTTCGATTTTATGGAAGATTTATATATTAGCTAAATAGATTGCAACATGAAATGATATTGTATTCTTTGAAATCCTTAGAGACGAGTACAAGGAATTTGAGAAGTTGATTCAAGAAGACTTGCAGGAGGTGGACGACCGGTTGGAAGAAGAAGAGGTGATGATCATCATTTTCCTTCTGCTATATATTTGAGCATTACTTTCACACTCATGAGATGTACATGCACTATAAACGTGATATATGATCAAATGTTTGTCATTATGAGCAGATTGATGCTGCCGAAATGATAGAAGAAGCTGAATCTGTAGAGCAAAAGTATGTTTAGCTGTTTATTACTTTTGATACCTTTTTTTCTTCTTCTTTTCATTTGTTCTGTTCTCCCATCTGTACTAAAATCACCTCCCCTACCCTCCCCTCGATATCTTTTTATCCTTCTACAGGATCTTTAGGGGGAAAGTGGAAATGTTGAAGAAGAGGAGATTGGAGCTAAAAGCTGCTAACTCTGCAAAGCGTGGTAAATCATCTGAGGTTGTAGCCAAGGAGTCTAGACACGAAGAGTCGTCCAGTGATGATGAAAGTGAGGAGAATTTTGCCGTGGACTGGAGAGCACAACACTTGTGATTTGTGAATACTGTGCTATTTTTTTTTTTTTATTTCTTGAATTACATAACTGGAATATGGGCCTGTTTGGATAAAACTTTTCTATAAGAACTTATGGGAGAAAAAAATAAGAATAAAAAGTGAAATTAGTTTTTCCATAAGTTAAAATTAGCTTATGCATAAGCAAATTTGTAGAAGCTTTTTCATATTAGCTTCTTCAAAATCTAATTTTTAACTTATGTATAAGCTAATTTTAGTTTATGAAAAAGTTTATTTCATTTTTTCTTCTTATTTTTTTTTTCTATGAGTGCTTATGGAGAAGTTAATCCAAACAGACCTATAATATCTACACTCATCAGATTTTGTATGTACAATTTTATTTACCATCCTCTTGTCTATGTTTATCCATTATTTCGTTTCTCTTTATCTGAATTTGCTTAGAGCTTTGGACAAACAAGGTAAGGTCCTTGATTTGGTGGTTGAGAAGACTCCTTGTTACCGAACCCAAACTTCATTCGTATGCCAGGGGTGTCAATTGATGTTTCTCAAGGTAAAAGTCATTTCATAAATTACTACTATAATGTAGGTGTCTTGAGCAAGAGTATAAACAGGTTAGTGATGGGACGGGGTTAATTTCCTTTCGAGTAGGAGTGACTCCAGAGAGAGAAAAGGGATTAAAAATTTGAGAAGATTGGATAAATGCGTACTGCCATTTTTACTCAATTGATGGATATATAAAGTTTCAAATTCCTAGCCTTACGGATCAATTGCCAAGTGGACACTGATCAGCGCAAGCAGGATAACCATATCGGAATCTTAGGAAGGGGAATTGCACGCAAAATCACAACTGATTGAAATAATGCGAATACTAAGAATGACACGCCGGCAGAACTTGTAATCCTTGATTCATATTGGAAGTTTCTTCACTCTTTGAGGCCTAGCTGCTTTGGGCTCAATTGGGTCCATTGGCCCATTCACTAATGATGAATCAGGGGCACCCCCTAAGCCCGTATCAAGGTGTAAGAAAAATATGATTCTCTGAAGTATTGTATAATGATCCTTCCCCTAAGATAGCCGCAGATTATAACTAACACATTATCCTCACACCCATGGCCCCCACCTATGTAACCAAACCAACTGCCAGCTTATCAATCTTCTCAATCGGCCTGAATTTGGAACTTATCACCAGCTTTGGGCCTCCTCTTTTAAACATTCGTATCTTGGGCCCGTATGACAATTGATCAATGGGTCCAAGGCTCGAAAGATCCTATCAAAAAGGGGAAAAAAATTAGCTAGCTAATTAGCTTTTCTCAACACAAAGAAGGGTACACGTATTAGAAATGCTAGAAATACTTTTTTTCTTTTATACACTCTTCTATTGAGGTGAAATTTAGATCCTACTAAATATGTGGATTTCATAGTGTGTTCCTAACACTCTTCGTACACCTATTTTAGGTTGCGTATGCTATGTAGGTTTAAAGATAACTTTGATAAAGGCACAAGGGGAAACTTGTTAGAAGAGGCTACAGAACAAGAGCGTGTTGGTCCAAGTAGAAAGAACATGGGCTTTTTAAGTATAAAAGAAAGAAACACCATTGAAAGGGGTTATACTCTTTGATGCATGATCGTACTCTAAAAAATTAGTGTATAGATAGTGATTAGTGAAAAGTCTCAATTACAACTGGCCAACAACAGAAAAGACACACTCTTAGTAGAAACCCTAGCAGCGAATATTGCCTTCAACAGAAGTAGTGGTGCTCCCTTGGGGGGGGGGGGGGGGGGGGGTTGCGCTTTCCCTCCATGGGAGGATCTTCTATCTACATAGGGAGGACTTTCTCCTCACTCTAAGTGGGTTTTCCCTCTCCATAGTGAGAGGTTTCTCCCTTCCACCTCCTTTTTTCTTCCTTACCACCCCCTCACCTCCTCCCTTGACCACCCCCACCCTCTTTCCTGCTTCTCCAATCACCATTTACATTTCCTCCTTTTCTCTAACTATTTTGTTTCGCTATTGTCATTCTCTTAGTCTCTACCCTGCTTATCACTTTAGGTCATCTTGATTTGAGTTGTTGAGCACATGCCAATGCAAAAGGAATAACAAAGGAAAGAAAAAAGTGAAGGAAAGCTCATGGCTCTATCTAGGTTTCTTTGTAATAGGAGGATATGGTTTTTATGTTTTTTTTTTTTTTCTGTTTTGTGTTTTTTAAGTTCAAGATTGCTAATTTGTTAGCTTTGAGTGTGCGTGCTTGATTTGCCATTGTTGATATGTAGTGCACTATTGTAACACTCTTGTTAGCATCCTATGTACTTGTGTAAGTGTTGTTAGGTTCAATGAATGATCTATTAATAAAAAAAATAGAAAAGAAAAAAAGATAGTGATTAGTGGAAGGAAACATTTTTGTGCATAGCATGAAATTTCATAACCGACAAGCCCTTATTAGCCTCGTGACACTGCAATGCTGCAATGGAGCTACCAGTTATATTTTAACTTAGGTTTATACCCATAGAGTAAATTTGAAAAAAGTTTAATTTCTATGCACTGTTAGCGTAAAAAATTTTATACTATCAATCAAAAATCACTGTTAATAAGACTTTTAAGGTAATTATTATAAAAGTCAATAAACTAACTTATCATACATTGCAATTTATGATTAAATAACAATGTAAAAATTCTCTGTTATCAATGCATACACTATTAATTCTCATGGAAGCCATGCTATTGGTAAAGGAGATTCAAGTTTCGTGCTCCATAGGGTAGATAGAAGTAAAAATATAGAAGCAAGATCATGATTGCAGCGCCATTTTGAGCTGATGTTTTCTGCTATTTTCTTTCATTTCTTTGTATTTTTTTCATCTGGTTGAGGAGGGTGTCTAGTGCTTCTACTTAGTGTTTTCTTTCTATTAATTTACTGTTTATGTACGTGCTGCACATATATTGCTAACTATCGATAATAGCAGTATATAATAAATATATGATCAAACCAAACTGATTTGAGTAAAACAAAATGAAAATAGAATAAAACTGAACTTTTCGTTCTGTATTATTTCGATTTATGCAAAGCAATTAGTTTAATTAAATTTTTGGTTTTATTATGAAATTGAGTCAAACTAAATTTGAGTCTTGATATATAGTTGCGTTAAATATTCAAAAGAAGAGCTTTGTTGCTTATAGTGGTCCTACCTAACTTAAGAAGGATTGCCTTTCATAAAAAATATTTGTGGTCTCTAAAAAAGAAAAAATAATAAATTCATGTACTCACTGACATATATAATAATTTATCTCTATGCACTGTCAGTATAAAAAAGTTTATAGTGTCAACTAATCAAAAATTTGTTAGGTATAACTTTTAAGCTAGTTATTGTGATTGCCAACAAACTAACCATATATAATAAATTTTGATTGGTTGATAGTGTAAAAATTTTTTACACTAGTGCATGAACTACATAGAAAAATTCAATGAAGCACTCATTGGGAAGTGGAAATGGAGGGTGCTAAATGAAAATGATAACCTATGGTGTAGTGTGCTGAAATCCAAATATGGAGCATTATATGGGCAGGGAAAGGGAGAGGTGTCTAATAAAGGGTCAATATGTTGGAGGGATGTAGGGAAGATATGGGGAGGGAACAATAATGAGAGCTGGTTTGAAAAAAATATAACTTGGAATCTTGGGAACGAGTTTAAGGTGACCTTTTGGCATGACAAATTGGTAGGGGACGAGTGTTTATGTAAAAAATATTGCAGACTTTTTATGAATTCAAACAAAAAATGTGCTGTGTGGGAGAGATGGGAAGTTAGGTGCAAGGTGGGAAAAAGTGTTGGTGGAAGGTTTCATGCAGCTTATGAGTGCTACTCAACCTGAGGAAGGTTTTGACAACAGATGGCTTTGGAAACAGCACAGTACTAGAGTGTATTCTGTTAAATCTGCATACGTGATTCTGCAACAACCATATGACCAGGATGAAATACCACTGTTTCGTTGCTTTTGGAGTATAAATGTGCCTTCTAATATTGCTACGCTTGGTGGAAGTTGCTTCTTGACAGGATCCAAACTAAAGTTAATTTAAGGAAGAGGAACATTTTGCTACAAAATAGGGATATACAATGCTTGTTCTATCGCTTTGAGGAAGAAACTACAGTACATCTCATGTTTTCATGCAGGTTTTCATCTCTTATTTGGAAACACTGTTATAGGTGGCTACGAATACAAATGGTGCAACCCGTGGAGCCTAAAAGTCAGTTCTTACAGCACACATGCGGGTTTTTTGGGAAGAAAACTAATATGGCATGGAGGTTTGTTTGATTTGTTGTCACATGGTCCTTATGGATGCATAGAAATAGTATTGTGTTCAAAAATGATGATTCTAACTGTGAATGTGTATTTGAGTTGATTAAATTTAGATCTTGGGCACGGTTATTTTGTAGGATGAAGAACTTCTCTTTTTCTTTCTATGATTGGTCAACACATCCTTTGGAATGTTTACAAGGACTATAGGATACATGAGTAGAGAAATGTAATTGCAATTAGGTAGTACTAAGTCGTGCAGGAAAGAAAATGTTAGCAGGACTAGAGGGCAATGAAAGGTTGTTATCCAAAAAAAAGGAGGGCAATGAAAGGCCTAAGGACCCACAACTAATATACTACTTTATTTGCTGACAAAAAAAAAAAAATGAAATCAATTTTTTGAATACTATTGCTATTACGAGACCCTTTCAACAATTACTTTTATTTTTATTTTTTATGGTTGTATAGTTAGATTTCAATTTTTTGTTCTGATAAATTTTACGTTTATTTATTACTTGTATCTATTTGATGATATTTTTATTAGACATTTTAAGGCTAGTTTGCCTATAAATTAAGGCTAGTTTAATATTTATTTAGCTACAAAAAGGAAAAGAAAAATGATTATCGATTAGACTCACTAAGGGCCTGTTTGGGGTGATTTTTGGTTGAGTTTTGAAATTTTCAAAAACTACAACCAGTTTTTAGTTTTTAAAAATTAGTTTTAGTTTTTTTTTCTAATTTTTGGTTTCAAAATAAACTCACTTTGAAATTTCTTATTTTGTTAAAATTAGTTTAAGAATATGTTTGTGTGGTGATGACAGTAGTAGTGATGACGACAACAATGATGGTGGTGGTGGTGGTAATGCCGACGGTGACGATTGTGGTAGTGCCGACGGCGATGGTTGTGGCGGTACCGGTGGTGATCGTGGCTGTGCCACTGGTGATGGTGGTGGCATAGTCAGTGGTGGTGGTGACATTGCCTGTGGTGGTGGCAGCAGCGTTGGTGGTCGTGATCGTGGTCGTGGTGGTAGCGGTGACGATGGTAGTGGTGATGAAGCTTGGGGTGGTGGAGGCGATGCTGGTGGTCGTGGTAGTTGTGGCAGCAGTGATGGGTGGTAGTTGTGGCAGCGATGATGATGGTGGCGATGCCAGTGGTCATGGTAGTTGTGGCAGCGGTGATTGTGGTGGCGGTGCCGGTGGTGGTGGTGGTGGTGGCTGCGGAGATGGCGGCAACAGTAGTGGTGGCGGTGACAGTGGTGGTGACAATGGCGGTGGTTGTGGTGGTGGTGGTGATAAGAAAGGCTATTGTCAAATATAATGATGTGTATTTTTTTTAAAAAACCAAAAACCAAATTCACAAATCCTTTTTTCTTGGTTTTGAAAATGAATGTAAAAGTGTTGTGAAATTGAGTTAAAAACCATTTCAGCTCCATTTTAGCCAAACGCGTTTTGTTTCGAAAATTGCATTTGAAAACCAAAAACCAAAAACTCGCAACCACCCCAAACGGGGCCTAAGGTTTCGGTTTTAGGTTTTCAATTTAACTAATAAAATGGATTAATTTTCATAAAAAATATTTATTGGTTCAATTTCAATGATTTTTCTCCTTAAAACCAATGAATTGAAATCCATAATTTACCCTGATTAATTGATAATGTTTTCCAAGTAAAACAACTTAAAATTAAGCTTCTAACTTTGCTATTCGTATTATCCCATATAATGAATGGAATCAACTATTACAGGACCAAGGTATTCGAGCAACGACGTTAGTTTCTGGACGAAAAATACAGTCATATCAATGAAGTTATTTATATTTTGTTTATTGCAGTATATTATTTGGTATCATTTTTAATATAACTAATAATAAAAAAATACATTTATATATCTCCACTTAAGTTTTCACACTAGAAAAGTATAAAATAATTAGTTAGGCATTTATTAGTTTAGTAGTTAGTTACATCTCTCTTTATCTATAACAAGGCCCGTTTGGTGAAGTGTTTTTATAAAGAAATTAATTAAACATATGCTTAAAAACTTTTATACAATTAGATAATTTAAAAAAAATGTATAAAATCAATTAATTTACATAGTTTAAAAATAACTTTTAAAGAATATATTTAGACATACTTTTTTTTTTACTATTTCAAATACATCCATAAATCATTCCAAAAATAGTAAAAGTTGGTGAGATAGTGCCTGTAAACTTATCTAACTCTTGTTTACCTGTTCATTTATTCTTTTGTGTTTGTATTCATCAAATAATAAATAGCCTGTTTGTGTACCATTGGAAATGCAAACTGGTGGCTGTTGGAAACTTTTTTTGAGTAAAATTGCTTTGGACTGTTCTTTTTATTTTTTGGGTGTCATTCGGAATGTGCTTTCTTCCATCGATATATATATGTGTGTGTATTACAATGATGATATAATAGGAAAAAAAAATGTGTGAGAAAGGTAAGAAGAAAATGAGATAGAAATGAGATAAAAGAGAGAATGAGTATATGTTGAATATTTTCCAATTACAATTATAAGGTAAAACAAAGAAACCCAAAATCAAAGAGAACAACAATATAGCATGTATCTATATCTTTATTTATATACAAGATTAAAGTTCTTTCACTTGTCACATAAAAGTTTCTAATTAATTTTTATTTTTAATTTATTTATATTATCTTTATTTTATTTTCTTTCTTTGACTTTTCATTCCTCTTTTTTTTTTTTTTCATATTTTTCAATCTTTAAGCTTTTAATTTTTTATTAAAAAAAATAAGAATCAAAAGTGCATTAATTTTAATTAATAACTTAGAAAAACTATAATATATATATTGATCATAAATAAATAATACAAACGTATATTTATTAATGTAAATGACATCAATATAAGAAACTAAAAATACTTTTTTTATTAAAATTAAAGTATTTATTATATAAATAATACAAAGGTCATCTCACAAAAAAAGAACACAAATTATTTGATGCATGCTTTATAAAGTAATTTAAAATATATTTAATGCTTTCATATCATGTGTCTATAGACACAACTGAAAATCCTATTTTTAAATAAGTAAAAGAATAATATATTTTACTATTGAGTTTTTCAATTGTGTATATCCATGAGCACACACAATAATTATTCTTTTAAGTTATAATAAAAATAGGGTTAAATTAATCCATCAGGTTCCTAAACTATTTGGAAATTTTTAATGAGGTCTCTAAACTAAAAAAAATGGCTGCATGAAACTACGAAAAAGTGACAATTTGTGGCAATTTTAAAACTCCTAGGAACCTAATTACAAAATTTTTACAAGATCAAGGATTCAATTACAATTTTTTTTAATTTGAAGACCTAATTAAAAATTCTCAAATAGTTGAGAAACCTACTGATTAATTTAACCTAAAAATATTTGTTTTATTTTATTATAAGTAGTATATTTTACTTTGATTTATACTAATAACATTTAGTAATTTTAATGTGAAATTATTGAAATAAAAATAAACTTATGAGAGGATCATAAGCTATTTTTTATAAATTTAATCAAATATTTGTTTAAATATTTTAATAATAATATAAGTCTAAATAAATTCTATTAATTATCACCCTTGTAAGAAAATTAGGAATTCCTCTAAATGCTCGGATTATACCAAGTTAAACTCTTCACAAATAGTCAAGACATGAGGCTTAATCTCGATGGATATTTAAGTTCACTCAATGATAGCCATTATCATTACAAGAATCACAAGCTTCTAATCTTCTTAAATATCCTTATGTGAATAAGACCGATCAACAGAACTCTTCTGAAAATAGATATATACTGCAAAACAAAGATTTATAGAGTATATCTTTATCCACTGTTTTTTTTTATCCATCGGTTAATTGTTAGTGCACAATGACAATGAAATCATAACAATTAATTAATTTCAGTATTTTTTGTACATTGATCATTGTTCAAGTAAAGATCTTTCTACTGATTAGTGCTAAATGTTTTATCAATTAATTACGTTATATATTGCTAATGAGACATAGATATTAATTAAAAAATATTAAAATATCTAGTGAATAATCATCATGATTATTAGATTACGGATACATGAAAAACACTATTATGTTCTTTTTATTAGTTATGTTTCCTTTTAACGCATGATTGATCTTGTTCCATATATTAGGTTTTTTTAACAAGTGTTCCATATATTAAGATTGCGCAGGGCATTTTTGCTTACTCAAACCTGACATTGTATGAGAACTCATTAACGACCTAACTCAAACTTGTTTATTACTATATATGCAAGTATATGTTACTATAGTATTTTTGTGTCAGATCTTAGACAGGAATTCGACTTAACCACGGTACATGTTTATGGATGTCATTATACTATTAGAACCACCTTTACTACTGGGGACTTACTTTATATTGTTGTGCTTTAATAATGAGACAAAAGTATGTGGACCTTATTGAATTCTCCCCCCTCATGACCTCATCCATATAAAGTAAGTTGGTGACCAAAATAATGGAAGTACGTTGGAATGCAAAAACATTGAAAACTCTCGTATCTGTATCTGATTGAAGAAGATATTGCACGTTGGTGGTGTTCGTGTGGGATGCACACTCCCTTCCATTATTTAAATTATCTAATTTTCTACTCTTGCTTTTCTCACAGCACTTAGTGCTTTCCTCTTCAGCAATCCACTAAGCTTCTCTTGAGTCTATCTCTTTTTTTCCAATCTTCATATCTACTCCTATTCTCAAGTTGAATTAGGTGATGATGCATACGGGCAATTAAAATAACTGGGAATTCAAATTCTCAAGGTAGGAGGAGAAAATTTGACTTGCACATAATTAAAAAAAATAATTATGAGCATATAAATATCAAGAAATATTTATTTTTACAAGCATTTTTTATATTATCATCCAATCAAATAATGTTACATCAAAAACAAAAATCTGACTATGCCAACAATTTCTATAATGTAAGCTCTTTTTAATAATGTGTGAATTTGGATAATTGTGTAAATTTCTTGTCTCACATTGTGTAATTACTCTCTCTTTCTCCTTCCATCACTAATTCACCATCATTATTGCCATTGCTTTCATGCTTACACTTACGACCATTGTCATCGCACCACTAACATTTTCACCGCTACCACTTTTATCATCACCACACATTTCTACCATTGTCACTACTGTCATTATCATTTTCTTTGTCGCCACCTCCACTCTTAGTCGCCAACTTCCTGTTGTGCCACCATGAAACTACCATATATTTTTTTGAGCCAATTTTTTTTATTAAAGACTAAGTGAGAGCATAAGGAATGCTCACTTAGCAGAAATAGAGTCACATACAAGAAACCAAAAAAGAGAACAACATAACTTTCTACCACGAAACTACCACCATTACAACTACGGTTGCCATTGGTGGATCAATTTTATTTTGAACTCCACCCAATTTAACCCATGATCACTCTTAATTAGAGGTGTTAAAATTGGTTGATTACGACTTGCTAACTTAATTAAATTGTTATTTTTAAAAAATTAATTATATTTTTATATCTAAACTATTTTATAGTTAGTATATTAAGATCTTATTTGGATAAACTTCTTTATAAGTATATATAGAAGAAGAAAATAAGTAAAATGAATTAAATTTCTTTCATAATTTATAATCAACTTATGCATTTCAGCTTTTGATTGAAGACATTAGATGAGAGAGCATATATAAAGATTGAAGTGAATAAGTTGATTTCAACTTAAGAGAGAAGTTTAATTTATTTTATCTTCTTATTTTTTTTCTCCTATAAAAATTTATGAAAAAATTTATCTAAAAATAACCTAACTAAAATTTTATTAAGAAATTTATAATTGATTTTATTGTCAAAATTTAGATCTTATATCTCTACTCAATAGAATTAGAATTGAATTTAAAATTCTAAGATCTAAATCTAATTCTTTCTAGAATCCAATCACAAAATCTATAATTATGAACTAATTCTAATTGTGTCAAAATTAAAATTTTAAGTTATTATTCCTATTCCATGATCCAAATGCCACCTTAAAATTTTTCTTTTTATATTAAATATAAAATTTCTGTCACTTATACTCCTAAAATTCTAAAAGGTGTTTTGGATTTTTTTAAAAAAATTACCATTTTTCTACCTAATTCTTAGTTCTTTATATATATAACATGAATTAAGAAATATTCGTATAATTTATAAGACAATTATTAGTTAAAATAAAATTTAAGAACAGATATAATTAATATTGTACAACAGTTGAAATCAGGCCTGTTCTAACATTTTATGGGCCCAAGGCAAAACAATAGATAAGCCTCCCTTATATACAAGTATTCAAAGATATAAATATATATTACATAAAAAATAGACACGTAATTTAATTGAAAATAATATAGTTTTATTATATTAGGTAAATAATATAGTTTTAACAAATTTCAAAAAAATATATCATATTTTTTATTCAATTTAATTCTATATTATCGTCTATCATTCAATTTATGCATCTCAAAAAAATCACACACACATTTATATAAGGTCACCTTCTAAAAGAACAAAACACCTATACACAATATGTATGTATAATTTTTCAATAATGATTTTATATAATTTTATTTCTTATAACTCCATTTTCTTTTTCTTTCTTCCTTTTTCATCACATTTTCTATTATATGTCACATTTTCTCTTCCTCTTTTTCTCATCTCTTGTACCACTTAAGATTGAAACACTTCCCAAAAAGTTTACAACTGTCATTTCAAATAATTTTTTAAGGTCTCTCTATTTTTTCCTAAATGTTTCTTAATAAACAAAAATTAAAGGAACATTATTTCATTGTTTGAAGTAAAGAATATATTATTCTTTCAGGTTAAAAATTAAAATTTGCTTTAATAAAATTTGAGGGTTAATTATGCTTTTAAAACTTTAAACATGATATCTAAATATGATAAAGATTTTCTATCATTAGAATTGCCACCATGGGTTTTAAAAACTAAATTTCTTTTTTCTTGCTCCAACATTATAGTCTTCAATCTTTTGTTTAATTTATATAATTTTGGTTTTCATAATATGTGGTCAATTATAATTTTTTTTAATTGTTGGTTGAATTTAGCATATTAATTTTAAAATTATAATTTAATTTAATTTTTATATTTGGCTCCCTAAAAAAAAATGCTCTAGTTTCATCCTTATAGTCTATCATTGACAAAATATCATCATTTTAGATTAAAGTTTACATATATTTTTGTTCTTTATTAATATACTAAACTTTTAGTTTAAATTCCTTTATAATTTGAGTGCTGGTTTCTATTTCTTATCTTGTTGAAAAAAAAAGCAAACACTTTAATTCTATTATCATAGATTTATTACATGTTGATATGTTACGATTAGCTGAAAATTCATTTAACATAAATTTATTAATATAACATATTAGGAAAAAAAACTAACAACTAAGAGAGTGATACTTTCTAATCACATGTCACATTTTATTTTATATAAAAAGACACATAAAACGAGATAATAGTTTTAATCTATTTATGAAAACAATATAATATATAATATAATTTTTTTTTTACTATACAACAATATACATTTTTTAAATTTTGGGACACCTAACTATAGGCCTTGGACTGTCGCTCCTTTGGACTAGGCCCAGGCCTGCCCTGGTTGAAATAAATCACTAATAATTAGTTCTTACTGCTACAAAATACATATGACCGAGTTCATTCTTAGTTTTTGATAGAATATCTTCTAATTAATTTGCTATGGCTGGCCCCTAGCTGTCGCATTGGTGTTACTTTCACGCTTTTCGTAGTGTTTTGATATCCTTATCTGGTGATCTCTCTCCTTATATATGTTACTTTGGTTCCCTTTTAGCTGTTTTACTAATCAGGGATATGTTGCTCAAATCTTCCGGTGGAAGACTTCTCTTCCTTCCTTTCCTTGCTCTTCTTACCTTTTAAAGTTTTTAAAAATGATTTTATCAAATGTCTTTTTGATATGTGATTATGGTTACAAATATGAAAAGGATCCTTCTTAGTTTCTCAAATATATATGCCCTCTAACACTATATCAAATTGGGATGGATTATGGAGGTGTCGCAAGGGAGAGATCCATAGTCCAAGAAAGAAACTTTATTTGGAATAAAAAAATACACCCTGGTCTCAATCGAGATGATTGAAATCGGTCACATGCCTCGGTTTGAACTAAAGACATATCATAGAGCTGTGATACAGAAATCATGACCTAGGCATAGTTAATAAACAGGTCTCAATGAAAATAAGATTTTATTTCTTTTGTTCCCCCTTTAGTTTTGTTAGGATTTCATAGGGGTTATGACAGTTTCCCTCCCTTTTCAGGAGTAGTGTTGACAATATACATGTATTTTGTATTCCTTTCCCTTCCATTACATGGTTAATGAATTATATTGAGAAGAAAAGAGAATATCTTCAAATGAAACACACATTTTTTTATTTATTTGTGGACTCTAACTAATACATCAGTCGAATAGTTAACGATTTTTATTAAAAAAATTAATTTGATTTTTTATTGTATCATTTATTTTTATATTCTTGAATTAAACCACCTTTCAATGAGCGTGCCGGCTTGATTTTGAACAATGAGTCTAGTGTCAAGTTGATGAAGCCTAAAATTACACAATATCCATCTATCTAGCTATTACATCTATGTTAAGGCTGAAGCGCAGGTTGTGGTTTTGTTACATTAAATTTGTCTATCTCTTATACATTTAAGTCACGTGGGTTATCAGAATTTTGACGATCTTCTTCTTTTAACTCCTCTGAATTATTATAGTTACATCAATTGTCACACCTTAAGCATTTATGTAATTTACTACCTCCGTTGCTTTTCAAGTGTTGTTTAAGATTTTTATATACAAGCTAAGAAATGCAATAAATTTTCTTGTTTTTCATAAAATAGTTTTGAAATTTTTTATTGTATCCTTTTTTATTTTTACTCCACAATAAATGCATACTAGTTGTAAATGTGTAAATTAATTAAAAATTAAGTAAGAAGTAAGGGTATATTTGACAAAAAAGTAATTAATATTATCTTGAATTTAATTTGAAAATGACAGATAAATAAAAACAAAAATTTTCTAAAAAATTGACAAGTTAAAAGAAATGAAGGAGTAAAATGTATGATAAGTCTGGTTGAAGATGGGTTAAAAAAATTACCCTTTCCTCATAGGATATTATGTATTATCATTTTACTGTCTTCTCCTTGTAACAAGTATTAATATAGGTTTACATAAAAAAAAGTATTAATTCAGGGTTGAGTTTATTTTTTTCATTTTAAATTGAACATTGTAAATTTAGGGTACGTAGGGTTATATGCTTATAAAAAAAGGGGTACGTAGGGTTATATTTATGGACTCTACATGGAAGATCCGGGGAACATGCACTGTCCAATCTTGCTATTAATGTCACTTTCACTCATGTTCTCACCATTATTTTGGAGAAAGTATAACTTTATTTTTCTTTTTACTGTGCTCATTCTTTTTCGTGGAAATAATCCAATTTACAAAAGAGTTACATGTTATATGCATAAAACCCAATAATTCTTATATATCCTGTCAAGGAAAATATTATCAGTTAATAGTTGATATTGCAAGAATAAAAACCATCAAGTTCTTTAACTGATAAAAGTATGATTATTATTTACAGTAAACATAATAATTTAATGACATTAATTACTCCCTCCATCATTGATGTTTAAGGTTTTGATACAGAAATTAAGAAATGTAATTAATATTTTAGATTTCATAACAATTAGTATTATACAATTTCTTAATATATTCCTTATCTTTCATATTAATTATATTCTCTCTCCTTTATATTTTTCTTCTATTATCTCAATCTACAATAGATGTTTAAGGATATAATAGGAAAAAAAATTAATAGTACTTCATTGATATTTTAAGATTACAATCAAAATTGGATAAATTATTTTTGCTAAAACGTCAAACAAAATGGGATGCGGGAGTATAATTATTTTATGTTCTGCGTATTTTATTTGCTTGTTATTTTCAATTTCAACGAAACATTAATAAGTAACTTTTACTGTTCTAAAATTGCACAACTTCTATAAATTTAATTATGACACTCACGCAATTAATGCAGGGTTAATATCTAATATTATTATTGGATTTGATATGAAAATTTACGGGTCGAATTGCAGCAGTTTGATTGCTGGAATTCTATGCAAATAAGGACAAAAGCAGTTGTTGTCGATCCAAAACGGAAACTAACGTCGTAAAGGTGGCTCCCAAAATAACAATGTATTGTAGTTAACGTTACTGAAATTGCAGTATCAGATTAGTTCCAAAAGAAAAAATAGAAATTACAGTTGTAGAGGTAGAAATCAAAATCTGAAAAGGTTTATTGTTACGAATGTGTAGTGGTTTGGTCTCACAGTATTCTCTTTCTCCATTGTATATATGTAGTCACCATCAATTATAAAATGAGTAGGGTAGACCTTATCTCATTACTGATCTATTTCTTTATAAGTGGTGGTTTTATTTCAGGTAATGCAGTTATATTTGAATCGTTACCATGAACACGTGTAATTTCATAATTTTAAAACTCTTAATCGATTACTTTCTTAAATTTTATGAAATCATATAGGCTTGGTTTGAACAGCATTTGTTAAATGAATTGTATATGGTTCTTGCTAGTAACATGGTGAATCCACTTGGACACACGACTCACGCTCCCAAACAGCCCAAGCTGCAATCCTATCATTACCTTAATTGTTCACTGTCTTCCCTTTTTATTTTATTTTGTTTTTATAATTTTAACTAAGAATTATATTTAATTAAGTAATTTACTCTAATAAAATAAGCATGGTCAATATTTAGGAGAATTGAGAAGAAAAGAGAGAATTGAGAACAATGCCTGCTAGAGTTTGTATTGTATAAGCCAACTGAATTACAAGAAAGTAAAGAGTATATATATATACAGAGTCAGGATCCGTTGACACCAGGTGTTAAAGTTAGTAAAATTACATCTTCAATAAGTTTTTATAAAATGCAAATTTAATTGATTTAACCGTTGAATTTGATGTTCTTATTAATTATATTAAGTATACAAAATTTCACACAATTTCAAAATTATTTAATAGTTCATTGCATCACTTTATTTTAACGTATGATAAAAAATTAAAATATATATAAATATTCAATATTAGATGACATATCTAGAAAAGTCCAAATCATGTTGAAGGTAATATCACATAATTCAATGGTTAGATTGGTTAAATTTGCATTCTATAAAAAGTTATTAAATGTGTAATTTAACTAACTTTGACACTTGGTGTCAACGGATCCCGACCTATATATATATATATATATATATATATATATAAAGTCAGAAAACTAAACTACCTTATAAAGGTTATATTATCTAACAGATATTACTGAGTGTGTAGATCAACTAGTGCGGAATGGTTTTAGTTTAATCAGTGGTCTCGAGTTTGAATCCTAGATATGCAGCTCATAATGATTATACCTGGCTTGAGTAGGATTACCTCCCATGGAGGATACCTATAGTCCTTGTCAAAAAAATATTATCCAACAGATATAGTTTGCATGTTTCACTCCCAAATTTATGTGCTTATGTTTTAGAGTTGTCAACCGACCCACGTTTCCTATCAGGAACAAACGCGGCCATTAAGCCTTTAACTTAAACTCAGATTCACGTGAATTTTCGAAGTTTCAAAATGTAACACGAAATTCTCTGTGCCAGTCCCTCAATATAATATACTTTGCCCCTTATTTTCGCATGGAAAGAAAGCAGTTGCATATGGGTTAACAACACCTTTGTCCTTGTATGAGTCACGCCATATTTATGATTCATGTCATGAGCTTCAAGTCAGGTATAACGGCCTAAAATTTATTTCCCTTTTGGATCACTTCTTTAAGTATAAAATTGATGATGTATGGTAATCTCTATTATTATTATTCATTCCTATTGTAATATACTGAAACGCATGTGCTCACCAAAAGCTTCAATTTCTTTGGCTCCCATTCAAACTCACTTTGTTTTCTCACCAAATAAATCAATCCCTTATCTTTAATTCATTTGCGTCTGGGATTCAATTATATACCATTGGTTGGTGAAGCTTTTTATCTGATCAACAGTCTCCTCATATGTGTTATGGAACTTTATAAAAGAGGTGACTTTTTTTTTTTTATCAACCAAAGCTATGTGACCTTACATTAATAAATATTTTTTTCTGCCACTTGATTATAATTGTCTTCTGAATTTGCTGTTGTTAAGATCGTTAATTTTGTTTAAGTGGGTGTCACTGGTCTCAACAACTTGGAAATTAAACAGTATTAATCTGTTTTCTTTTCCAACTTTCAGATGCTTTTAATTCAGAAAAATGACGTCACATTTGCAGTTCTACAAGATTTCCTCAAAATTATGAGACTAAGTACTGCTTTATTCTGTTTGTAAATTGTCTCCTCATATAAATTACTTAACCCAATAGTTTTAATATAGCTAAAAAAAGTGTAGATTGAGCATGTAAAGTAGAAACCAAACAACTAATGTAACCTCTCTTGCTCATATTACATCATGTTCACAGACTAAGTGATCTTCTAAATTTATAAGAACAAAGGCTCAATTATTTGCGAAACCAAAAAAGCTTACAAGTTGCAGTAAATAATATCTCAAAGTATAGTTAATCCCACATATCCTTTTACTATATTTACAATTTGAGTAAGCTTTGCTCTTTTTCAATTATTCCCTTAATTGTAATGCAATCTTTAATAAATGAGACAAAATTTACTATACTTTAAAACCCAATACATATTTTTGTATAACATTTGGTGAATATAATATCTTTTGTCTTTTAACTAGTGGGCTTGCCCCACTTTTGCCTCCAACATAGACGATTTTCATCCATAAATACGCTGGTTGGTAGCGTGTGTCCTCCACACTTTCTCCACATATACCCTCTTCTTCTTCTTCTTCTTCTTCATCATCATCATCATCCTCTATTGATTATTATTCCTCAATTGGCTCAGTCTTTCTCATCATGTCATCAAATCAGACATCCCTCAACCAAGCCAAATTTGCCCTTCAAAACAATGACCTTGAGCAACAAGCAACAGCTCTGGAGATTGAAACCGAGGACAACTTTGACTACTCAAAAAGATCTCAATGGCTACGTGCTGCTGTTTTGGGAGCCAATGATGGGTTGGTCTCAACAGCATCTTTGATGATGGGTGTTGGAGCAGTCAAGCAAGACATCAAGGCCATGATCCTATCCGGGTTTGCAGGGTTGGTGGCAGGGGCTTGTAGCATGGCCATAGGGGAGTTTGTGTCTGTGTACTCACAGTTAGACATAGAGGTTGCTCAAATGAAGAGAAAGAAGGAAAGGGGTCAAGGTAGAGATAGAGAAGAGCAAGGTACCAATGAAGAGAGAGAAAGTTTGCCAAACCCTTTACAAGCAGCAGCAGCCTCAGCTTTGGCCTTTTCTGTTGGTGCAATGGTGCCGTTGCTTGCAGCCTCCTTTATAAGGGAATATAAGGTGAGGCTTGGAGTGGTTGTGGCTGCTGTGACCTTTGCTTTGCTGGTATTTGGTTGGTTAGGGGCAGTGTTGGGTAAGGCTCCAGTGTTGAGGTCTGCTGTGAGGGTCTTGATTGGGGGTTGGATGGCCATGGCTATTACTTTTGGGCTAACCAAGTTGATTGGGTCAAGTGGACTTTAGTAGTTCCCTATATATTTAATTAAAGTTTATTTTGCATGTATGTCATGTTAGTTATGCAGCTATATAGACTCTTTTTATTTTGTAACTTACACATGCTCAATCTACCTTCTTTTCTTGAAGGCTCCTTATTGTTTTTTTTTTACTAAAAATGATGAGATGAAACATGGGTTGAAGAAAGTTGTTTTGAACTTTTGATAATTAGCACAAAAAGAGGGTAAGGTGTTTCAAAGCCTTTTGTAATTTGTACACATGCAGTTCTCTTTATTTACGATGATTGATAAAGCTTGGAGTTTTTCATTTGATATAGTGGGTGGAGATATTATCATATTTGAATCAGTGAGCCATGGTGTGTTATTGATAAAGGTAAGGAAAAAAACATAAATGATCTTGTTAATAACTTCTCAAATTAAATAATGATACATGGATTTTTTTTTTTAAATTTTCTTATGTGTTTTCAATGGAGGCTATTTAAGGTTGAAAAACATTCACATGTCATTATTTGATCTAAAAATTTCATGGCAAGGATATAAGAAATTTGAAAGTTTTATTTAAGAGGAAATTGCATTCGACGTTATTAATTAAAAATTGTTGACTTTGTACAGAGGGAAAGAGTACTGATGGGCCATTTCTAGCAACATCAATAAAAGAATTCAAAAGTTTTTGGGCTTGTTAGTAGTTTATGGGAGATTTGTGAAGGAATATGAGATTATCACACACAAAGTTCCTCAACATAGGAAAATGTTTCAATAAAACCAACATGTAGAAAACTTGACCTTCAGAGCTTGGAGAAATTAAGCCATGTGTAATACATATCAATGCCCCAGTCTAGAGTTGTCAAAATATGTCACCTTGAATTATGATTGAGCTGGGGGAAAAATAATTTGACTTACAAACTCTCCGAGTTTCTTTTTTTATTTATTTACTTTGATCGCAAATTGTGACTAGATCGGACAATTCAACCTGTGGTGAATCCAGTCAATCTACATTTGTTTTAAAAAAGAAATTACTAAGTAATAGTTCAAGTTGAAACAAAGAAAAAAAATTATTTTTATTTTACTTTTTACAATTTTTTTTGTTATTTATATATTTTTTGGGATTTTTTAATTTAGTGAACCAACTCATGAGTCAACCCACCATGTTGATTTTCTTTATAAAGTTGGATGTTGCTATTTGGTTTGCTTTGATTGGTACTGAGTTTTTTTTTTTTTGTGTGTGTATTTTGGGAGAGTTAGTTAAATTTAAATGATAGGCGTTGAGTTTAGGCAAAGGATCATGTAGAGTTTTACATTTTAATTACCGTTAGTTTGGTAGCAATCATCTCATGCTTTTGATTGTATAATTAAAGGGGTTTTCAACCAGCAAAGACTAAAGAGGAGAAAATCATAGTCTTGCATAATTTTCTTTGTCATTTTCTTTTTCTTCTTGCCTTTAAAGAAAAAAAGAAAAGAAAAGAATGAGTGTCAAGTGATTAAAAAGAAAGAAAGAAAGAAAGAAAGAAAGAGCTAAAGGTTTTATTGCAAATGATCCACAATTATTTGTGTGGTGGTTGACTATTTTCTTCTTAGTTTTTTAGAATCCTTTCCAATTTTTAAAAGAAGAAAACAGAATCTAAATGAAATTCTTTTTTGTACTTTTCTATGGGAATCCTATGACATTACATTTACGTGATTCTTTGCTGAACAAACACGTTTTCTCCTTGGAAGTTATAAAAGACAAATAGCTTTATTCTATCTCCACAATTTCATTTGTATGAAATTTGAAGCTACCAACTTCTATACTCAACCATTTGGCATGGGACAATAACTAAATTTTATACTCAACCTAACAATGCCCTCCACAATAATGAATTTTTTAGACATCATGAAAAGAAAAAGGATAGACAATATTATTTAGAAGGAAATAAAAAGCCTGAATGCAACCTATCATCAATTTGTTGTGTTCACTCTGACTTGCACAAGTATAGGAAAAATGTTCACGACCTTATTTTAGGGATGACAAAGTGTATCGGAACTCTATGGATATCACAAAAATATTTATAAATGGATATGATAAATACTTGCTTATTGAGGATGGGTTCAGGAATAGGTATTTATCTACAAATTTTGATAGAAATTAGTGTGGGTATGGGTACTATAATATTCATCCCACCCTATATATGCACTTATTATATACATAATAATTTAATTAAAATATCTTTTATATGTATAAGTATATATTTTATTAATTATTAATTTAATTACTAAAACATAGTATTAATTATTGAAGACAAGAATTAATTATGTGCTTAATAAATTAATTTTTTGTGCTTAATAAATTGTTTGAAACTATTATATTATTTGCTATATTTGTAGTATATACAAGTTTCAACTTTGGGGTCTGCGTGTGCGCAACATTGCTATTTGTTTTCTTCGAATAGATTTACTATTCAACAAACCCAATTGCTATTTGTAAAACTATAATTGGACCCTTTCACCTTTTTTCCTTTTAAGAGACATATTAACAAGAGAAAATGGACCATGCGAGAAATTAGTGAATGCTTGCAGTTGCATCTTAATAACGTTTAATTAAAAAAAAAGTACATCAGACCTCTTCAGAGCTCCTTATGGACATGGTAGTCTAAATATGATTCTATTAATTGTCCATATATGCAACTAACCTCTATGCAACTAATTGTCTACGTACCAATTGTCCATAATCTGCAACTATTTATTATAGGCAATATAATTTTAAGATAATTAGTATCAATATATGATGTCCAAGTTTCTAATGATTATGTTAAATGATTAGAACATTACATTTAATTAGAATGATTATGTTTCTAATGTTGTTTGGTTATGACTTATGTTTAGATGATTTAAGATTATGTTTGGATGCTTTCAATGTTATGTTTAACTGATTTAATGTTATGTTTGAACGATATAAGAGTGAATTTTTAATTTAGTTGTATCAATTTTTTTAATGAATATTTTTTAATTGATTTATACTTGACACATAAGTAAAGTGTGAGTAGCGGATGCGGGTATGAGTATATAGGTACCTCGCAGGTGCAAGTATGAGTATATAGGTATCCAACAGGTACGGAGATGAGAATTAAAGTTGCTATCCGCACAGGTGTGGGGGCGAGTACGAGTATTTTTTTTTTCAAACATAGGTGTGTGGACGGGGTATTATAGTACCTACCAAACCATACCCATTACCATCTAAGGCTTATCTATCCTTCTTTGTTGCTATCGGCTTTATAGGAAATACTTTGGCTTCAACATTTGGTCTTGTGAGGGTGTGAAGAGACTTATATATATATATATATATGTATATATAAAGAGAGAGAGAGAGAGAGAGAGAGAGATTTTTGTTTGGTTAGTCAAAGATGAAAATATATTAGATAAGGGATACCCCAACCCTTGTGCAAAAAATGCACAAGACTTGTCAAGTATAAAAATCCTTACTCAAAACACCTGTCATCCTTCATTCAGCATAAACATGATCCTATCAAAACATACAACCACCATCCTAAACCACTATATTACCTTCAACCCCTTCATACATTCCATGAGGTTCACTTATAAACTGAAAAAGTATAACCATTAACCTTATTGGATAGTCATACCTATGGTTTAAATTTTATTAATTAAAGTACATATTTAATATTAGGGATCTCATCCTTGAAGATAATGCTATTCCTATGTAGCCATAAAATTTACACAGCTACAAACCAAACAACCCACCATGTCTTTTTAATTTTCTTTCCCTTAAGACCACCTGTATGTTGTAAGAAGTAACATTTGGATTCTATAACATACTAAGTTTTAACCATAGGAAGTAAACCCTAACTAAGTACTTTGTGCCCTAATTCGGGGCAAGTACTTGTTGCCACAAAGGCTTGTATCATTACTAGTTTGTGTAGGTACATGCTCAAGCAAGTTTGGCATTGCATGTTTTTTACAAACATGGTTTATATGTGTATTTTGAGGAGTATAAATGAGTTTTTGAATTGTTATGTTTAGTGAGGAAAAGGATTTTCTTTGCTAAATTGTATTATTTTGGATTTTAAGCTATTTAAACCTGAGTTTTACAAATAAAGATGAGACTTTGATATTTTAAAAGGTGATATTTCAATTATGGGGTGTTTTATCATATTGAAATGTTACTATGGTGAGTTATATTTATTATAACAATTATATTATGAAGTATATATTCTGTTTGTGCCTTATAAATTATGATAATTATGGAGGATTTAATAAAGTATTTAATATGAGAAGTGTTTCTTAAGTTTAAAGCGTGCTTTCACAAAATATATGTATATATGTTGCCATAGTGATTTACGTTATAGGTTTTAATATGAGAACCTTTAAAATAAATCTTTTTTTTTATGCTATATTAAGTCACTATAAGGCTTTTTAAATTAAGTTTCCATAAAACTAGTATTTTAATTATAAATATAAGCTTTTAAGTATATACATATCTTGCTATAGCAATTGATTTGTGAGTTTAAATGTATAAAAGCTTTTAAAATAGATTTCTTTAAATTATATTATGTTGCTATAAGATTTTATTAACTAAGTTTTTTTCAAATGAGCATTTTAGTTATGATTATGGGTCCTATAAATAAAGGTTATATGTTTTAATTATAAATAATTTTTATTAAATTACATGCATATGCATTTAGAACACCAACCACGTTATGACTATGGTTAGTGAACTTGTTCCCTAATTATCCTTAAAGGATCTGACACATGTGAGGCTTTTAAGGGCTAAGGTGATTCTGGGTAAATATCAAAGTAGTAAAATAGCCATGGTGAGATTAATTTATTAATCTCATCAGAACCTTAAACCCATCCACCACCCCATAAACTAACACCTATAAATTAAGACCCAAACTTTACAACTAAACATGTTTACAAGTCCTAAACTACACCTACATGTTATCACCTCTTCATACACACATAAAACATAAAGCCCCTTCCCTTCCTCATTAAGTCATGTGTAGAACCCCCCCTTCAATTTTTGTTTGTGAAGCCCCCCTCTACATGTCTGTCTCGCCCCCTTCCTTTTTCTCTAAGTTCATGAACCCTCCTCACTCATTTCTCTTCTCCACGAAACCCCATTCTCAAAACCATCCTCCTCCTCCTTTATAGCCACGTCACCCCACCACCAAGATCACCATCAACAGCTACGCCACCACAAGTCACCACTCTATCATCTAAACCACCAACACGAGCCACCTACTACCGAAAGAACACCACAAACTGCCACCAACTTTGCCACTATAAGACAGCCACAGACTCACCTCACCACCACTAAACTGAGACAACCACCATATTCTGCCATCAACCACCATAAGTCTGTGACCACCACAACCTTAAATCACCCCTAAACCACTTGTATGTGAGGTTTTCCTACTCCCTGTTGCAAATCGAGTCACTCCTACGCCAAGGGAAATGTTCAGAGCCTGCCTATGAAGCCTGGATCAAGTTAGAAAAGCCATCTCGCAACATAAAGAACTTATTTTCTGGGCTCTGCATGTGGGCCTTTGGACTTCCGAAAGCCACATGCAAATGTGTTTTTGTGATCTACGCGTGACAAGCTTCATTTTGGTAGTCCTAATTGTTGATCGGAGCATCAAGGAAGAAATGGCATTGATTGCAAAATCGAGGAGCGCAAAGTAGCGATATACGCGAGCGTGTGCTAGATGACAAGTAGAGGTCTTCTCACACCCAAGATAAGAGGGTAATGAGATGGTCTACTTATGGTAGACAAGTAGAGTCAGTTAGGAGCACACTACTCCTAACAACTTATAGCTTCAAGTCTGGTGTTTTATGTTTATTGCACTTGTGTGCCATGTGTGGTATGTTGATGGTCATTGATTGATATGTGTGGAAATGTGACATGGTATGTGTGAGTTAAGTCTTGGAGATTCAAAAAAGAATCCCTAAGTACTTTGGAGCTATAAGGTAGAGTAACTCTACAAGCCACATTTAGAATCAAGAAATGTGGTGTGATATTTAGTGTTATTTGCTAAATTTTGTGGATTTTGCCTTGTATTGTGAAAATTCGTGTGGTTTTTTCTTGAGGAACCAACCTTTGATTTTTGGTGGTGCTGTAGTTCTAGATGTGTACTTTTAAACCTAAATGGTCTTATATTTTTTTTTATTCATAGAATATTTGCCGAATATTTTGGCGAGATAGGTTTAGCTTGCTATAGTGCAAGGTAGTTTCGGGTTTGTGAGTTGTTTGTGCCCAGTTGAGATGGTTTAAATGCCAAAGTGGTTGTGGGATTGTTTCCCTTATATCCACACATGTTAAGAAGTCTGGACGTGTCCTTGGCTATATGCCGAGCCTTCCTAAGCTATGGGAAGTTAAATGTTCCAAACTATGTTAATTGTGGTTGTGAAAATTGTTGGACAACATATGTCCTATTTTCTTTTAATTCGTGTGGGTTGTTCTAGTGGAGTTGTGTAAAACCCTTTAATGTGTCTTCTTTCAAACCTTAGTGGTTTCATTATTTTTTGGACTTTTACAGAATATTTGGTGAATTACGAGATGTTAAATCTATTTTTGGCAAGACAACTTGACAGTTACTTGTGGTTTTCACCCAATTGTGGGATATTGTGGTAGGGTTCTATGTTAGGGACAATTCCCTAGCTTCCTACACATAAAAGGTGAATGGAATTTGCCTTGCCCAAGTTTAAATCCATGTCCAAGACTAGGACAAATTGGAGGGTTAAGTTAAGCCGTGAAGAGATTTCTGAAATCTCACTTTACATGAAGCTTAGGTTGTTTTCAAATGTGGTAATAATGTGGGAGAAGTTGGCCAAAACCCTTTGGTGGGCTTATAGCCTTATATGTTAGCTTTCAAATGAAAATTCTCTCACATCGATTGGAGGTCTATGGGAATTTTGGTGATTTTTTGAGTCATGTGCGCTTTTGTGGTATTTTTCTGGTGGGTAGCTTATGTGTTTGACGCTTAATTGCTTATGTGTGGTTTGAATATGAGTGGTAATGCCTTCTCTGTGGTATGTTAGTGATTGATTCATAATGTGGATGTGTGGATGTTTACATTATATGTATGATCTGTTTTGTTTACACTCCAAAGATGGATGTGCCTATTGTGAGACATTACTGATGGGTATGACATGTATGTTAGTCTTGATGAATTAGTTACTACAACACGTGTGAATATGTGGATGTGGATATAAATTCTTTGATTTTATGATGGAATGAGTGGATTTGAATGTTGTACTTCCTTTTGCTATTGTGGCAGTCCATGAGAGACATTGGATTGTGTGTGGGCCAGTTGGTTGCATCCAACGGCAAAATAGAAGGTAATAATAAATGAAACACCTAAGGATGATGTGGGAGATGGTATCATTTTTTGAGGCTTATGCCGAATAATTTCTAGAGGGGTTAGAATGCCAAATTAGCTATATCTTGTAGAATAGATAGTTTAATAGGATGAGAAAGCCTTTTTTCTATACTGGCCAAAATATTTATGTCAAATTTCATCTAAATGCTTTCCTCACCCAAAATTAGTAGTTTTGGTGTTTTCTTTAAAGTTGATTGATTTTGAATGGTGTTTTACAAAGCATGGTTTTGGTGAGGTTGATGTCTAGACTTGTGCACGAAGTTCAGATGTCCCTCATGATTATTGATGCCCTTGAGTTTATGGATTAAGTCTTTTGAAGGAGTTTTGAGAACTAAAGCTTTCCTTGAGTTGCTTAAGGCGATCAAGTTATTTATTGATGTCCTTTGAAACTTCCATGAGTTTGGAAGAGAATTTACAATGTGTGGGTGATTTCTAGGTTAAGGAAAGTGATTTTGAAGGATGGTGGGCTTTTCTCTTTAAATCCATCTCCACTCCTCTCATCTTGGTATTGATAAGAGAAAGATGTAAAAATTCATCATGCATTATGATATTCATGGAAGGTTGCTACCCTATGCGGAGCATGAATCCTATATGGATTCCTAAGCCTAAAGGGAAAAATGTCTCGTATGCAGGTGGTCGTCCTATAAGAACTATTATATTGCACGCACTTTAATTCGTAGGTTTAAAACACTAGGTTGAAAATGCTTCGTATGGAGTGGTGAAAATGCCTGGTACGAGGTGGACGGTGCTAGATTATTGTGGGATTATAGGTACCCTCATGCATCATGTGCACTAATAAAAGAGTAGTAACTGACTGGATAATGAGTCATGCATTGCATACATCTTGATTGACTAACCCATGAAACTGGATGTAGTGTGAATGTGCTTATGATGCCATTTGTTTATTTGATGATTTGAGTGATGTATTGTTGTGTGATTGTGATTATGCATGCTACGCACTGTGGTTGTGAGATGATTGTTGTGACTGTTGATTGTGATGGATGGTTAAGTGTGGAGCTACATATTGTACTAGCATGTAATCTTCCTTGCTCATTGATGAATTATTGTGGTCGTAGTGCTGCCTAGTTTATCTTATGTTGTGGATATGTTTGTGAGTGGGTCACTACCAATGATGAGTGGCATACCCTTAAGCTTGCATGCTTCTTTATTGTTCTTGTCTGTGTCTGTTACCTCACCCCTTGCTTTTGTCTTGTTTCTTGGCTGTGGCCTTGCTTGTCACTAAGCAGCAGACGGACGAGTGTAGACACATGTGGATTACCCTCGACGATGGAGAGTGGACAGAGCATGGGGAGTAGCCCAACAGGATAAACTACTAAAGTGTGTTCTTTGGGAGAGTTACCTTTTGGCATGAACACCCTGATAGCAATGATCTTAGTCAGGCAATGCCAGTGGTGTATGACTTATAACTGTTGATGCTGGTGGATCGTAGGACGTATCAGTTCTGAGCTCCTACCCCTTCTTTCTCCATTACATCTACAGCTTATACCTCAAGGGAGTTGATGGCTACAAAGCGTAGGCTAGTCGTAATGGTTCCCACAGCCACTGCCATGATAAAGGAATGCGGGAGAAGCCATGGTTAGGAAGGGCAACATGGTCCTCCAACCATTAGGCTTGTGGGCAGCAAGACTCGTATGACTTCCAAGAAGGTTGCGCCTCCATGCATGCTTACTTTCTCGTAGACTATTAGGTCCTCGAGAGCCTTTCAGGACACCGTGGAGTATGCAGCCCCAATTAGGCGAAGGTAGAGATGATAGTGGGGATGGTAGGGACTCCCCTAGTGACTCCTTGAATGATAGTGACCCTAGCTTGTCCTATCACATGGGCCAGGGTGGCTATACCCCTAGCTAGTAGGGCTAGTGATGAGGTTAGGATCCTTGTCTTGTGAGGAATGTTTGTAGTGTTTGTGGGTCCTGTGAGTTAGTGTTTGTAGTTAGGGTCAGTAGTTCCTAATTTTCATTTGGAGATTTGTAATTATATTCATGACCCATTTTATTTGGGATTTGTAAACTTGATATACTTATTTATTGCTTTGAGATATGCATGGAACCTCTTGTTGCAGGCATTTAGGATTATGTTTTTCCTACTCCTAATATCCCGTATACAATTGCTATCAGGTACTAATAGACAAGAGCATTTTATTTAAAAAAATTATTTTATGTTTTGATTTGACTTATGTACTCACTTGCTTGATCAGGCTGTTTTGTAATTATATGTATATATGTGAACTGTCTATTAGATACCTGCGAACGTGGTCACTCTAAGTGGCCATTTGATTTTACTTTTCCCTATGCGAGGGTATTGTGTGATGTTTTATTATCATAGGTTCCATATTTTATAAATATTTACTCAAGTTTTTACCAAAATAAGTACAAGAAGGTTTTATTTTCACAGATGTGAATGAATATTAGTTAAACTCTAATCTCAACTGGTTAGACCCCCATAGGTTCCAAGGGCAATGCAGCTTAGACCCCTAACCACTTACGACACTCACTCCATATTAATATGAAAATCAGCAAGAGAATGTAATGTGAGCAATTGTTTCCTCCTCCATATGGCAGAATGGGCAATAAAAGTCTTGGTTTAATATCATGATGTATTTTTCTTCCTTAAATTAACTTTCATTTGTATCCTATCAGGTACCATCCTCCAAGCAAAAGCTGAAACATTAGAAGGGTTCGATATATCCCATAGACACCGAAAAAAGAGGTATGAACATGATCATAGATGCTTGTATCATAGCATAAGCAAACTTTAGTGTATAACTACCTGTACTATCCCGCTTCCATGTTCACCTATCATCATCTCCTTAGTTTGATTTAATTGCATTTAAGGCCTAGAAGAATTCCTCCACCATAGGCTTTTCCCTCCATATAAGTTCCATTTCCCACACTCCTTCCACCCATTTTTCCATCTTCCCACACAACATTGTTGTTGATTTGAATTAGTGTATATTCTACTATATTTTATATGCAGTCTTTCGTCCCCTAACCAGTTTTCACGCCAATACTACACTCTTATTCCATCTCCAACCTGCCATGAGATGTTTCTCTCAAACTATCCCTCGAGTCCCATTCTCACATATCTTCCCTAAATCTTCCCTAGATAGACAGAGAGAGAAGCAAATCAATCATTGGAAGTGCAATCTAAAGACTCGCATGAGGATCCATATAAAGAGTTTATAAAATAAATTTTATACATTGATTATTGTTAGTTGATTGATTTAACTCTCTATTTTGAGCTGTGATACACATTTTTCAATTTTATTATATTTATATATCTATTAAATGTGTGTGTATCTGTTATAATATATAAAGTTTGAGATGCACATATTCTTGAAATATCATTTAAGAGTATTGAATTTCTATCATTTAGTCATGTAAATTTTTTTTACGAATTCTTACTATCTGGTTGGGTGAATTTTAATTATTTTTTTTAACATTCAAAAGCTTAGCAATAATTGGTTTTAGTCCTTACTATGATGTGACACATGTTAGCTACCAAAATGATGAACAATTTTATTCCCAACACGAGATTTCATTATCTTTATAGTTTTTATAGCAGTAATATTAGTTACGGTACTCTTCCAAAATAACAAGACTCTCAAAAGATGAGGATCCTAGCTTCGCAAGGTAATCTACATAATGATTACCCTCTTCGAATGGAGCAACACCAATTCATAGAAATAAGATCTCTGATGGAAGCTAATTCTTTGGCATACACATGCAGTGGGCTGAAGTTATGCTGAGCTAAATGACGAGTATGAAGAGAGTCAGTTTGGCAGCACACAGTAGCCGACCCATATCAAAACAGATCCGCAACGTGGGACAGCCATAACTTCTGCATGTAAAATGTTAGACTGTCCTATGGAGCCATAAAGGTCGCGGACAAACCGACCATTATGATCACTATGATACTAGTATTTTAATAGGTGTATATTGTATAGAATAAATATTTATTTTATATAATATAAATTTATACTAAATAAGTACTTTTAAATATATAATAAAAATTATATTATAATTAAAATTTATAATAAATAAATATTTTTAAACATATAGATTATATTTTAAATTTACAATATATAATTTATAGTATGATACAATGTCATTCTAATTATTGATAATTTTTTTAAAAAAATATTAAAATTTAATTTATAACTAAAGATATTAAAAATGATAGATTAAAAGATATGAGAGGTTAAAAAATCTCTAAAAGTACTCTTATTGAAGAATGATAGCTAAAAATATTTCCATTGAAGAAGAACAGCCAAAAATGCTCTCATACAAGATAACTATTCTAATTTTTATATATAGAAGATTTTAAGAGTCTATAATTTCATTTAAATTAAATTGAATAAGGGATAATACAAGAAGGAGAAAGGGCTACACGGTTAGCTTATTAGAAAAGGCGTAATAAATTTAACATAGTACCATCCATAACGACTAGATAAGGTATAGTATTAAATGGAATTATTGAATTTAGTGTCTTGACTTAACAAGACCTCCATGACCGTAACCTTCATTCTCTTTTCACGGATAATAACGATGTGTTCCGACCTGGCCCAAAGGAGGGCTCCACGTGCTTTTCACAAGCCTCAAATCTGTTAGTGATGTCCAGTTGACTGGATTTGGCCTGAGTGTTAGTGATGCCTTGGCTCTTAGTTGGATAGGCGAGGGGAAGGCAGGACCGGCCTAATATAGAGTAAGGCTTAAAGCAAATTTTAAAATAGATTTTTTTATTTTAAATGAAAGAGTTATATATTGGATTCTTTTGCCAACATATATAACTTTTTTACCAAC
The DNA here is from genome assembly GCA_004329165.1 of Spatholobus suberectus. Lineage (NCBI taxonomy): Eukaryota > Viridiplantae > Streptophyta > Magnoliopsida > Fabales > Fabaceae > Spatholobus > Spatholobus suberectus. Next base: position 5,178,422 of record CM014737.1, read on the forward strand.
ATATATAACCTTTTTGTTAATATATATGGCTTTTTTGTTTTATAAAAACTAATAGCAAATAATTTTTTGTTAGTAAGCCTAAAGCTTGAGCTTTAGTAGCTTTACTTTTAAGCCAACTTTGGGAGAATTGCAGGCTACGTATATAAGGACTCTGGTATTCAAGTTTGTATTAGAGTAAGCAAGGTGGTTAGGAAGTTAGGTGTATCTGGAGGGTGAAATTTTGTCCCTTTTTATAGCCTTTTATTGATAAGGTCCACTAACATAATGTGATCTTAATTTGTGAAAAGACCTTTACCTTTGGCAGGATAATAGTTTGTATTTGAGGACGGTCGTTGATGCCTCTAGGAGTCCACTACAAAAAAATTGTAACTTTTGGTGGTTGAAATTGCAGTTTTGGCTGTTAAAAACTGTAACAAATTGCATTCTCATTCAATTTAAATTTAACATTTATTGACGGTTAAAAGCTACTATAAATTACATTCTTAATTTATATTAATTTAGCATTTACTGCTTTAACCCATACTGCTGCTCCTGTATAACCCATACTTTTACGTGACAAAATAGAATATCATATGAGAGTAATCATGTCCTAAAAAATTTATAAGAATTTAATCAAAGACGTGCAAAATAATTTAATTTTCCATTTCGAATAATCTCAAATGCTATTCAACAATTTTCCTAAAACACACATAGCATCTAATTTCTCTAAAGAAGCCTGTCACAAAGCTTAAAAGGAGGATTTGGCACTTATCAAGTATTTTTTATTTAAATAAAGAAGGAGAAAGAAGCATCAGGTGTGGTAATGTAAAATACGATCAAGTAACAATTATAATACTATTTCCGGTCCTTTATATAAACAACAAATAATTAAATCATCAAAACTAATAAAGGTAATTAGGTTAGTTAATTTTAATTAATAAATATATAGGTTTAAATTTTATTTCAAAAATACCCTTGGAATGAAATAATTTAAGTTTTGATTATATTTAATGTTATTCCTTGTAACTCAAGAACTGTTGCAAAATTTAATTTAAACCTGTTGTGTGGTGAGCACGAGAAAAAAGCTCTAGTGAACTTTCACAGTAGTCGCAGACGTCTCTATGGTAGCATCTGTAAGGACTCTGATACTTAAATCAGTAGAGCGTCAGAGAGTGAGTGAGAATGAGAGAGAGCGTGTGTACCTAATAAGTGTAGAGCTCTTTATATAGAGTATTTTGGAGGAAAATATCGTTAAGGTAAAGTGCCACGTGGTAGCATGTACTTGGGTGCCTCATTAAGTGTTTTTTTTTGCCATTAGGTGTTTTTTATGTCATGCCGGGGTAAGCATAAAACTCTGACCGGGATGAGCAAGACAATACTTTCTAGGTTATGAGGTTGTGCTAATCCGAGGTAGGCAAAGCTGTCGATTTGTAGGTCGGTGAGAGGACATGCCGACTTAAGGGGGTAGAGTCCGGATAACCCCAGAACAAAACCAAAAGGCAAAATTGTTAGAAATCATGATTTCAAACCAAAATTGCTAAAAACCAAGGCTGACGCATCAATTTATATGAGAAATTGGTGAGTGTCTTAGAAATAGACTTAATAAATTAAGGGTATAAAAGAAATTGAACAATTAATATATTTAAAAATAGTTTTGTGTTTTTTTAATTTGAAAAAAAAAATACCCTCATTTGTTGCTTATGTAAAGGACTAGAGGGAGTAGTTCATATTATTTTCTTTGTGTTTTAATTTTTTATTTTTATTTACAAATTTATTAAACAGAACTGCTACTGAGAATATCTGCACGAAACATACAAATTCATACGTAGACTGCTATCCTTTTTTTTTTCTAAACAATCAAAAATTAAAAGTTAAAAAATATAAAGTGTTTTTCTTTTCTTTCTTATTTTACGGAAAACATGCATTCGAATTGTTTGAAGGAAATCAACTTCGTAGTTAGTAGGTCCCTAAACTCGGCAATTTTTAATTAGGCACTAAACTACAAAAATTTGTAATTGAATCTTAATTTTTAAAAAAAATTTGATTGGGTCCCTAGGGTTAAATTGCTGTGAATATTCTGTTAACTTGGACGGAATATTCCCTGATAAGGACTCAATTAAAAAAAATAGTATAGGGATCCAATTAAAAATTATCTAAAAGTTTAGGAACCTACTCAATAATTTAACCTTATTTTTATTTTTTTATCTTGATTTTGCCTTTGTTTTATTTTATGAAAAATGAAAAATTATAGAAAGGGCCAGAGAACATCGTTCAGTATTCAAATACTGTCGCATTATTATTATGTGGTTAAATTGTATTTTTGGTCCTCCTATAATTTTTAATCCGCGATTTTGGTCTCCTTATTTTTAATTCTGCAATTTTAGTCCTCCAATTTTTAAAAGTCCTAAATTTTAGATCCCCCATTTTTAATTCTGCAATTTTAGTCCCCCAAATTTTAAAAATCTGTAATTTTGGTACAATCATGTAAATGTTCATCTGTTAACTGTTAATGTCTCAACGTTGATTATGATGTGACATTAGTCTATAAAATATTATTTGCCACATATTTAGTTTAATGTCACATCGTAGTTAACTTTGAGAAATTAATAGTCAACAGATGAACTTTTAACTGTTGGACCAAAATTGTAGATTTTTAAATTTGGGATACTAAAATCGCAGAATTAGAAATAGGTACGAAGTATTTAATGATTTTGTTAATCTCTGCAGGAGAATTTGGCTAACCCTTTTTAATGAGGTATCTTCTTTCAATCACTTTTTTTCATCCACAAGCCTCAAACCTAAGACCTTACTGGGCTAACATAATGTTAGTAAATTAAAGATTAAACTATTAAGTAGGTTCCAAACCTCTTAAGAAATTTTTAATTAGATCCTTGTACTAATTTTTTTAATTGAGTTCTTAATCCTTTTGAATTTTTTTTAATTTGATCCCTGATGCAAACAGCAATAAAAAAGAAGTTAACCTCAGGGACCCAATTAATTTTTTTTAAAAGTATAAAGACTCAATTATAAATTTTTATAGTTTAGGATCCTAATTAAAAATTGCCCAAAAGTTTAGGGACTTACTGATGTTTTATCCCTTTCTTTTATTAAAAGCCATGCAATGGATCCTTTTATTCTCCTTATAGTTAATAGCATGCAATCACAAATAAGATGAATTTCAAATCAAATGCAATAATTGTATCCATACTTCGTTCTAAATAATAATAATAATAATAATAATAATAAAGGTAACACTAGCAACAAATATTATTGAAAGTTGGAAGAAAAGAAAAACACGAGTATAGCAAATCTAGTAATATTAGAAAGTGGTCAATAAGTAATAAAACAAAGGAATAGAGAGAATGTTATTGTGACTGATTATCGTGTGTTTTGTATAGACGGATGAGAAAATTAATAGGGGTCCTCGTCTGAGGAAAAAAAAATCAGAGGGAATGTGTATGCATGTGTATTATTGGTGTGTGAGGGAACGTGTTTTCTCAACTGTTAGAGGTTGTATTTGTGTGAAAGGAGTGTCTGATTTTAGAGATAATTAACTAGCACACTCAGAGGTGAATCCTGAAATTTGAAGTGAAGGTTGTTGAAGCAGGACACTTTTGATAATAACACACACATACACTCACTGTAGAAAGATTTCTAAAGAGAAAAAAAACAATGGACAGAAGAAGAATGACACACGTAAGTTTATTGATCACAGTAATATGCTTTTATTCACTTTTCACTATATTTCCAACTGTAAGTGGGCTAGTTACTAATGATAGCTAATCATTGTTAACAACATTTTAAAACTACCCAAACCACTAATTAACAATAGAGAAATTGAAATACTTTCAACTCACCCCATTAATTCACTCAAATTGTGAAATCTATTTGCTTTTAGTGGCTTTGTGAATATGTCTGCAATCTCATCTCCAGTGTTGCAGTACCTCCATCTTTAAATTCTCTTTGTTTACTTGGTCCCTCAAGAAATGAATGCGGGTCTCAATATGTTTACTCCTTCCATGGGCAACTAGATGCTTTGCCAAATTGTTTGTAGACTTGTTGTCAATCCATATCTTCACAGGCTTAACTGCTTTTAGATTCATTTCTTTCAACAAAGTTTTAAGCCGTGTATCTTGACTTGCTCCCAATGATATAGCTATATATTGAGCTTCATAAGAGGACAGTGCTACCACATCCTACTTCTTAGAACACCATGAAATTGATTTGTTGCCACACATAAAGACATAACTAGTTGTAGTCATTTGATCATCTTTATTTCCACACTAATCAGAGTCAGTATATCCCACAATCTCTACATCTTTGCATCAAAAGTCATTTGGGAGCAACAGGCCAAAATCAAGTGTTCCTTTAATGTACCTCAATATCCTTTGTCCAACAGAATAATGAGATGCTTTTGGCTTCTCCATAAATATGCTTATCAAACCCAATCCATACGCCAAGTTGGTCAAGTGTTACACAAATATCTCAACGATCCAACCAGTTGCCTATATTTTATTATGTTCACAAGATTTTCATCTCCATCTCTGGTCAACTTTGTACCAAGAGTTGATATTGGATTACAATCTGACATGTTGAACCTCTTCAAAATACTTGTTGCTTACCTTTTCTGGTGCATGAAAATTACTTTATTTGTTGGAACAAATTACATTCCCAGAAAGTAGGTCAGCTCCCTTAAATCAGACATTTCAAATTCAGCCATCATACTTCCTTTGAAGTCAGTAATTTCTCCTTCATTGCTTCCTGTTATTAGCAAGTCATCAATGTATAGGCACACAATTAATAGGTCAACAGTGTGCGATTCTCGAGTATAGATCCTATATTCAGTTGTACACTTTAGAAAGTCTTGCTGTAATAAGAAAATATTAATTCTTTTGTTCTATGCTCTGGCAGCATACTTTAGGCCATATAAGGCTTTCTTAAGCCTATAAACCTTCTCATCCTCTCCATTTACTTCAAATCTAGGTGGCTGGTTGATGTAGACCTTTTTATCTAAAGGCTTATTCAAAAATGTTAACTTGACATCTAATTAGTGAAGAGACCATCCTTTAAAACTAGCAATTGATGTCACCAACTAAATTGTCTCTAACATGGCCACTGGTGCAAACACATCTTGATAATCCACTCTTGCCTTCTATAGAAACCCCTTAGCTACCAACCTGGCCTTGTACTTAGCAATAGTTCCATCAGGCTTCTTTTGAATCTTGTAAATCCATTTTACTGCAATAGGTCTTTTGTTCTAAGGTAATGAAACCAGCTGCCAAGTGTGATTCTTCTCAATTGAATTAACTCCTCCTTCATAGCACCCACCCACTTCTCATCTTTAATGGCATCTTTAAAAGTCACAGGTTCTGCATCTGTAAACAAGGCTAAATAAACTAAATCTCCTTCTATAGTTACAACATTATTAGGACATATCTCACTATCATTCAACCTTAAAGGTTCTTACTTGCTTCTTTGAGGTCTTTAAGGTATTCGAGGTTCAATAGTACCTGCTGGTTTAGGTTCAAGGACGATATCATCATTTAACCTTAACATCACTCTTGTTTTGGAACTGCACTCATCCTAATTCCACCATTTAGACTCATTAACAATCACATCTCTACTTATTACAATTTTGTTGGCTCTTGGATCATACATCTTGTAAGCTCCTGTTGGATGGTATCCAAAGGAGATCATTAGTTCATTCTTATCATCTAGCTTCTTCCTCACTTGTTTTGGAACATGCTTAAAACATAAGGAGCTGAAGATTTTGAAGTGGGACACATTTGGTTTCCTCTTAGATCAAGCTTCCTCTGGCATTGTCTTTTGTCGATCTTTTGTAGGACATCTGTTCAGAATAAAGCAAGCTGTTGCAAAGCCTCTCCCCAAAGATACTTAGGCAATTTCTTGATGTTTAACATGCTTCTAACCATATTCATGATAGTTTTGTTCCTCCTTTTAGCCATCCCATTGTGTTGGGGGTGTATAGGGAGCAGTCACTTCATGAAACAACCCTTCTTCATCACAATATTTCTGAAAATCATATGAAGTATATTTGCCCTCACCATTAGTCCTTATCACCTTAATTGCCTTCCCATTCTGCTTTTTATTCATCAATTTTAACTTCTTGAAAACATATAATACTTCATTCTTCCTATTTATAAGGTAAATCCACATCATCCTTGTATATTCATCAATGAAAGACACAAAGTATCTATTACCTCCAAGGGACTGGGTCTCGAAAGGTTCACACACATCTGAATAGATCACTTCTAACTTGTCTTTTGATCTGAGAAGAGCTTTGGATTTGAATGCATTTTGCTTGCTCACACAACAATCTTCACTTATCTGTTGTGGTTGCATCAGTTGTGGAAGACCTTGTACCATTCCTTTACTCTACAGTAAGTTCAAACTTCTGAAATTCAGATGCCCGAACTTGTAATGCCATAACCAATGCACATCATTCAAGGTGGCAGCAAAGCACTCCTGCTCAAGTGCTTGGATACTAATCTTGAAGGTCCTATCTTTTGACAAAGAAGCCTTCAAAATTAGTTTCCTATATACATCACAAACCTTCATTAGATTCTGCTGTAGACTCATAGAATAGCCTTTCTTTGCTAATTGTCCAAGACTTCAAGTTGTTCTTCATTTTTAGGATATAAAGAAAATTTGTAATGCAAGCCTTCACTCCATCCTTCCTTTTAATCATCATTTTACTAGCACCTTTTGCAGTAACTATTGAATTGTCACCAAGTTTCACCTTGCTTTTCACCTTTTCATTGAGATCAGTGAACCACTCTTTTCTCCCTGCATATGATTTGAACAGCCCTGTGTCCAGATATTAATAATTAAAGGTACCTTCTTTAGATTTGGTAGTTTTCATCAACAACTCATGATCTAAATCAGAATCTACATCATGTGTTAGTTGGGCCTCATCTTCTTTATCTTGCACACCTTTGGCTTTACATTCATTAGTGAATTGTCTCCAATGCTGACAATTATAACATTGAATCCCCTTTTTGTTGAATTTCTTCTTTCTATATTTGCCAGGACCTTTATTCTTCTTATAGTTACCTTCACTATGATTTTGATTTGAGGCATTACTTTGTCCTACTCCAGAATTCTACCACTTGTTATTCTTCCACTTTCCTTTCCCTTTTTTGTTCTTGCTACTTGTTCCATCATTCTTTCTAGTAGTTTGTGCCTACAAGGCTTGTTTAGTTGCTTTCTCGTGATTTTTTTGGTTGAGTCTTTGGTCATGGGCTTCAATAAAGCCTTGCAACTCCTCCACTTTCATTGTTTTAAGATTCTTGGATTCATTGACTGCCATAGCAACGTGATCGCATCAAGGGGTCAAGGTTCTCAACACCTTCTCGACAATCATTTGGTCTGAGAGCTTTTCACCACAAGACCTCATCAAATTGAGAAGTGTTTGAATTCAGGTAAAGTACCTACTTATGGTTTCCTACTCATTCATTAATAACAGTTCATATTGTTGGAACCAAAGATGTATAAAGCGTCTAGTCCCTCAAATTTTGAAAATAAAAAACTTATTAAGTTTTAAGTCTTTATTGTAAAATCGTTTTTCTATAGCATCCAATGCATGTCAAATATTAAGGCGTCCAATGTGTCAGTTTTAATGAGCACCCAATAGACTCACATATGAACGTCGTCCAAGCGTAAGTATATTTCCAAATGAACGTCATCCAAGCGTAAGTGTATCTCCAAACAACTAAGTGTTTAAAGCTTGTCTATGCATTTCTCACATATATCTCGAGACTAATGCTTTACCTATTTTAAGAGATCTAATGTTCAAATATCTAAGCATTAATTGAAAGATAGATACATGTTAGTGTATAAGAGCAATGTCGCATAAAAATGAAGTCAACTTATCAAGTTGCCAGGCCGGGTAAAGAATGATCAGAAAAGCAACCCTCCAATGTAGTTATGCACTTTTCGTTCTAGTGCAAGAACAAAAAGTCACTTTTTCTGACGCTACTAAAAGCTTGATACATGCACACCTTCTTGATGACTGAAGCTAAACTTTTTCAACGGTTATCTTTTGAAGATCGTATATATATACCAGCTTGAGAGAAGAAATTACCAGTGTATGAGCAATATTGAAAAGAACAACTATTTTGCTAGACAACTCTTAAAACATCTCTAGAAACTCTCTATAGAGAAACTTGTCTACTGTACTTAAACTTTCATATTCTCATGTTGTGAGTAGACTTGTTTTTAACAACTGTTTATATTGTGAAAGCTGTAACACCCTAATTTTCCCTTACCTAATTTTTTTTTTATTTTCCAATGTTTTTGATCTTTGTACCGAATAATGATCTCAAAATTATGACTATGTTGTGTTTGAAACATTGAAAAATGTTTAGCCAAGATTTTTAATAAATATTTTCTAGGCCGAAATTAAGTAAAAAGACCATTTCACCCTTGAAATCCCTAAATTAGTTAAAAACAGGTGAAAATGATTAACAATTAGAAAAATTTTATATTTAGGCTTAAAATTATGTTTAGAATAATAAAATATATTTTTGAGAATTTTTAAGATTTTCTAAAATTCTCACGTGAAATGACCAAAATGCCCTTAAAGGCCAAAAAAGCCAGAACAAGGACTTTTTGATATTCAAAGTTTACAAGAAAATTCTCTGGACCATATTTTTGTATAAAATTAATTTTCTAAAGTTAATTTATAATTTTTAGATTTTCATAAATTAAAACCCATTTACGGTAGAATTTTAGCCTAAATATGTGAAGGTTTAATACAAAAATTGTAAAGGGTAAAAAACTTAGGAGATAAAATTTTTGTTAATCTTTCTACATGGGCCAACAATTTGGACATCCAAATTTGGGCTGAAATGGGTCTCCTTTAGTGAGCCCAAAATCTAAGTCCAAGTCCAAATTAAATAGAATTTAACTTAAGATGAAAATGACACATTATTTTAATATTTAGTTACTTATGGATAAGCACAAGTTACTTAGGGATAAGTATTAATTACTTAGGGATAAGTATTAGTTTCTAATGGATAAACATTAGTTTGTTAGAGATAAGATTATGGATAATTACAAATTGTTTTAGATTTAGTAAATCTTATCCAAGATTTACTAGCCACCAAAATTGCCTATATAAAGGCCAAGGCTCCTCACTTTTTCTCAGTCATTTTCTCTCTCACTCTCCTCTCCATCTTTCTCTCTCTATACGTCTCTCTCTCCCTCTCCTCTCACTTTTCATTTTTTCTCTCACCCAAACTCACACCAAACAAACACTTGTTGGAAACAAGAAAGATGATCTTGTGGTGTTATTGCTTAGATCTTCTCCAAAAACCCTATCTCTTCCATCAAAGCTTCTATTAAGGTAAGGGGGGGGGGGGGGGTGGTTAACCTCTCTATTTTATTTACACAAAAGCTTGTGGGAGAGATTTCGCCCCCAAATATCATTTAGTATTTATATTGTTAAAAACATGGTTTACTCTCCATCCATGATTTCCGGTTTTTCATAGATACAAAGAGGAGAAAAATTTTATATTTGACCATTATTATTACTATTATTAGTTATTATTCTGGAAAAATAAAATTTATTAAGTTATAGATATAAATAATTATATACTATTAATATATTATTCAAATCGGTTCACAGTATTTAAAACAGTATCTTAATAAGTATATACTAATTATATACTGTTAATAATTATATACTGTTAATAAGTATTTGGATATGTTAAAAAAATTATTAAAACAGTGTCTTAATATGCTGATTATTCATTAAAAGCAAATATTTATATACACGTTAAAAAATATGTATTTAAAGTTTGTAATATATATATGTATATTTAGAATGTTGTAACGAGTATATGATAAAAACAAATTTATTTATGATATTATAAAATAAAAGTATACATAGTTTAAAAAGAAATAATAATAATAATAAAAATAACAATAATATGTATATATATTCTGTTTTCGAAAAGTTTAAACATATAATTCAGTTTTTATAATATATAAACATTATCCTGTTTCAGTAAAAGTAAATACCGTTTTATAATTTTAATATTATATAAGTAAATAGTTTCACATATTATTATCTAAATAAGATAGTTTTAAATAAAAATAAAATCAGTTTTATAAGTTATATATATGTATGTGTATAAAATTATGGTAAAAAAAGTATATTTATATATATATATATATATATATATATATAAATTATAACCTGTTTTGATATATTTTAATCTAATAGAAGTTTCATATCCGATTTTATAAAGATCATTTTAGAAATTGTTGATTAAAATTTTATATACAAGAATCTAAAAAGATATATGTACTAAAACAAAATTAGAATTAAAAAAGAAGTAAAATAAGTTATGTATTTATAAATTTTTTAAAGATTTATATTAAATTATTTAAGAACAAATTAATTATATCATAGGTTTGTGATTGATGAGTAAAGATATTTTTATTCTTGAGATTTGTGACAATACCTACTCAAAAAGGTATTGGCAATTAAGTACTAAATTGTAGAGAAAACTCTGCCAGATATTTCGGAGAGATATTGTGTAAAGTATTGATTCTTTATCGGATATTATGAAATGATATTGTATAAAATATTGTTGAATCTGACAAACACTGATGAAATATGATGAGTCGGTTGAATTGATGACCATGCTGTGAGAGCATGTGTGCCTGTGGAATGGGAAGTTACAGTTTGGTACACTGTAGGATGAAGGTAGGGACCACTAATAAGGTCTAGAGGGTACTGGTATCGAGTTGTGAGAGTCCTATGGTCAGGGTAGCGCCCTGGATGTCGGGACAATCACGTAACCAACTTGATAACCCTAACACCTGCTCAACATCACTGGGATTGGTATAGTGTATACCCCTAAGGAGCTGCGCGCTCGTTTCTCGAGAAAAATGATGATAATGATGATGTTGGTACCACAATGAGGGGATACGAGCTCCTAGTCACTTCCCAAGATAGATGATGATTGATGATAATCATCAGCGAGGGTATGGATCCATACGTATTGTGAAAGTTTGGGTTGTTTCATGATAACTTAGGTCAGACCCTAGGTTCCTCATTGCATTTGTTTGCCAATAAATTGTTTACTATTTAGGTTGTAGGTTAATCCTACAAATCTTTTGTGAAAATAATTTGAGGTTATACATATCCTCACTCCTTTACTTTGTTTCTTTCTTTATGTTTCTTTGCTCTGTATATATGTTCGTGGCATATTATGAAGATAGAGGATGTTGATGTCGACGGTGCTAAGTCTGGGAAGAATTCAAAGGAAGGTGACGCCATAGAAGAATTATTGTAATTGTAGTATACACTTTATGTTATAGGATAAGGGTGAGATTGTGTATAGTCATTGCTCTGACTTAGGTCCTTTTTGAAGAGTAGTTATTTATTTCTTCGGTCATGTATTTACTCTATAACGAGGTTTAAAGTAATCATATTGATAACAGTGATGTATGTTTATCATTGGAATGTATGATGTTTACATCTACCTTAAACATATATTGTTTTATAATTCCAAAATTACTTCGAAAAATATTTTTTTTAATTAAAGTAGAAAAAAAATCTCTCTTGATTTAATTAAAATAAGTCTAATAAATTGTGGGAATAAGTGTCAATGTGATTGGGTGTCACAAAAGCCTGGAGAGGCTTAGTGAGAAAGAATACTTAGGTGGTTAAGCAATCTGGGTGGATTGCATTGTCAAGCCTGAAGTGAAGAATACTTGTGTGTAACCTAAGGTTGGTTAGTGAATACCTTCAGGTTGAAGGGACTGGACGTAGCGTAAGTTTGAGTGAACTAGTATAAAATTTCTGCGTTCTTGTTCTTCCCCTATCCTTTTGCTAAACTGTTTTTGAACTCATTTTGACTAAGTTAAAAGTTTTCAAAAGTGCACAATTCAACCTCCTCTTCTTGTGCAATCTTTGTTCTTTCACATATTGTCTATGCAACTATAACAATCTAACTTTATTAACCTTGCCTGCCCTTGTGTAAGACTTGTTTAAGATGTAGACGTCCCATGCCTTTTTTGCTGAGCTAACTGAAGCTATCTTTTCAAATTTTCTTCATCAACACATTGATGGATTAGGAAAAGAGCCATACAATCTTTCTTTTTTGCCTCCCTATAAATTGCCTTTTGTGTTTCTATTGAGCTATCCTCCACTTCTTGGATACCTTCAGTCACAATTTTCAACACATCTTGGAAACCAAAGATGACCCTGCATCTGGATGCACCATTTTTCAAAGTTCTTGCCATTAAGAATTGGCAGGTTGGCCAGAAAAGAACCATTAGAGCCAGCCAAAGTCACTCCATCAGATGGCTTCAAGCTTCACACAAAATCACCTTCTCACGTACACAGGTCCCGAATCAAAAAAGCTTTAGATACCACTGTTGACGCAGGATCACCACACTATTGATAGCACACACACATGCTCACCGTAGAGAGATTTCTAAAGAAGAAAAAAAAATAGATAGAAGAATAATGACACACGTAAGTTTATTAATCATAGCAATATGTTTTTATACACTTTTCACTAAATTCCCAACTATAAGTGGGTTAGTTACTAATGATAACTAATTACTATAACAACATTTTAAAACTATCCAAACCACTAATTAACAGCAGAGAAATTGAATTACTCTTAACAAAGGTAAGCATTACAACAGATGAACATACAAGAAAGTGATAATTAATTGGTTGTATTCATGTATGAATAAGCAATAGAGCTATCCAGAAAATTGTGTAACAGATCAACTAGAAGATTTAAAGATCCTTACGTTTTATACATTTCATCATTGGTTTACATCTTGGTGAGATTTGATCACATCTCAATTCTTATTCCCCCCCTTTTTTGCCAGCAACATAAACTCCCACCCCTTCTCCATTCCTTCCTCTCTAAAAGATGAACAATATTCCTCTATATATGTGCTCCAAAGGAGCTAATTAATATAGCATTGGCTCCAAGTTCCCCATGCAAGTTAAAACATAAACAAAACAGATATTTCATTTTGGAAAATCATAAATAAATATAGAAGAATTTAAACATTCAAAGCTTCATTAAAATGACTTACCTCTCAGCAGCTTGAACAAGTCTTCTTCCAGTAACACTTTAGGCTTTGTTTATGTATGGTGTTTCCTTCCTTTTAAAAGACTTTAGCCCTGCCAATCTAGAAAATATGTTCAAATTTAGGCATAAGCAACTTTTCTTTCATTATTCTCATGGATTATATTCTGAAATTAATTACTTTTTTGTACAGTGACATATGATTTGGCTCATCAAAGGGCAAGTACCTAGCCATAAACACAAATAGAATGACTCCACAAGACCACATATAAGATGTAGAACCAACATATCCTCTATCATTAAGCACCTAACACAAATGACACACTACATTACATTTACTGTAGTTTGATGGACAAATCTAGTCATCTATTTTATCCACAAAAATATAAAGTAGGTACTTCGGGAGCAACATAATTTGGAGTTCCACAAGTAGTGCGGAGGAGTTCATCCTCCTATAACAAATAATTAAGAATTTAAATAAGGTCCTAATTTCATGTAAATGAACAACCCATAAACAAGGCAGCTGAATTGAAATTGAATATAACAGTTTCAAACCACCAAAGGCTGGATAGCAAAACTGCTCCCTTGAAATCAAAAAGCCAAAATACTTAAACCAAAGAACATCTAAAATATAATCCAAAATCAAGGCATTGATAGATAATGTAATCAAACAAATATTGATAGATAACATATTGATAAGAGTCGTAACTAGTTCCTTGTATTCGAGACAAGGAAAGCCTCGAAAGAAACTTTCTGAAGAAAAAAATAGTGATAATACTCTACTACCTTCCATTCCAACATCATGCATATTTAAACGGTTACATGAGGAGCCAATCATTGGCTAACTGCAAAAGAAGGAAACAGATTCTACACGTCATACAGCGAATGGAATAATATCTAAAACAATAACAAACCACCCTGATTCAGTAATAACAAACCCCTGACTCAACGTACTACTAATAAACTTCCTAATAGACTAGCTATTCACAAATAAAATGGGCTACATCACACATAATCTTTTAAGTGACTGGGCTTCTTTTTGATCCTCTTGGGCCTAGCATCCTGGTTATTCACGTTGCTATCATTGGCTCCTTCTGGGACAACCACCTTGTCCTCAAGGTGAAAAGTAGAACAAAGATCTTCCCATTTCACCCAATTGGTGTCTTCAGGGGAAAGACCAAGCCACTGTACTAAAACTAATTCGGTTGGAGGAGAAGTAGAGTGATCCAGCTTGGATTCTAGAATAGTTAAAGGCTCCACCAGGGGATGATTATCAAAAGTTGATGAAGGTAAAGGGACTTGAGCTGGAACAAGTGGACCTTGATGTGGTTTTCAAAGGGAGCAATGGAAAACTGAATGAATCGTGGAAGACTCCGGTAAGTCAAGTCGATAGGCAACTGATCCTACTCGAGCTGTGATCTTGTAAGGTCCATAAAAATGCTTAGTAAGTTTGTGATATGGCAAATCAGCAACTGAAAGCTGGCGATATGGACACAAACGCACATAAACCCAGTCATCCACATTGTACACAACATCCTTGCGCCTATAATCGGCAATGGCCTTCATTTGAGACTGAGCTTTGGTCAATTTTTTTTTAGAAGAGTGAGCATCTCTTGGCATATAGAAAGCAGAGAATCAACAGCCTCAACTTGCGAAGAGCCAACTAAATAATTCAGAATGGAAGGTGAGGGCTTGCCGTAGATAATTTGGAAAGGAGACAACCCTCTAGTCGAATGAACAGAGGTGTTATAACTCCACTCGGCCAAGGGAAGAAATTTGCACCATTGAGAAGGTTGCTCATGTACAAAAGAGCGCAGATACTGTTCAAGGACACGGTTAAGGACTTTAGCTTGCCCATCGGTCTCGGGATGGTACGAGGTACTCATGCGAAGCTTAGTACCACATAGTTTGAAGAGTTCCTTCCAGAATTTACTGATAAAGATGGGGTCACGGTCAGAGACTAAACTCCGAGGAAGCCTATCAAATTTACAAACCATGTCCAAGAATAAGAGGGCCACCTTGAATGCAGTGAAATGAGTAGGAAGGGAACCAAAGTGAGCTCCTTTTGAGAACCTGTCCACCACAACTAACACCACTATGTTTCCTTGCGATAGAGGAAGTCCAGTGATAAAATCTAGGGAAAGATCTTCCCACAGTGCAGAGGGAACAGTCCAGCAGGACGCTTAGTCTTATATGTTGTCTGTTGGTCAGTAATACATTAGGCAACAAAAGACTTAACATCAGTGCGCATTCTTGCAAAAAGAAATTTTCTTGTAGACGGCTCAAAGTTTTGGACATGCCCATATGACCACTGAGAGGAGTTTTATGGAATTCCTCGAGTAGCAAGAATTTGAAAGAATTGGCGGAGTCTAACCAAATTTTTCCTTTGTAAAGTATGAAGCCTAATGGATTTTGTAATCAACATATAAAGTAGGTTGGGGCTGAATTTTCTGGAATAAAGAGAGAAACTCAGGGCTAGTGGTCAGAGCTTGGCACAGCTGTTCCAAGAATATGAAATGAGGCATAGAAAGAACCAAACATTGACCAACAGCATCGTCAAAAGAATGGGATAAAGCATCTGCCATGACATTGTGTTTGCCAGCCTTGTACTGGATAGAATAATCATAACCAAGCAGTTTAAACAAGTAAACTTGCTACTCTGGAGTTTGCACAACTTGGTGCATCAAGTCCTGTAAGCTTTTATGGTCAGTGAAAATCACAAAGTGATGGCCCAAAAGATATTGACGCCATTTCTTACTGCAGTAGTGATGGCATGCAATTCACTGAACATAGGCCGAAGCTCGCTGTAGACGAGGACAAAAAGGCTTGCTAAAGTATGCAATTGGGTGGCTGTTTTGCATCAAAACTGCACCCACTGCTGACCCAGAGGCATTAGTTTCAAGCGTGAAAGGAACGGTGAAGTCAGGGAGCGCCAAAATAGGCGCTTCAGTCATGGCACATTTGAGTTGTTCGAATGCCAATTGAGTGTCACAATTCCACTGGAAATAATCCTTGCAGCAATAGAGTAGTTAATGGTGAGACTATAGCCGCATAGCCCTTAATGAACCGTCTATAAAAACCAGTCAACCCCAGGAAGCCGCAGTAATGCCTTGGTGGATGTGGGGACTGGCCAGTCAACCATAGCACGAATTTTAGACGGCTTAGGTTCAACCCCTCTATGTGAGACAATGTGGCCCAGATAGTCCAATTGGCGCTGCCCTAGTTAACATTTTGAGCTCTTTAAGAAAAATTTCCCTGCCAAAAGTTTCAAGAAAACTTGCTCCAAATGGTCAAGGTGCTCCTCAAATGAGGTGCTGTAAATCAAGATATCATCAAAGAAAACAGCATCAAATTTGCGAAGGAAAGGTCTAAACAGTTCATTCATGGTTGCTTGGAATGTAGAAGGGGCGTTGCAGAGGCCAAATGGCATTACCTTGTATTCATAATGACCTTGATGGGTTCGAAAGGCCATCTTAGGAACATCATCATCCTGCATTCAGATTTGGTGGAATCCCTGTCTGAGATCCAATTTTGAAAACCATGAAGCACCTTCGAGCTCATCAAGGAGCTCATCAATAGTAGGCAAAGGAAAACAGTCTTTCACCGTAATAGCATTCAAAGCTCAATAATCAACACAAAAGCGCCAACTGCCATCCTTTTTCTTAACAAGTAAGACAGGGGAAGAGAATGGGCTACGACTCATCTGAATCAACACAACACGTTGCTATCACATACACAAAAGCTAACTGTATGGAAGATATGTATACATATATAATCTTTCCTGCTGTGCATACGTACTCAATCCAAAACCTGAAACTTTTCGAATACCATTAGTGTCCAGAAGACGATTCTTTAGCTGTAACTAGCAAAATATGTGGTGATGATTTTACTCATTAACCTCTATAATACTTCGACATAAATCAACAAATACCGGACTACTAGCAGATATCTAATACTTAGCAAAAAATACACAACAACTACATCCATAAATCACAAGTGATCTTGTCCTATCCTCCCACACCCTGAAGCTGACATTTTTATACTTAAAAGTCTCTATGTTAAAGCCTGTTTCGGACTCATTTGTTTGTTGAAACCCCCTCTCACCACATAAATTAAGGAAATCTCAGAGAGCTCTAACATCAAGCTCTCATTCTGTTGTAACGATCAATCGGCCTGACAATAGCAGTGGCATGATGTAAATAAAAGATAAATAAATAAATTAAAGACCACAATAAGTTCAAACATCTTAGGAACTTCTCTAAGTATTATCATGATTTAGAAATTAGTGAAAGTAGTTCCAGGACTATGTCCTACCTTCAACTTGTGCACTGTACAAGCATTGATACATGTTAGATAGAAAAGTTGGAGAGACAAGGATTGAACCTGTTTCAGCAATGGACACCGCTTAACAAGCCCTTCGAGATTTTGCTCTAGCACTAAGCTTTCAAATAATCAAATAACAGGAACCAAATGAAAAGGAGCTAAAACATTAGAAGAATGAACATAAGTTTATATACAGAAGAAAGCATAAGAGGGAAAGCAAGTACTGGGATGGATCTATGGGGCATGGGATCCACCATGAGTAAAGTGATTAAATCAGGAAACCTGGATAAAGAAGGAAAGAACGAAAAAAAAAAAGTATATATTCAATAACAATACATATATCCAGTGACACCTTCACTTGTATATAAGGTTCCGTAACAGAACTTCATATAATCATTGGGCTAATCTCCAATAACTTTCCTATTGTTACTTTTCTCATAAGGGGAATCGTACTTTAGTAACCTAACGTTTCATCGATCTATAGTAACAAATAAAATAGTTGATGGTGCGTTTAGAATCCTTCCCCAACCAAGAAGCATGTGTCACAGAAGTGTTGGAACATTTAATATCATTCAGTGTATTTCTATATTTGTACGATATTATTGGGCTTCATAATCTTAGGTTTGATGATAGATGCTATTGGAACCCATCATGTTTTTGGACTTTATTTAAGGACTTTTGCTCCCTCTATTTTTCACCACATACATTGGAAGATATCTAGCTGGTGACCACAGGGGACCAAGGATATCACGAACTAGATTACATAGACAATATATATTGTTTTCATTTAAGTATGTTGGCTAATTAAAAAATATACTTTGTTCATTGTTCTATGAGCATATATTAAAATTATGTATAATTACATTCCACACGACTAAATAACAGAGTAAGGCTACGAGGAGAGGGGTTTTGCTGTCCTTTGAGCTGAACCCATGAACAATTTGCATGTGTCCAATAATAATAACTAGCACCCTTCGATGCACGGATAATTTTTTTTTTTGTAATATTTTAAAAATTTTCAGAATTTACACACTATTGTAAATTTATGCAAAATAACTGCATAATTTTTTATTATCTTTATAATTTATTTTTATTTTAATATTGATGATATATAGTATGTATAAATATAATTTATTTTTATGTTAATATTAATAATACATTGTATGGAAAAATTATTAATTTTTATAATAATAATATTTATTATTATTTTAATCTTATAATAATTATTTGATTGTTGAACGGTGATTTGTTGTTGAATCAAGATGTCTGCCGGTGAATGTTACATGGTGAGACATGTCATCCGCTAACTGAACATGTGTTTAGCTGGAATTATTTTAAATATTTTTAATTTAAAAAAATTAAATTATTTTTAAGCGATAATTATTTATTTTCATTAATTTCTTGAAATAATTTTTTAAAAATAACTAATTGTTTGAGAACGTGGTATTTTTAATTTCTTAATTATTATGCAAAGTTTGAGCATGTGTGATTTTCCTTTTATTTTTAAGAGTATTCTTTTATTCAAAATGTAAAAGATTAATTTCTTATAATATGGTTAATATTATTTAGTATTAAAGTAACGATGTTTCTTTTCAACACGGATATTATTTGAACAATTAAAAATATATAAAAATATTAAAGTTTTCTTATTTTTCACTAAAGTACTCTTATAAATGGCTTATATAAGAATATGTAAAATATATACTATTGTAAATGTATGCAAAATATCTACATAATTTTTATTATCTTTATAGTTTATTTTTATTTTTATGTTAATATTGATAATACATATATAGTATGGTAAAATTATTAATTTTATAATAATTATCTTTATTGTTATTTTAACCTTATAATAAATATTTATTGATACAAATATTTTATTGATACAAATGATATACTTTTGCACTGTAGCTTGATTTGACCAAATGCTATAGTACAAAAGTGTACCAGAGTTAATAATACTATATAGATTATAGATAAGGAAAACACAAACTCTAATAATCTAATTAATATATAGTCCAAAGTAGGAGGCAAACATATGTAAGAGTATAGATTTCAGGGTAAAAATAAAATGTGAGAAAAGTAATCACACCTATGGATTTCTTAACTATAATGGAGGTGATTGCAACTACCTTTGGGGCCTTTTTTTTATCCCTAATTGTTGTTTCAAAATTTGATGCTATGCTTTTCTAAAACATGACTTTGACAATTTTGTTTCTGAACATTTCATTGGACGATTAAAATTAAGCAAAAAATAATTGGAAGATGTGAAAATTCAATGCTTTAAATTTGTATTTTGGAATGAAATAGAATATATTGAAGTATAAAAGTATTATTTGAAAAAAATATATAATTATATCTTCAATAAAATTAAATAAGTTAATTTGTTTACTCTTTTCGCAATTTCATCTTTTTATTTTTGTTGATTTGTCACTTACAAATATATCTTCTTCACTTTCAAGTGCATGCAGTGTCTTTCAATAATGTATGAAATAAAAGATGCGATATATAGGAGTAATTGGATTTTTTTTATGTCAGCAGAATATTTTATTATAATAATATTGTGTAAAATAAAATTTTTACAGCTCTATCATCGATCAAAGATGCAATATATAAGGGTAATTGGATTTTTTTTTTCGTGTCAGACAGAATATTTTATTATAATAAAATTGTGTAAAATAAATTTTTTACAGCTCTATCATCGACCTTTGGTCATATAGTTTTGAAAGAATCAAACTCAAAGCATTGTTGATGATCAATCATTGATTTTGTTGCCAAAAACTATCAACAGTAACACCCTTTTAGTGTTCCCTTGACTGGTTTATAGGTGTCATTAGTAAAATTGTTAAAAATTAAAAATAGTTGAATACGGAGATATATATATATATATATATATATATATATATATATATATATATATATATATTTAAAATAATGTAATTTTTTAAATAAATGAAAATATTTAAATATTTAAATAACCTTAAAATGTATTTAAGAGTGAAAAGATGGTGTTTATAAAAAGGATTAAGTAAAAGATTTTAAGGGAATCACTTTCCAAGGGTATGTTTTAGCTTTAGTTCATATTATGAAAAATTGATTATAGGCTTTGCATTGAATTTTTCTTTTTTGTGTTTTAGAGAATTAATGTGCAAAATAAATTGACAACGACATAAACTTTGTCAATGTGAATTTTTTATATCTATACAGCAGAAAATATGTTTAAATTTTATAAAATATTATATGTCACATATGAAATAATTATTTAGAATAATGGATAAAATTTAATAAGTATGATAGATATAATTTTGAGCATTTTAAAAATACTTAGCTTTTTATTGAGTAGGTATCATATTTAATAAGATGAGATCTTCATCATTTTGTGTTTAAAAACATTCAAAAGTCAAACTACTTACACTCTGAGAAACAAATCATCACATTCTATGTTGAGATCTTGGAGAAACTGGTATTTCATGTTCATTTGTTGGATTGTTTTGTAAAAAAGAGAACGTAAATTAAAGTTTGTATATGCAAAACACCTTCCAATGCTTATATAGTGGGGTGAAAATCCATATTATTTAATATACTTTGTAAAGTAACCGAATAATTAAATTTCTATTGAAAAGAAAGAAAAATATCAAAACAATGTAGAAGTAAGAAAAAGTAAAATTTTGAATTTAAAAATTTTCTTTGTTTCAATTTCAACTATCATTTAGTGATAATTTTTTTTAAAAATATATATGTGTGTGTGTGACTAATATGACTTAAATGTAATTTGTTTCATATTAAATATTGATAAAAATAATTAATTGTTTTCTATGACGTAAAATAATTACTGCAAAATTGTGTACCTGGAGCTTTCTTCACACACCAAATAGTCACCTTATACGGCTGAAGTCATACTCATAACGAATTATCTAGAAATGAGAAGAAAAAAAGTGAATAGAAGGTTAGTGATGTTGGAGAAATAAGAGTGCGAATCATGGCACCATGGTCCAGTTATTTATTGTATGTGTTATAGTTAAGCTTTGATTGTCATCATCCAGACAATGATGAGACCAAGATCTGCATGTGAAACACTGCAAAACCAAAAACGGGGGAAAAAAAAGGAAGAAGATACCATGGTCCAGTTATTTATTGTACGTGTTCCAATTAAGCTTTGATTGTCTTCATCCAGACAATGATGAGACCAAGATCTGCATGTGAAACCGGAATACCAAAAAAAAAAGAAAAAGAAAAAAGAAAAGAGATAGATAGATATATAGATAGACAATGATGAGACCAAGATCTGCATGTTAAACCGCAATACCAAAAAAACCAAAGAGGATATTCTGTTGATAAATAAATAGATAGATATTTTTTTATTTATTTTAAAAAAATAGATACATAGATATTTAGTACCTCTAATATCATGCAATGTCCTTTGTTGTTATATAATGTGAAGTACCATAATGAATACTTAATCACTTTTGTCTTAAAATGTAATTGAGATTATTAAGTGAAGTATAATAGTAATACTTAATGCATAAACTTTAGCATAAATCACTTAAAAGCATAAGACTTGCTTGCATATATATAAACTCTATGTTATAACTAGTACAAAGTTTGATATTAGTAGCATAATAGGTTAAAAAAAAAACTAAATCCTAAATATATTTTTAATTCATGTAATATATCCATTTTTTAATTTATTTCTTTTAATTTTTTTATGGTGTTAGTTCTTGTCATTACCTAGCTATTGTTAACTACAAGCATATGATGACTCGTAAATCTACACATTTTTTTTCATTTTAGTCCCTTTAAATATATCTCATTTATATTTTAGTCTCTAATTTTTTAGCCATTTCAATACTTAATGTCAGTTGAGTAATGGTAGAGACTAACACCAAAAAATTGAATATTAGAGGATTTATTTAAAATATATAAATATTAAAATTAAAAAGTGAATTTATTATAGGAACTAAAAACATATTTAAGTCAAAAACAAATCATTAATATGTTCTTATAGAAATTAACATCTTTAATATGTTTTTATATATGAAATATGTACTTGCTTGATCAAACATTATCATATTAATTAAAATAAAATTTTAATTAAATTGAAAAAAAATTAAAAATTTCATAAAAATCAGATATTGATAGGTTTAATTCATGTTTAACATTAATTAGAATCAACAAAATGATAGTATATATATGTCCAACAAAATTAGTTCAAAAATAAATGAAAGTATTTGTATAACTCAAATCAATTGTGTGTGTTTGTGTGTGCGTGAGACTGCTCAATGAGCTGTGAAATTCTGCTTTGCACCTCAAAAAGTCTGTTCACGCCCTGACAAGACCAGACGTTTGAAGCCAGAGAGTATTTGCAGGAAAGCAGATCGCGGCAAAGAGGGATGAATGAGGTCATGAACTTTTTTCACATGCCTATGCAAGTAACAGTGAACATAGGTTGCATTCAGGGTTTTTATTTCCTTTCCAAACAAAAATTGTCTTTCCCTTTTCTATTCATGAAGTCTAAGGGCATGTTTAGTTGGGTAGATGAAAAACATGAGAAGAGAGAAAAATTTAAAATTTAAATTGAAGGGAATATGAAAAGAAAGAAAAGTTTAAATTTTTGTTTCTAAAAGTCAACTTTTTCTTTTTTTTTCTTTCATTTTCTCTTTAACCAAACAAAAAAATACTTCGTTATCCGTGTTTTCTTTCCTTCTTCTTTTCTTTCTTTCCAACCAAACATAGCATAAATCATTGTCGTCGTGTCGTGTGGTGGACATTGTTCGGTTGACTACAAAATTCAGTTATTGTCCCATGCCAAATGGTTAGTTTAGTATAGAAGTTGGTTGTTTCAAATTTCGTACAAATGAAATTTTGGACATAGAATGAAGCTATATGACTTTTATAACTTCCAAGGAAAAAACGTTTTTGCTCAGCTGAAAAATAATCAAAGAATCACGTTCAGGTAGTGTCATAGGATTCCCAAAGAAAAGTACAAAAAAGAAATTCATTTCGATTATGTTCTCTTGTTTTAAAAATAGGAAAGGATTCTAAAAAAAAAAATAAGAAGAAAATTGGTCAATCACTACATAAATAATTTATGTGGATCCCTTGCAATAAAATCTTTAGCTCTTTCTTTTTTTATAACTTGACACGCGTCCTCTTTTTATTTTCTTTAAGGTTGTGTTTGATAAGAAAAAAAAATGTGAGAAATAGAGTAAATAAAAATAAAGAAGAGATTGAGAAATAGAGTAATGAAAATAGATGAGAAATAGAGTAAATTTAGAGGTATTTGGTTTAAAAGAAATAAAGAATAAACAAGGAAGAGAGAAATAGGAAAAAGAATAAAAATTTGCTATTAATCGATTATGACAGCATTTTAATTGATTGTGTTTTTGTGAAAAATACAAAGGTGTGAAGAAATATGAAGGTGTGGGATCCACATGTAATACCCTCATTTTAGTATTGTAATTAATTTTTTAATATATGTGAAATTTTTTTTGATAAACAGAGAAATTAAAAAACTAACAGCTAATCTCAATTCCTCTATTCTAAAGGTTGACATATGAAAAAGAACTAAATGACTAAAAATTTTCATTTTGAGCTTAGAAACATGTCATATATATTAAAATATAATTTAATTTTTTTTTAAAATTTTCTAAAATTCTTGTAAAAAATGATCAAACTACCCTTCATTATCTGCTAAAACTATAGCCAGTGTAAGCTTGGCATATGGGAGATATCAAATAACATTCTTAGTTCATTTTTGGCTTATATATTGAATTTTATAATTTTCATAAAAGTTTTGGAATTTTCTAAGTTAAAATGAAATTTCTATGAATTTTCAATTCAAAAATACCCAATAAATACTTAAAAATTCGAAATAAATTATATAAAATTGACTTTAAATTCCAAAAGTTATTTTAGTCAATAATAAAAGAGCTCACAAAGTTTCAAGGAAAAATTATTCATTTGCTATAAAAATCAAATTATTAAAGTTTAAGTCGTTCATATAGACTCTAGTCGATTTGTCTACAAAGAAAATGAAACACAAAGACTTTCCAGTCCTTGCTCTGTAGACCCATTCCCTTATTTTTTCACATGTTGTAAAAGAAATTCAAAAGAGAAAATCTTACAAGTTACTTTATGGCCACCATTTTTTACTATGCTATCTATTCCTTCTTCTATAAAAAGACTACTCATGGGTTAGATTTTTCACTCTTCATCTTCCCCCAAACTGGCTGAATTACTCTCTTGTTCTCCCTAGCTCATTAAATTTTTTTAACACCCAAAATCCTCCATTTTCCTCCTCCTTCAACCTCTATCCAAGACCACCATTGAAGAGCTTCAGGTGTCCCACCTTTCCTCTTCTTCCTTATAACTTCACCTAAGGTATGGGGGAATGGGGCTATTCTTATTTAAAATGCTTTCATGTAGATGGTTTTGGGTGGGTTTTGCCCGTAAAACCCTTAGCTTTTTACTTTCCCACTACTTTTTTTCTTCTTTGTTGTTATAGTTGCCTTTTACTTATATTGTTGTTCTTTTCTTATCTTGCTGCCCTATTTTATTTTATGGCTTTTGATGCTTGTTTAATGTTATTATTAATATTTAAATGTTGGTTTGTGTTGATAACTTATCATAAAATGTTAAATATTTGGTTATAAACCACCAAATCCATAAACAAGAGTAAAAAGATTGCAAACTTTTCTTAATATAACAAGAAGCTGAAAATGAAAGACATTTGAATTATGGACCCTCCTTGAACCTTATGGTTAAGACCTTCCAATGAGGACTTAATAGATGATCACTCTCTTAAGACAATTTTGAACATTTACCTCTTCTTGATTCATCAACAAAAGACTTAATATATGTTCTTTTATGCACTAAGACAAGTGTCGCAACTGGGGTCACGGCGAAATGGCGAAAAAGAATTAATTTCAGAGGAGCCGCCACCAAAGTTTATTAAGGAAAACCTTGGAAAAACCCTTTAAAAGAAAAATGGTCTTTAGAAACCGAATGTGGGTTTGGGAGTTGGTTTTGTGTAGGAAAGGTGTTAGCACCCTACGACGTTTATCATAAAAACGGTTACTCCTAATTAAATGTGCAAAATTAAAATAGCTTCAAAAATATTTATTTTACCCCTACAAAATTTTATAAAGAATTTTAGAGAATATTTATTTTGAAAAGAATTAATTAATTATTTTTATTTTTTGAGATCGACAGGGGTGGACCCCTGCTCCTACGTATCCTCAAGTACAATGAAAAATCAGACTCACGTAGTTCTTTATGGAAAAACATTTTGTTGATTGGTTATTTGATTTTTATATTATTTCATTTTTGTTATTATATATTTTTATATTTCTAGTATGGCAAATGCATATTTAATAACCAAATTGGAAGTGCATCTAAAGTGGTTATCAATATACCTTTTAAGATTTTTATTATAGGCAAATAAGAAGTGCATCCAAAGTGACTATTTAAAATCATTTTTCTAAAAAAGGGGAAGTTTAATATTGTAGCAAGCCTCAATATTGTAAGAAGATTTAGTAATCTTATTTTATTATTATTATTATTATTTTATATTGTAAAGGTATACTTAATAACCAATTGGAAGTACATTCAAAGTGGTTATTAATATACTTTTAAGGTTTTCATAATAGTCAAATAGAAAGTGTAACCAAAGCGACTATTATTAAAACCTTTGTTCAAATATATTTTATTATTATCATTATTTAATATCTTTATTATTATTATTATTTTAAAAAAGAATGATAACCAAATAAGAAGTGCATTTGAAATGATTATCATTAATATAAAAAACTCTAATAATGTCTAAATAGGAAGTGCATCCTAAATGGCTATTATTAAGTTTAAATATTGTATTTATGGTTATTTAATTTATTTATTTAATCATTTATTTATATTAAAAAAACTAATTATAATCATTATTATAAAAGAGAAACCTATAATGTTATAAACGTAAAATCCTACTCCTACTTGAATCACTTAAAGTTGTCTTTATTATTATTATTAATATTATTATTGTCTTAACTGAAATATAAAAAAAAAAATACAGTAGGTAAACGAACAAAGTAAAGGAAAACCAAAAATAGGCCAAAGTCTTGTTCTTTTCCAAATTCACAAAATTGAAAGCCATTAAACCCAAACCCGCTTCATTACTCTGTTCCATTTCTTTTTGCTGTTTTATTATTATTAATTTAACTAAAATTTCCTAACAGGGTGTATGGTGATGGGCCAAGCCCATCATCACTCGTCAGCTAGAAGAAAAAGACGGGTAGGTCCTCTAGAGACCCGAGACCCGTGAGCCACTCCAAGGGCGCAACGGTGGCTAGGTTTCAACGACGGCGCCGCTCAGCATCGTTTCGCACTGGGTTAGCGGCGACGGTAGCGGTAGCGGCGTGCGTGAGGCATGTGAAGCTTGCAAATCGGAGACGCGTTCTATTGCAATGACAGTCGAAGGTGGGGGCGGAGACTTTCAGATTCGTGATGACTGTGCTTTGCGAGGGTTCATGGGAGGGCTTCACGGCGGTGAAATGGAGATCGAGTGGTAACGGTACAACGTCGATTGGGAGAAGCTTCAGAACTCGGTGGCAGCGTTGAAGTCGTCGGTTTCGAAGTAATCGACTATGACGGCAGCAAGGGTATGGTTGGCGGAGAAGGTAACACGGCATTAGAAGAGATTTGCACGACATCAACGTGCGTGCTGTCGAGGCACGATTCGTGGCACAAAGGCGGGATGACTCTTTTCTTCTTCTTTTTTTATTTTGATTTTTGAATTCTGATTATTGTTACGTGTGTGCTTGATGTGAATTAGTTCACTGTGCGTTGGTGAACTTGTGGATTTGTGTATAGCAATGTGACATAGTGTGTGCATTTCATTAATGCGAGTAAATCTTGATCTTTATGCCGGTTATGTGTATCTTTTACTGTGAGATGCAAAGAATTGCAATTTATGTGTGCAAAAAAAAAATATATATCACCGTTTACGTGCGTGAGATGTGAAGGAAGAGTGAACGAGGTAGTTGCTCGAGTACATAAATGAAATAGTGAAGATGTTTGTTCAATCAAAGTGGAAAGAGGCATATCTATGAAATAAATCAGATAACTAATCAAGAAAAATCACATATACAACCAATAGAAAACCAGCCACAGAGACAGTTTATTCCAAAGCTATCTATAATATGAATGATACTAGAAGATTACATGATGAGAGTAATAGCGGAAGATGAAGAAAAGGTCCTTCCAAGTTTCTGCTAGCAAGAGGAATGCAGAGATTGATGTAAGAAAAAGATGATCACATTCCAATTCCTTTTCCAGATCCTTTGTTCCTTTTTCGCTTCCTACCTCTATTTTTTGTATCCCTCTTTCTCCCTCTGCTTCTCGATTTTTCAAAATCACCTCCCTCTATGTATTTATAACCCTTAAAAAAAGAAAAACTTGCATTGCAAGTCTTTTGAAAGCTGGCCCGTTTTTTTGCCTCCCCTTAGATAGGCCCAAAGCAGATGATCTTCAGATTTACTTCTGAATGGGCTTTTAAGCCCACACAACCCAAAAAAAGTGTATCTATTTATTTATTTATTTTATTATTATTATTATTTATATTATTTATTTTTTAATGTTACCTTTTTAAATTATAAATCTAAAAACATTAGTCCACTAAGTAAAACTCGAATTGTTTACATATCTTATTATTTTTTATTATCCTTTTATTTATTGCTTTTTTTAATTTTATCTTTACAAAAATACTAGTCTGGATAAAATTGGGTGTTCACAACAAGTTAAGAGAGAGATCAAATCCTGATCATTTTCTTTTAGCTCATGGTTTTTTTTTTTAAAAAGAAGGTAACAAGATGGTGATTATTTTAGCTCTTGATATACTTAAGAACTGCTCAAATTTCATTTTGACCATTTAGAGTTAATAACTTGATGAAAGAAAAAGCTTTTTATAAAGAAGAACTTAATGTCCAGTAAGTTGTTTTTGTTTTCTGCTAGAACACCACTCACTATTCTTGCCATTTGAGTTATACTTAATATTGAGTTCTTGTTCTTTTGTTTAAAAATAGACAAAATTTTCTTCGAAATAGGCTCAAGAAGCACTTAAAAAAGTTAAAAATTGACAAAGGTACACTTTTTGAAAGTTAGAGTTACTTTTCTGAAAACGTTAACTGACAGTTGATATAAAAAGATGATTTTAGAATGTTCTATTGTGTGTTATCCAAAACTCCTAGAACGACTAAAAATTAGACTTAATAAGGTTTCTAGCATATACAGTTTGTCTACGTTCATTCCCATTTACTATTTTTAATAATTTTTAGAATCTGAAATTCATACACTTTTCTAAAAGGGAACACCTGTGGACAACTGTAAATTTTGAAAAATTATCATAAATCGGATAGACATTGGTTTTCAAAGATCTTTGAATTTTTGAAAAGTTTTTTTTCACTTTACTTTCTGAAAATAATTGATTGGTTACTAAAAAATTAAAGTGGGTTGCGAAAATAGCAAAAGAGAGCCACTGGTTCTCCATAAGGTCTCCTGAACCCAATGTTTTGTTATTTTTGTATCTATTTTTGTAGATTTTTGCTTGAGATTATCCTTAATGATTTAGAAACTAGATAAAAATATATTTCCAATGAACTATGGATCATGTCAAACAAAAATTATTTACCTATCTAAATTGAAATTCAAAACTAAGGCATGAATCTATTGCCTCTAGAGTCTACTTTAAGAGAAAATATATGATATTTTTCTAGTTTGTAAAATACCACTTTTCTTAACACCTAGAACTTAAATGTAAATTTTTTTAATAAAACTTAATCATCTTTTCCTTAAGAAAAATAACTTTTCTATTTTTAATCAATTAGAAAGGATTCTCATAATTTGATTATAAAGACCTAATTTTGATGCAACCTACAAGTAAGCTAGTTTACATAATTTCTTTTGAATCATGACTAATTAACCAAACTTTAGCTTTGATAAAATTAATTAATCATGCTATTTGGAACCTCTAAGTAATTTGGCCCTCAAAATGAAAAATCAATTATACATTTAATCTTGATTAAACTAGTTAAAATCTTTATTAAGTACCTAAACACATACTTAAAAG
Source organism: Spatholobus suberectus (assembly GCA_004329165.1). Lineage (NCBI taxonomy): Eukaryota > Viridiplantae > Streptophyta > Magnoliopsida > Fabales > Fabaceae > Spatholobus > Spatholobus suberectus. The sequence continues at coordinate 5,207,927 of CM014737.1, forward strand.
ATTTTAATAATCAAGTCCTAATTGATAAATAATTAATATCAAAATTAAGGTTTCCTAATTAAATTTAATTATTAAATTTGGTACTTAAATTTAATTTAATTAAATTAAATTAGATGGATGAATCATTGAGTTTCTTTTATTGCTTACATGTATATCTAATTTTATGACTCTAAATTATTATATTTTGATGAAAAAACTCAACCTCTGCATTAAGAGGCAAGGATGTTAAAGAGAGACTGTGTTGGTATTTAGGTGATTGAAACCAAGGAAACCTCTATCTAAATTATGAGTGTCAAGCAAGGATAGTAATTAGAAAATAAAGTAATGTGATGTAAAGGACATGTAGTGGCATGATACCCTACATAGGAAGTTATAGTTGGTACATTGAGTAATAAAAGGCAAGACCCACTTGTGGAGGTCTTGGGGGTACGGTGTTGAGTGGTGAAAGTCTTAATGACCAAGGTAGCGCTCTTGAGTCAAAATATTCGTTTGACCAAGCCTAACAACCTTGATAACTGATCACCATTCCAGGGTTGGTGCAAGAAGTATACCTCTGGATAGACTGTGAATATCCTGAGCTATTACTCTGTCCTTCGATGAAGACGAGGGTTGTACCATGTGAAATTTTTGAGACAGGTATATGTTTTCCCAACCCCTTTCTGGTTTTATAGGAAGTATGGATCCATACAGTGTTAAGGGTAGTTACTATAACTTAGATAAACCCTAGGTCCCCTTTTTCTTTATTAACAACTATGTTTTATCTTTGAATGACGGTAAGATACTCTACCATCTATATGAAAGTGATTTTAAGAACAAAATTGCCTCACTCCTCTATTTATTTTCTTTATCCATGACTGTTGTAACATCTCGGGTGTTGACTAGGGCAACAAGTGATCGCCAGTGCAAAAGAGATGAGACACGGGCAAGGAGCGGCTCCTGACAAGCTTCAAGCAGGAGGGGTACATGAAGGAATTGAATACACACCGGAATGAGAGGGATCCAGAGGCTGTACAGGTATGGGACTATATAGTTGATGATAACTTAAAGGAATTAATAAATGTTACCTATACCAACAAGATGCATCTACTTTTTGGTAGCCCGTCACGTAAGAACTCCATAGTTAAGCGTGCTTGACTTAGAGCAATTTTGGAATAGGTGACCTCCTGGGAAGTTTCCTAGGAAGCGTGTAAGTGAAGACAAAGCACACTAAATAGTCTTGTGTTAGATTGTGGGAGTAGTTGTTGATCCTAAAAGCGGCCAGGCATGACAAAGTGGTATCAGAGTAGGACCTCTCTCTCAGTACAGTGTGGTTCGAGGACGAAACCAAGCAAAATCTGGTGGGCATGTAACATCCTAAGCACTGATGAGGGTGGGGAGTGATCGCTAGTGCAAAAGAGATGAGGCACAGACAAGGAATGACTCTTGGTGAGCTTCTAGCGGGAAGGGTACATGAAGGAATCGAATATACACTAGAATGAGAGGGATCCAGAGGCTATGCAGGTATGGGACTGTAAAGTTGAGAATAACTTAAAAGAATTAATAAGTGTTATCTATACCAATAAGATACATATACTTTTTGTGGCCCATCACTTAAGAACTCCATAGTTAAGTGTGCTTGACTTGGACCAATTTTGGGATGGGTGACCTTCTGGGAAATGTGTAGTCTTGTGTTAGCTTGTGAGGACAATCGTTGATCCTGAAAGCGGTCAAGCATGACAATTGTTTGTAGTTGGTGCTTGATTTGGCTAATACGGGGATTGTATTTTTATTTTTTTTGTATACAAGGATTGGGAGTAGATTTATAGACACTGCTTTGATTAATATTTTTTTATATATATTGTTAGGGATGGCTAGTGTATTTTGACCTTTTTTTGTTTATTTCCTTGTATTTTATGATTCCAGTTGTATTTCAATTTTGGATGTATTCAGCTTCATAAGTGCTTCATTTTATGTATTTGGTTCTGATTATGATTATTTGATATGCTTTATTTTATTTATCTTTTACTACCATTTCCAAATTCTATTTTACTTACAATTTATCTGCTTTAAAAAGTTTTGTGAACGATTGCACAAAAAATGAAATGCAAAAAATTTCTCATAATTTGGTCAACCTAAAATTAAATAACTAAATAAGAAATTAAATAAAGATGAGTTGAGTCCAATGTGAACAAGTGTCACACCACACCCTTCTATTTCTTCTCCCTACTGTTTCCCCTCTAACAAGCACACTATTTTTTATTTCTCACCTATTTTTTCTCTATCCATCATATTTTGCTTCTACTAAATGAACTGTATAGGTGAAAAGAAAAAGAAAAAGAAAATTATGTAAGATTCTGAATTTTCTCCTCTTTACTGGTCGAAAACCTATTTATACAATCAAATACCATGAGATGATTGCCAGTTTGCTACCAAAATAATTAATGGTAATTAAAATCTAAAATTTTCCATGATCCATTATTTAAACTCAACATCTATCATTTAACAAACCCTCCCAACACACATACACACACACACACACGCACAAAAACCTTAGTTCCAATCAAAACAAACCAAATAGCAACATCCAACTTTATAAAGTTAGAAAATTAACATGTCCAAGTAGAGATGCCAACTTGGCTCAACCCATTAACATGATGGGTTGACTTAGGAGTTAGTTCACTAAATAAAAAAAAATAAAAAAATGCAAAAAATTATGAAAATAACAAAAAATAAAAAATTGAATTTAAATCTTTTTTTTTTGTTTCAATTTCAGCTAAAATTTATAATAATTTTTTTAAAAAAGATTTAAATTGACTCGATTCACCACAGGTTGAATTGAATTGTCTGACCTAACCACAAGGTGGGATATTTAAAAAAAAACTCATTAAGTTATTTTTAAACCAACTCAATCATAACTCAAGATGACTATGTGAACTCACAAATTATGACTCATTTTGACAACTCTAGAGGCCTAGACATGTATTCATCTCATGGCTCAATTTCTTCAAGCTATGTAGGACAAGTGTTCTATATGTTGGTTATATTAAACCTTTTTCCTATGATAAGGATATATGTGTGGTAATCTTATAATCCTTTTCCTTTGAATTCTTTATTGTTGCTAGAAATGGGCCATCATTCTTTTTCTCTCTAGTCTTTACAAAGTCAACAATTTTTGATAAGTCGTAGTGCAATTTCATGTAGAATGGAACTTTCAAATTTCTTATATCCTTCTTGTGGAATATGTAAATCAAATAATGGCATCCAAATTTGTTTTCCAACATTAAAAGCCTCCATTGAAAACACATTGAAAAATTAAAAATAAAAATCCATGTATCATCACAGACCATATCATTTGAAAATCTTTGAACTTTAAAAATCATCATACGTAAGGAGTCCACTTGAGCCAATCCCAAAAGTAATGGCCATGAACATCCAACCCCCAACCAAGAACACCACAACAAACCTCAACACTTGAGCATTATCCAACACTGCCCATACCCAACCAAATACCAATAAAGCAAAGCTCACAATAGCCATAACCACTCCAAGCCCCACCTTATATTCCCATATAAAGGAGGTTGCAAGCAATGGCACCATTGCACCAACAGAACAGGCTAAATTTTGGTTGTTGCTGCTTGTGAAGGGTTTGGCAAAATTTTTTTCTCTTTATTGGTATTTCCTTGCCCTTTTCCATTTCTCTCTTCATTTGAGCAATCTTTTTGTCCAATTTTGAGGACACAGACTCAAACTCCGTAAAGGACTTCCCACAAGCCTAACCCACAAACATTGCAAACCCATATTGTTTCATGGCCTTAATGTCTTCCTTGACTGCACCAACAACCATCATCATAGATACTGTTACGAACAACCCTTCAATGGCTCCCAAAATTTTAAGACGTAGCCTAAGTGAACTTTGTAGAAAGAATAAAGAACGGAATAATGGTCAAAAGAGAAGTAACTTTTCAGGAAAAAAAATCTTGTAACAGAGGTCAAAACACAAGGTAACTTTTAATGTGAATGATCAAGGAAGAAGAGTTTCAAATCTCTTTTGAAACAAAAAATGCATTAGAAAATAAGGGAGAAATCAGAATAATACCCCAAAAAACACTATAGGCCTAAACAATAGTATTTTAGAGGTAAAGTGGGTTTTTAAATTTAAAGCCTATATCATGGTTAACCCTTATAGCATGCAAAAAGCAACTATTTTGGCCACTATTGTAGCTGTGATAGCTGCTAGCAAAAACTACTTTGCTATGTGAATCCCATAGCAGCCTAGGGCTGCTTTACTCCACTATTATTGACTACTATGCATATATACATAATGAGTGAAATTGTAAGTATCATCACCTTACGATGCTTGTAAGAAACTTGGTGTGTATCCCATGAAGACTTAGAGTCTAGAACAATATCACAAACCCGGCAAACAGGTTGGTCAAATTTGTTATACCTTTATGCATACGCAAAACCAGAAATAGTCAAAATCATAACAGGTATAATTTTATCCAAATAAGGAAGCCATAATTTTAAGCTAAACAAAATAAAACACAAATAAAACATCTTGATAAAGTTTAATTTTATGCTGAGCTGGACAGGAAGAGGCATGTCTTAATCATAATAAATGCGGATATTTGTACACATTGTTGCAAACTCAAATATTGATGCCATGTACATTAGCAGAAAATTAAACAAATCAATAAGGGGGCATAACTCAATTTATAAGCAGAACATAAGTGTCATTCTTATGTGAAGAATAAAAAATGAAACCATGAAGGGTGAATTTAAAACTGATGCAGTATAACATGTGCCAAATTAAAAATTCCATAGGCAAATTTGTGAAGGCCAAGTAAATTGATGTTTGTGAATGGAAAAGTACTTGATCTACACCAAGTACCAACCTCACAAGGGGAGATTCTATGCACTTTTCTTTCTCCTAGGCATTCAATTCTGCACAAAGCAATGCCTTTTCCATGTCTTGTGCATCCATGTTCCTGTTGCTTGGAAGAGAAGTGTAGCATATCAGAAAACAATTGGCAAAAGAACAAAGTTTGAGTTGAAACCTGCAACACACAAAACATAATTGAATCAATAATCCTCCATTACCTCAAGAAAAAAAAGTTGCTAATTGCAACAAGCATTTCTAGCTACACTTGTTTTGTTTTTAGTGATAGGTAAACCAATTTTGAACAAACCAGTGACCAGTTTTGAACTAGTTTAACCAATTCAACATAGTAAAAACCAATTCAGAACTGGTTCTAACTGTTTAAAACCAATTCAGAACTAGTTCAAAATAGTTTTAAACTAGTTACTAGTTCTGAACTAGTTTATAACTGTTACCAACAAAAATAATTATTTAAAATAGGATTCCTTGCAAATTTCAGTTACACTAGATGCTTTCCCAAAAAATTTAGATTTATTTTGAAAACCAAAACCAGTGCAGCAACTCATGTAATTATTATAGTTAAAAAAATCTTGAAATAGAAGTAATGGTCACATGATCCATATAATGAATATTGAGTAGTAAATACTCACCTACATCACTAGAAACAACAAGATTAAAACTAATTGAAAAGGCAAGAGCAACATCCTATAACATTAGTGACACTGCAAGAAAGCATTTTTACAAGGAATTCGAAGTGAGGAAAATACTCTTGTCATTTGATCTAATATCTAATGGAGTAATCCTAATCAATTCAAATACTGGCAGCAATCACTTGGCAATGCTATACAAAAATGGTACGAAACGATTGGGTCATAATATGCCTAGGTTTGGAATGCAGTCAAAGAGTAACTTTGGAATTTTTAAATCACATCCATACCATTAAACAAACAATAAATTGTCCACAAGATCAGGATGGTGTCCATCAAGACAGTTAACTTGAGAGAGATACAATCTTTAGTATCAACTTTATATAATTTTTAAATAACTTGACAATGCTTCGCAGAAACTATACATAATTTGTTTTTACACATATAAAAACACACTTGATGCTCACATGCAGAGAATATTATATAATCATGCCTAGTACATTGAGGATATGAAACTAGAGTTGATTCCACTTTTTCTGTGCTAATTTTTATCAGACATAAACATTAAATAGGATAGAACCAAAAAATGGTACATATATATGTGTGTGTGTGTGTGTGTGTGTGTGTGTGTGTGTGTGTGTATGTATGCATGTATATGACTTAGCATTTTCCAAAGAAGGTAGGAACAAATTCAGATGAAACCTAATCCAATCACTGTATAATAGGGATAGACACATACCATAAATTTAAAAACAAATGATGAAAACAAAAAAGGGGAGTTTTCTACCTCAAATTTGGTTCACCCTCTTTCGTTTCTACCTCCTCAATAGTGCCACTACAATAGGGAAAGGAGTGTGTTTTGATGAAATGTGTAGAGATGTTTTATGTTTTATATGCAGAGATGGATTGAGTCCAGGGTGGGAGGAAAAGTTGGCTGGAGTGGCCACTATTAATTTCGGCTTATTTATTTATTTATTTACATCCACGTGACTGGGAAAGCAATTGTCACACTCTTCCACTTTTCCCTTTCGAATGTTTTTCCTTTGACTGAGGGTAGATATCGAAGGCCGTTGAACCCGACTGTTGTGCGTATGAGAAGGCGTTTGTAGCGTCTTTTCGTTGTGAGTATGAGAAGACAATTGCGAGGTTTTTGGAGGTGAATTCTCAAACCAATGTTAGTTTGGGAAGATGGAAAGAAGATCGTTATGGAAATAAAGACACAAAAGAGGGTCGTGATATAATGAAAAAATTTCCATCTATTGGTTGAAGTCTGCTAATAGTATAAAAAGGGTTATGAAATTACTTAAACGAAATACCTTAAAGTGGAATGACTACTCTTCTCTGGGTTTATAATTTGTTGTCAAATGTAATGATATGTTTTAACTATGTTAATATTAAATTTGGTGCAGTTTACACTGTAGCATTTGTCATATCAAGCTACGGTATAAACTAAACCTTTAGTATTATTAATTAATTGTTAATAATTTTTAAATAATACTATAATAAATATTTAAAATAATAATAAAATATTGATTAATATTTATAACATAAGAAATTATACATATATATATATATATATATATATATAGATTATTCAAACAAATGTAAAATTAAAAATAATAACACTAATAAAAATATAAATAATACTAATACAATATTAAATAATAGTAAATTGATAATATAATCTTAAGAAAAATAAAAAACATTTCTAAAATAATGATATAATAATTTAAAATATAAAATATTAGAAAAATAACATGAATAAAAGGAAAATAAACATAATAAAAAGTAACACATAATAATAAGTTGTTCTTATAAAAATAAAAATAATAAAATAATATTATAAAAAAGAAAAAATTTAAAATATTGCTTAAAGCTATAATTTTTTTTAATTGATTAGAAAAAATATAAAATAAATTATTTAAATCAAAATTCATCTAGTTTATTGCAATGTGTGAAAATTAAAATTTTAAAATTAAATTTAAATTAAGATTAAAATAATCTTAAAATTCAATTTATCTAGAGTAGAAACATAATTAGTTCTTAATAATAGCAAAATAATATTATAATAAATATTTAAAATAACATAAACATATTTAGCATAATAATAAAAATGTTGACAAATATTTATAATATAAAAATTATATGTGTGTGTTAGTATTATAATTTGAAAATAAATTTAATATAAATAAAAATAATTCTGATAATGAATTTAAACAATACTAGTAAAATATAAAAAATTCAAAATAATAGCAAGCGAATATTACAATCTTAAGAAAATTAAAAAAATGTTACTATAATAATAATATAATTATCTAAAATTTAAAATAATGGAAAAAATATTATAAAGAAGGAAATAAACATAATAAAAAACACATATAATAATAAATTGTTATTATAACAATAAAAATAATAAAATAATATTATCAAAATAGTTAAAAATATTATAAAATAAAAATATTTATAATTGTGCATCACAAGGATACCAAGTCTATTTATATTTATATTATATTATTTTATATCTTGTTATAATGCTTATTTGTCCTACTATTAAGTTTGACCATGAGTATAGAGTGTATTAAGAGTATAAGAGCATTGAAGGAGTTAAATTTAACAATAAAAGCATGTTAATAGTGTAGGCTCTTGGTGTCTCCCTCCAATCCACATGAGTGCTTACTGATGACCCTGAATTCAAAGTCACGGAAAAAAATGGAAATAGGGGAGGGAAAGGAAAATTGATGAATGGATCCCATATAGCGAAAGTATTGGGATTGTAATACCTGCTATAACACCCTCATAGGTATTACTGCACTTACGTTTATACTAATGTGAAAACATAATTTTCTTAAAAGAAATACCTCGTGAATATAAAATAATGAACCATAAGCATCTTAATAGGGTAATCAAAGTACCCTACTAATACTTAAATGAAACATAAAATGTATCCTCACCCAAGAGGTCATGAACTGACAATGGAAGAAATTAAAACTCTAAACAATATAAAATAATGTAATCCATAAAGCTAATGAACTATGTCGAACGACGTCTCGCATACTCAACCTATCTGAAACATATAACTTAAACTAATGAGACAAAAGTCTTAGTGAATGCCCTAGGGACACCACGACATCACAAAAACATATTTAAAAGAATATATACATTTAAATATGAAGATATCAAGATTCGTGGTATTAGAGTATAGAAACATTAACATCAATACAATTCAAGATACATTCTAGAACTTTGGTTAGGCTTTTCCTTTCCTTTTCTTTCCATCCTATTAGCAAATTTGAGCTCAAAATCTCAAGGAGCATCTCCCTTGCTTTTGCCAAACAACCTCCTCTTATTGAAACTTGACACCATCCTTTGAGGATTGAAGGAGATGGATATCGTTCCCTTGTCAAAGGTGACGTTATGTTTTAAACATTCTTTCTTTTAACATTTAGCTTTTTGGCCATCCTTTGGGGACTAAAGAGGCTTCTACCCTTTCCTTGCCAAAGAAGCCCTTTCATCATTCATTTACAAACATATATATCACATTTGTTCATTCATATGAGAATAAAGAAAAATCATACAGTAAAGGTAGCATATAAACGTACATATCTCTTAGGCATATATTTTACCACCTATACTTCTATGACCTCTATGGAGTGCAAACACAACATCTAGAGTTATACTAACCCTATCAAGTTGATATTTATCTCATCTGAAAACTAAGAACATTATCTATAACTTTTATGTTGACCTCAAAATTTGGTTTGATCATCTACTATGTCTAAACTTATAAAGAACATGAGACTGTTACCTAATTCTAATAGCTTGACCTTTGCTTACTAACTTGATCATTTTTTGAGTTATAGACACTATTTTTAGGTGATTCCAAAGCTATTAGTTAGCTAACATTAGGGCTACAATTCTTATGAAGACACCTAAGCCTAATTTGCAACAGTCTAAATTTTGAATATTAAAAATAAACCATAAGGATACTTTTTTTAGGACTTTAATATTATATTCTTTGATTAAGAATATCTTAGGTGTTATTATTATTATTGTTGTTGTTGTATTGTTGTTGTTATTACTGTTATTGGCATTGTTGTTCTTGTTGTTATTATTATTATTATTATTATTATATTTATTATTATTATTATCAGTATTAGGATTAGGATTATTATTGTTATTAATATCTTAGTGCTTAAAATAATTAAAAATGAAATAATAGGACCCAAAGAGAGCTACTAGGCCTAATAAGGGACTAAGCCTACCAAGCCACAAACCTACCCATGTTTTATAAGAAGGGAGGATAAAAAGAGAGATTATGGTTAGTTGTTAGAAAATATAAGAAAAGAGAAAAGAGGAAGAGAAAGAGAGAGGAGGATAAGAGAAAAGAAGAGAAGAAGGGAAAACTTAAGCAACAACTATTTTAGGGATTTGGCAATGATCTCTAGGTGAGTGTAGTTCTTTGTATGTTCCCCTTTTCCTATTATTGTATGAATCTCTATTGTATGTGTGCTTGGCATGCTTCCCTTTTTTCCATAATTGTTTGCTATCGTTTGTTTTGCCTGTCATGATATTTGTATGTTTATGCCATATAGAGTTAGAATAAGGATTTTGTACTAGTCAATGTTTATGTAAGATTGAAGGGTTAGGGTAGAGCCTTTGATATTATTGTATGACTAAGGGGTTTAAAATAGGAGCATTCTGATGTTAAGGATAATGTTTTTCCCTTCTTATTTATGTTTATAGTGCATTACCTATAGTTAGGGTTTAGTGAGGGTTTGAAATGGATGTTAGCATGTTGGGTTTAAAAGGACGTTCAAATGTTTAGAATTAAGAAAGAGTAATACCATGTGTGTACTTGAATGTATGGATATATTTTATTATCATTGTTGTTGTTGTTGTTGTTATTATTATTATTATTATTATTATTATGTGAATAATCTAAATTCTGATTGCTCTAGGGTAGATTGAGATTATAGTGAGGATTTAAGTTGATTGAGTGTTTTTCCTATTTTGGATAAAGAATTAAAGGATTAGGCTTAAATAAGAATAGCTTAAATTGATAGGAAATCCCTATTTTGGAGTAGGATGGACATTAAGATAATAGGAACACAACCTTATAGAGTCTTGGTAGTTTAGGGAGGCCTTAGGAAGCCTCGATGCTAGCAAATCATGATTTTGTGATCTGTCGAATGATGAGCTTGTCTATGCTTATCTTCTTAATAAAAACATGTCAACTTAGAGGGCAAAAACGAGCAGGGAATTAGGCTTTATGATCTTCATAAGAATTGTAGTCCTATGTGTTTCTAACTAATAGCTTTGGAATCACCTAAAAATAATGTCTATAACTCAAGATATGCCCAAAATACTGCATCTATGTCAGGCTGCCAATGGGAAATAGTGTATCAACTTTTAAGTCCAATTTTGTCCATGATATAGGCCAATTCAGTTCATGACTTCTACATGAAAGTTGTAGATTTTTCTTTTATCTTTCATAGACACCAAGATCACCTCAAACGCATCTTTGTAGCCAAAGTTATGATCCAAATAAGGACAAAAGGTTAAAACCCTTAAAAATTTGAAAATTAATTAAGGTTTTCATTAAAGCCCAATTGAATCCAAACACGCAAAACTCAACTAGAACACCTATATTAAGCCTAATAAACATTCAATAAAGGCAAGCACGAAGTCATAATAAGTGTATTAAAATTGGTTGATCAAGCACGTCCGTGCTCCATTAAGTATGCATGCATTGAGTTTCTTGTTAATGAAATATGTAAATTTTGGGGTACAAGAGTAGTAAGACTAACTCAAGCAATCAAAAACTAAATTGAGAGACTAATAATTAGACCGTTTAGATATAGGAATATGATATGGGATAAGGGAAGCGACTACAAGACATTATAAATGTTGCTTTACTTGTGTTGTGATAGTGATTTGTGATATTATACTTGAGAATGTTTATTCCAATTGACTATGATCATGACTTATATATATTATGCTATTAGATGTATGATGTGATGTTATGCTATGAAATGTGTGATATGACTATGTTTAAGACAAAGGACGAATTTATAACCCTCAAATATTTTGATAATAACAAACAGTTAAAATATAAGTCTTTACATAATTGTCTAATCATACATTCGCAAGCAATCGTCTTATGTTTTTAAATGGATATCGTCTTGATTAAATATATTTCGCAACTAACAAATCTTTTAGACGATAACAACATTTTAAAATTATTTGCACATTAATCAAAGTGTAAGCTACCTCGAAACTCTTATAAAGCCTACATACCTACTCTCAAGGAAAGTCAGCTTCTTTAGCGAAAAAGAAGGAATATGTGTGCGGATGTTAGAACAGAAAAGCAGATAAGACAACTGCTACAAGATTGAGTACAAGAATGGAAAAGATAAGCAGACTGCTTTATCTTATCATATGACAAGTTGGTGAAAGGTGTTAAATGCTACATTTAATGCTCAAATGACTCTCTTCATCAGACGAAGGCTGTCTCCTGCAAAGCACTCAACAGATACTTTTGGAGAAGCCTATAAATAGAAGAAGATACCTCTTTCATGTAGTTGTTGTTGCTGAAAATTCATAACTTCTTTTAGAAACATTTCTGATCTTGTGTACTCTGATTGTAAAATTCTTTTTGTACTTCATTTCATATTCGTCTGATAAGACATTAAACCAGTGAGGTAACTCACGCATAAACCTTTTCTTCTGAAGAAATTGGTGAAAGCCTGAAAAGGCTTTGATTCAAAGAATACTTGGGTTTTTGCTTGGAGAGGCAAGTAAAAGACTACTTGGGTTGAGCCTAAAGAGGCTTGTGGAAAGAATACTTGTAACTTGAAAAGTTAGTGGAACTTGGTTGTTGTCAATAACTGGACGTAGTCTTTGGGGTGAGACGAACTAGTATAAATCTTATGTGCTTTCCAGTTTTGCTTTTCAGCTTTCGTCTACCTTATAAAACATGTTTAAAAAACTCTTTGATCATATCTTTCAGACGATACATTTTTAACAAAGGTTTTGCAAAAATTTGCTATAACACAATTCATACCCCCTTTCTTGTGTTATCTTTGTGTTCTACAATTTGGTATCAGAGCTCATCCTTTAAAGGTTGAGTACCTTAATAAGTGTTAAAGGAAAATATCTGCATGTTAAACCTTGAAGGACAGTTCATTCCTGAAGGAACCTCACTATCAAGGCCTATAGCCTTCAACAGAGAAGATTATGCATATTAGAAGGATAGAATGGAAATGTACATCAAGTCCACTCACTATAGTATCTGGAAAATCATCACGCATGGAGATCTTGTTGTAACCAAGCTAGAAAACGAATATAATCAAGACGACTACAACATGTTGCAACAAAATGCAAAAGCTAAATATATTATAACTTGTGCCTTATCAAAAACTGAATGTAATAAATTTTGCAGCTGCAGAATTGCTAAGGAAATGTGGGATGCTATACGCATAACACATGAAGGCACAGAAGATATGAGTCCCAAGAGAGCAGCAACTCTTCAAAGACACTATAAGATGTTCACCATGAAAGAGACAGAGACCATTGACGAGATGTTTGAAAGATTCCAAACAATTCTAAATGGACTTCAAAGTCTTGGCATTGAGTTCTCTAAGGCTCAGAACAATCTCAAGATCTTGGATAGTCTTCCAAAAGTCTGGGAGCCCAAGGCTACAGCCATAGCTGAAGCAAGGGACATGAAGACTTTAACTTTGGATGAGTTATTGGGAGCCCTAAGAGTCTATGAAGTTCATCTCTTTAAAAGAGACAAAGTCAAACATAATGACTTAGTTGCACTAAAGATTGGAGAATCAAGTCAAAAAGTAGACAAAAAGATTGAGACGAAAATCAGGAATAAAGCTTGAAAGGTTCAGTCTGAAGAATCTGAAAGCTTAGATGAAAGCTCTAGCTGCTCAATTGACGATGAGATCTCCCTCATCACCAGAAAATTCAAAAAGATGCTCAGAAAGAAAGGAAGATTCAAGCAATCTTCCAGAAAGAAGGACACTAGATATAAAAAGCCTTCTTATGAAGAGAACAATGAAATCATCTACTTTGAGTGCAAAAAGTATAGACATATTAAGGTTGAATGCCCCAAACTTAAAAAAGGATGGAGTTCAAAGAAAAACCTAGGAAGAAGAAAAACCTTTTAGCCACCTGGGAAGATTTGGATAGTAGTAGTTGCAGTTCAGACGATGAAAAAGCTGACATTTGTCTCATGGAAGACATTGAGGAAGTAACCTTTGAGGTATATCCTATTCCTAAACACTCCTCACAATCGTCCGATAGCTCTGAATCTGAGTCTAATGAAGAAGCACTAACAAACAATGATTGGGTGATAGCAATGCAAGAAAAATTACATCAATTCACAAGAAATGATGTTTGGCTTCTTGTTCCCAAACCAGAACATAAGAGTATCATTGGAACAAGATGGGTATTTTGTAACAAGCTCGAGGAAAATGGAAAGGTAATCAAAAATAAAGCAAGGTTAGTGGCTCAAGGCTACAATCAACAAGAAGATATTGACTTTACTGAAACCTTTGATCTTGTTGCTAGATTAGAAGCTATTAGAATTATGCTTGTCTTTGCTACTCATAAAAACATTAAGCTTTTTCAAATGGATGTGAAAAGTGCCTTTTTAAATGGTTTTATTGAGGAAGAAGTCTATGTTAAACAACCTCCTGGTTTTGAGGATCCAATCATCATAGACCGTGTTTTTAAACTTAAAAAGGCTCTGTATGCTCTTAAACAAGCACCTTGTGCTTGATATGACAGACTAAGCAGTTTTCTTATTGAAAATGGGTTTATGAGAGGCAAAGTAGACATAACTCTTTTTAGAAAGGAATCCAACAGAGATTTCATTATAATTCAAATTTATGTAGACAATATAATTTTTAGAGCTACTAATGAAACTCTCCGTAAGGATTTCTTAGATCTGATGCAGAGCGAATTCGAGATGAGCATGATGGGAGAATTAAAATTCTTCTTTGGCCTACAAGTTAAATAAGAAAAGAAAGGTATATACATTCATCAGCAAAAGTACACCAAAGAATTACTTAAAAAGTATAAGATGAATGAGTCAAAACCTATGAGCACACCAATGCATCCGTTTGTCAGCATGACAAAGGACGAATCAGGTAAACCAGTAGACCAGACTGTCTATAGAGGTATGATTGGCTCATTTCTTTATTTAACTGCTAATAGACCAGACATCATGCATAGCATCTGCTTATGCGCCAGATTTCAATCTGACCCTAAAAAGTCTCATTTAAAAGTTGTTAAAAGGATTTCTAGATATCTTGTTGGTACATCTAACCTGAGCTTGTTTTATGAGAAAAACAAAGATTTCAGGTTAGTAGGATACTGTGATGCAGACTATGCTGGTGATAAACTTGAAAGAAAAAGCACAAGTGGTGAATGTCACTTCGTCGGACCATGTCTTATAACTTGGACTAGCAAGAAGCAGAATTCTATTGTATTATCAATTGCTGAAGCAGAATATGTATTTGCTGCTAGCTGCTACTCACAACTCCTATGGGTAAAGTATCAACTTGAAGATTACTCTAGCTTTGAACATAACATTCCTGTGCTATGTGACAACACTAGTGCAATCAATCTTTCTAAAAATCCCATTCAGCATTCTAAAGCTAAGCATATAGAGATAAGACATCATTTATTCATGATTATGTTCAAAAAGGTGTTTTTGATATTAAGTTCATTGATAAGAACCATTAATGGACTAATATCTTTACAAAAGCTTTACCAGAAAAACGTTTTAACTTCATTTTAGAAATTTTGCATATGAAAGTTTTGCAAGAATAAATCGTCTTACATGCATTGTCTTGTTTAATTATTTTAGTTTCGTCTTACTCTATATCATCTTACATTTAATTCTATTTCGTCTTACTAACACAATCGTCTTTGAATATGAAAAGTTTTTAAATCAATTAGTCTGACATTTCCCCTAATGATTACTCTCGATAACTACCTAAGAAACGTATGCCGTCTCCCCTGCCACATCAAGTCATCATAAATGTACGTCTCTTTAGTACTTTCAACCTTCTCTTTTATTCAAAATAGCCCATCTTTTTATCACTTACACTTTCTCTGAAAACTCTTCAAACCCTCTTAAACTCTCCCTCGTTCTTACTCTCAAATTTCTCTCTCTCAAACCTGCACTCATGGCTATCCAGAAACAGCTTGTGCCCATGGAGAGATTTCTAGAAAGTGATTTCGTTGCTAGAAAGTGGGTCGACCTGCAGAAGTTGGAAGATGAAGGATTTCCTCTACAGACCTACTTCCAAAATGTCAGATGGGAAGCATTCGTCCAAAAACAAACAGCATAGTACCACGCACCATACGCGTATTTTTAGGCTTCAACGTCTGAAGTAAACGGAACCATCACTAGAACCGTTGACAATCAAGTCATTATCATCCCTACAGACTCTATTGCAACAGCCTCTGGTTGCAAAAAGGAGGGTGACCTTTTTTTTGAAGATTGGGAGAAGGTCATTACCCCAGATATTGTCGACAAAGCTCTGTATGGAAAACCCAGGCCTCAGACTAAGAACAAGGATCTTCTGAAGAGGTTTCTATACTCTTCAAACATGAAGCCTAGATGCAGACTGATTCACAACACCTTGCTGCACATTATCTTGCCAAGGAAAGACTCAAAGGATAATGTAACCTCCAAGGACAGATTCTACATATACAAGATGTTGACTGGTCAGAAGGTGAACCTGCCTACATTAAATTTGGATAACTGGAGATCCTGTCTCTCCAAGTTGAAGGAAAGTGCGTAGAGCAAGCAAAAGCACCCTATTCCCTAAGCCATGCTCTTCATGGAAATCATCTGTCTAGCGGGAATAAAGGAATTTGGGCTGGAGAAGATGAAGCAAGGTTCTGAGATCGATATATCCATCATTAGGAAGATGAGGATTGCACACTTATTCTCTGGATACGTAGCCAGACATCCAGAGTTGGTATTGATCAAGGAAGAACCTCCATAAGAAGTCATTGGAACTACGTTCAAAGTGGGATTGTCTGCTGACCCCTCTGTTAGAACTGCGTTCAAAGTGGAATCCTCTACTAACCCCTCTATTGGAACTGTGTCTACTCAACCACCTACACCACAGAAGAAACCTCAACCATCCCAACCATAACCTAAACAAACAAAACCATAAAAACCTAAGTTACCCATAAAAAGACTTTCATAACCAGACCCTCAACCTCAATAGACCAAACCTCAAACACTATCGTCTTCCCCTCACAAGAAACAAAACCCTTTAACCATTCGTCTAAGATCCAAACCAACCCCTAACCTGACTTAGACGATGACCTTCCCATTAACACACTTTTTCCTACTCCAAGCACAATTATTCCTGCACCTTCATCAGAATAACCACCTCCACTGTAACACTCCAAATTTCAAGTACTAAATATAAATCACAAGATAGCTCTTAGTAAGGCCTTCCCATGTGTTATTAGACAAAAGATGCCTTAAGAGTTATTGTTATTATATTTCTTCTTATTATTATTAATACTATATTTATTGTTATTGTTATAATAGTTATTATTATTATTATTATTATTACCATTATTGTGTTGTATTGATGTTATTATATTTATTATTATTATTATTATTATTATTATTATTATTATTGTTATTAATACCTTAGTATTATAAATTAGTAGGAATATTATCATAGAACTCAAAAGAGCATCTGGGCCTAATAGGGGACTAAAGCTCATTAAGCTACATATTCACCCACATGTTATAAGAAGGGAATAGAGAAGGAAGGTTAGGTTTAGCCGTCACAAAATAGAAGAAGAAAGAAGTTAGAGAGAATGAGGAGAAAAAGAAAGAAAAAGAGAAGGAATAGAAACGAGAGAACCCAAACCCTATAACTCAGTTTTGCATGCTCCTAAAGGTGAGTGCTCTCCTCCGTGTCTTTCCTTGTTCTTGTTCATCTATTTATCTTTTTCCCTCTTTATACCTAAGTTTAGGGATTTTATGGGTTTTGAGGAGATTGTGAAGGAGTAAGGAATTTATAGATTAGATTGAAAAATTATCAATGTAGAAGAGTGATTAAGAATCTAATTATTTATTTGAGAGCATTTAGAACCCAAAGACAATAGGAAAAATAAATTAAAATTAGTACCTCGGATCCGCCCGGCGAGATTAGATAGCCGCTGGGTGACTTTTCTTCAAAAACTGGATCTTGTGTTGATGCTAAGCGCGTGGACCCACTGGGCGGGGTGAAACACCCGCTGGGCGGGTTGGGTTCTGACGCGAAGCCGCTTACCTGTTGGACCGCCGGGCAGGACTTTCGTCCTGCTAGGCAGATATGACTTTTGCTATTCCGTTCTTTGTGTTTATAAGCTCCTTTTTGTAGTTTTTAACTCATTGTTGTTTGTTTTCTTTTGCCTTGTTGAGTTTATATTGTATGATTATTTTTTACCTTGAAAAAACTGAGTGTGACATGAAATTGTGCCAATGTTTCATGATAAAAGTCTATAAAAAGTTGTAAGCATTATTTATGACCATGCATCATAACATTTAAGTTATGTGATGAGGAAAGTATGTAGGAATCTGGCTGGTGGAGACCGTGATGGGTTGTCTAACCTTAGCCTTGGGGGTTATCCGATTGGAAAAACTCTAATGGTCCATGCTAATCCCATGGAGCCAGGACGTACTGGCAAAACTGGGTAACCCTGACTAGTCACCGAGGGACATCATGCTAGTTGAGGGTGCGAAAGCCGAAGGCATCGGTACCGATGACGCTTCTTATGGCCTGCATTTACTCCTAGTCTTCTTTCCGAAAAGTTTAGGTTGGTACCACATGTACATGAGTAATGGTTTAGGAATATAGCATACATATGTATCCTATTGCATTGTGATATTTTGAAGTGTGCTACATTATAACTATGTGAAATCTGCGTGACCTTGTTCATGAGCAAATGATGTAATGTGTACACATGTGAAAATATGATTGTGTATTGTGATAAATTGTCAAGATTATGTATATGTGCTTATGTTATACGTGTATGTTATGCTTGTTTGGCAAAACAAAACGATGCATATGTCTAGTTACTAGGCAAAAGATGTAAAATAAATGTATGCTTGTAATTAGAATTGTGTTTGCTACCTCAAGGATAAGTGATAGGTTAGGCCCTAAGATAGTGTTGTGAGGGTTCTAGTTGGATAATAATAGTTGTGAATGAGATAGAGAAAGAGTGAATCCCCACACAGCGTAATAGAAAGGTATAAGACAAGTAAGAGAGAACAAAATGATGGTATTAAGGTGAGTGTTAAGGGAGTGTCAAAAGTATTTTAGAATGTCTGTGACCTTAGACTTGACCCATAGAGAACAACCTTAAATATCAAAAGGAAGAAGAGTAAAATCTAAATATAAATGGTTTAAATACTAGAGAGGGTTTTGGGTAAGAAAGAGTTCTTAGGTTGAGAATGAGATAGTAAACTAATATAATAGTTGGAAGAATTATGAGAGACCTAGTGAGTTTAAAGTCATAAGAAATAAATGATGAAGATTGTTTGAGTAGAAGAGTCTAGCCCAGCTATAGAGTCCTTAAAGCACTCACTGAGACATTATGTCTCATTCCTTTAAGTTTCCCCTTTTTCAGGATACAGGTGAAGACATGTGTAGATGGAGCTTGGAGTCATGTGCAAGAAAATGTAGTCTAGTTTACATTATGTTTTTGTATTCTTCTTTATATTTTGTATGGTACTTTCGGGTGATAGATGAGTTATATTTGGCATATATGTTTTTTTATTGTATTGTTCGTATATAATATTTAATTACATTTATGAGTAGCATTTGTATGTTGTTTCTACCTTTTTAAGTTTATTTTTTTTGAAATCTAGACCTAGTTACGGTAATTCCCCTTAGGGTGTTACATCCACCATCTACCTCTATTGAACCCGCTCCTTCTACCCAACCTTCTAAAAAGCCCTCAAAATCCAAAAGGGTTCCAGTTCCAAAGACTCGCGCTGAAGAGGAAAAGCAACTTAGAAGAGCCAAAGTTGAGTCAAAACAGGCTGAGAAGAAAAAAGAAGAAGAAGAAGAGAAACTGGCTGAGGCAGAGCAAGAGTAGCTTGAGGAAGCAGTGCTTCAATTTGTGATTGAGCGCTCGCTGCAAACAACGCTTATAGAGACTGAAGAGCAAGAGTTGTTGAGTCAAGAGAACCTCGCTGCTACCTCAAGAGGTAGATTATCTAGATATCTTTTCTAGGAAGTTCCACAATCTGTTTTTTTATCTCAAGTCTTCAACCGTCTTTCTGTAGACTTAACAGCCGCACCCAGCATTAATCAGCTTGCAAGGGCTGTTTCATTCTCTAGATTAGAAGCAGAAGGAACTTTGTCTGAAGGAGCTACTCCTATGATAGATGAACCATCACCAAATGCTTATCGCTTAGAGACACCTTCATCTAAACGACTCAACAGATGTGAACTTACCTATTTCGAGCAACCCGAGTCTCGTCCTGTTGGAAAAACAAAAGAATACTAGAATCCAGACCCCTTCGACCCAGAAACACTCAAAGTTGTTCTCAACTATGAACTAGGCGAAGTTAATAACTGACAAATGTAGGTGAAGATTGTAAATGAAGAATGGCCACTTCTAGTGTGCCATGGGTATGCTAAGAAGATGTCGTTGATTCCAAAAGAAGCTACCCAAGCACTTTTTTATGAGCCAAACATCACTCTTTACGTATGGAAGGAAGGTTACCTCACCCTATCAAACGCTCCAATCTTCATATATCCGCCCTCAACAAGAACAAGATTTCTTGCTGGATATGAAGTCTAGAGACAACAAGGGATTCCTTGCCACACCTCCCTATTCATGCTGAAGTGTAACTACTCAGAGTATTTGATCATGTGCAGAGTGTACCACTACAAGCCGAAGATTATATACCCGTTTTGTCATGGGATGATCAAAACTTATCCTCTCACCATCCATCCAAAAGATAGCCTATATTTTGAAGAATGGCGGATTGGTGATGATGACTGGGAGTTAGGAAGGTGATGAACAACTTCATGCAGGAGAAGATGCAGATCTCTCTGCTGTATGTAATTTGTGAAAGAAGGTGTCTAGACCTTGAGTTAGGTTCACCTAGACTAATGGCAACTCCAATGCCTCTTCTGATGAAGCCATGGATTACTTTTCGGATTTGCTGCTAGAAGACCTACAAGTGCTAGAATATGTCTATGGGAAAAGGCAAAGAGCCTAAGTTTAGACGCGATCCCAGACGACACCTGATGCTTAGAAAGAGAGCACTTTCGTCTGACTAGTTGGCTAAACTAAAAGGCATAGCAACTTTCAAAAACACAGATCGAAAAAGGTTGCAAGACCATGTTGAAGCACTAAAGCACTTTTCGGGTCTGACTACAGAAGAGAAGAATCTTCTAAGCCATGCAGCTGTCATTCGTCCGACGGGTCACTAGACAAAGATCTCTCTGTCTCCCTCCATTTCTACATCCAACCCCCAAAACCAATTGTCTATAAACCTTCCTAAAACCTATATCTTCTTCTTCTCTGACTCCTTTGAAATCTTTCTACCCTGTAGCCATCATTGGTTTTGTGGTCCCCCTATACCATATGTTTTCAATTTATGTTTTGTAGAAGAACCAACAGAAGAAGCAACAAGCTTTGTCCCTGCTCCCGACCCTTCAGAACTGCCACAAGCTTTCACTGAGTTAAAGCAGACTGTGCAGCGTCTCGAACCCGATCTAATGAAAGAGCATCACAAACGCAAATGAGCAGAAGCTTTGATCTTCCAAATGGCTAAACGGTTCAAAGATGAACTTAGCACATCATTCACTCCTACAGACTCAATCTTTTGATTGATGATGCCCGAAGGGGGAGATAAAACCATAAGACCAAAAAGGGGAAGATAAGACAAAAAGGAGAAAGACAAGAGGAAGTATTTATATGAACAGATTGAATATGATTTTTAGGAGGAGTATTACTATAAGTCTTTACTAGTCTTTTCTTTCATATATACAATGAATATCTTTTGCATTGAATATCGTCTATTTACATCGTCTAGGCATATTTTCTTATAATATTGCATCTGCTTAGCCAAATTATACCTGTATGAAAAATGCTTTCAAAATTAAAATTAACTTGCCAAAAAGTGTTTTCATATGAGAATGTTTTACAAAAACTATAGTTGTTTGTCATCATCAAAAAGTGGGAGATTGTTAAGACAAAAGATGAATTTATAACCTTTAAATATTTTGATAACAACAAACAGTTAAAATATAAGTCTTTACATAATCGTCTGATCATACGTTCGCAAGCAATCATCTAATGTTTTTAAATGAATATCGTGTTGATTGGATATATTTTGTAACTAACAAATCTTTCAAATGATAACAATGTTCTAAAATTATCTGCCCATCAATTAGATTGTAAACTACCTCAAAACTCTTATAAAGCCTACATACCTACTCTCGAGGAAAGTCAGCTTCTTTAGCTAAAAAGAAGGAATGTATGTGTAGATGTCAAAACGGGAAAACAGACAAGACAACTGCTACAAGATTGAGTACAAGAATGAAAAAGATAAGCAGACTACTTTATCTTGTTATATGACAAGTTGGTGAAAGGCATTTAATGCTCCAAAGACTCTCTTCATCAGACGAAGGCCGTCTCCTGCAAAGCACTTAACGGATACTCTTGGAGAAGCTTATAAATAGAAGAAGAGACTTCTTTCATGTAGCTGTTGTTGCTGAAAATTCATAACTTCTTTTAGAATCATTTATGATCTTGTGTACTCTGATTGTAAAATTCCTTTTGTACTTCATTTCATATTCGTTTAATAAGATGTTAAACCTAGTGAGGTAACTCATGCATAAACCTTTTCTTTTGAAGAAATTGGTGAAAGCTTGAAAAGGCTTTGATTCAAAGAATACTTAGGTTTTTGGTTGGAGAGGCAAGTAAAAGACTACTTGGGTTAAGCCTGAAGAGGTTTGTGGAAAGAATACTTGTAACTTGAAAAGTTAGTGGAACTTGGTTGTTACCAAGAACTGGACGTAGTCTTTGGGGTGAGATGAACCAGTATAAATCTTATGTGCTTTCTAGTTTTGCTTTTCAGCTTTCATCTACCTTATAAAACGTCTTTGAAAAACTCTTTGATCATATCTTTCAGACAATACATCTTTAACAAAGGTTTTGCGAAAATTTGCTATAACATAATTCAAACCCCCCCTTTCTTGTGTTATCTTTGTGTTCTACAACTTGATATCATTGTAATGAGTGACCTAGCCTATGAGAGGCAAAAATGGGCTAGGGTGATATCTCATTTGTAAGGGACCTAGCTTGTGAAGAACAAGAATAGGACTCACTTGTTTTGTAAAGAGAAGTCCAGAAGGACACTTGTGTGCATTGTATGGGACATGCATCTTAACATTGAGATTTTGTGATGGGAGAAAGTATTATGAGATAGATAGTGAAAGCCGTAAAGGGTTGTCAGTCTTGTTGTGGGGGTTGCTTGGTGGGAAAACCCTAATGACTCATGTTGATCCCATGATGTCGGGGTGTACTGTGCAAAGCTTATCAACCCTGACTAGTCACCTAAGGACATGATGCTAGTTGGAGATAACCATAGAGGGTTGCATTCCTTTGACCCTAAGCATGTCCTCCTAGGCTACTTCCTGATGATAGTATTTATGCCACATACATATGGAGTAGGGATAGAGGAACATTGCATTCATATGTGCATCCTCCAATAATATAATTGTTGTTTCTAATGGTGTACTAGAAAGTGAATTACATGTTTTATGTTTTGTGTATAAATTGTGATCTCTTAAGATTGACATAAATGTTTGTATGCTTTAGATGCCATGATTACATGTTGAAGATATAAATGCTTGTTATATATGCTCTATATGGTATTGTAGTGTCCTTAGGGCGCTTATTGAGACCATGGTCTCATTAGTTTAAGTTTAATGTTTTCAGATTAAGCAGAGTTGGAAGCAATAAGAAAGGAAGCATTCAACATAATTTCTAGTTTATAATTATTTTTGGTTTAGGATTTTAGTTTCTTCTTTTATAATTAATAACCTTTTGCGTGAAGCTTAGTTGTTAGGTTGTTGATAATTGCTATTAAGTCTTGTAAGGTACCTTAGGTACTTATGTATTGAAATATATATGTTTTATTGAGGTTTTATTTTAAAAAGTTATGTTTTTGTTAATGAAAGTACGTATGAAAGGTAATGTCCCTTGGTGTGTTACATAATTCACAATCTAGGAACTATGCTAAACTAAGCACGGTTGTGCTTCCTGTATGCATGGCCGTGCTTCTTGTTGTTCACGTAACTCACAAAACTAAGCATGACCATGCTTTCCTTATGCATGGCCATGCTTCCCCTATGCATGGCCATGCTTCACATCGCAGAAAAATCCAAAATAAAGAAGTGAAATTGGTGTACAACCATGCTCAGTGAAGCACGATCATGCTTATCATCCAAGTTATAATCATTTGAGCATGAGTGCTCTCAATATAAGCATAGGCATGATCAACCTAAGTATGTGCACGCTCAACATAAGCAGAGGCATGCTCAACAATAATTCAAGACAATCCTAACATGGCATCCTAATCATACAAACAATAAACACTTAGAAGGTACATAAGAATGGCATCCAAATCATAAAACTACATATCCTAAATCCTTCCTCATACTATAAACATTTGTTTGCACCAAAACCCTAATTGAATCCTATAATGGCATGTTCATACAACACACACAAAGGATATAAGACAAACATACATGGAAAAAAAGGAAAACATACAAAGGAATGCATGTGAGCAACAATACAATTGTGGGTAGTAGGAAATAGGTAAGAGGCTGCACTCACATAGAGAGGGTCGACACTTCTCTAGGAGGGTGCCTAAGTTCACTGACCTTCCTTCCTTTTCTTCTCCCTTTCTAAGCTTCCCTGTCTCATTCTCTCTTCTTTTCCTAATCTATCATAACAAAAATGGTGAGTGAGTGCGGTGTTAGGATTGGGGTTAATTTACCCTAACCTTTCTGTTAACATCGACTTATTTAAAACGTCTTTCATATTTATTTTTCGCAAATGTTTAATAAATTATAAAAGCGTTATATAAAGAACCATGATCATAAAATAAACATCACTATATATATATATATATATATATATATATATATATATATATATATATATATATATATATACATCAAGTCTGAAATACATCACCAAATATAGGTGTCCAAAATACATACAAAAGAAATACATCAAAAATCATCCTAGTTACTCGCCCATATATGTATAACAAAATGACCTACATCAGAGCAGTACACATCTATGCTAGACCTCCTAAATCCTATAAGGTTTGCAAAAGTCACTAGTTGTAGTCATCCTCACTGGAAAATCCCTGAAATCCATCTCTATGTCTTCTAAATCCATCATCTCCTCATTGTTCTCATTAAAATGAACATGGTTATTGGGCAGCTGCCTAAAGCCATCAAAACTGCCGACATTACTGATCTCTAAAGAAAAGGAGATCTATCCATACTCTTAGCCCAGATGGTACGAGGGTCCAAAGGAAGAATCAGTTGAGTCAAGCAATGCTGAAATCTCAAGTAATGGCTCATAGAATTGAAGGTAAGGTGTCGAGATTACCATAATGCCGATATCAGGACTATCATCTATGCAGGGGAAATAAACATCAACCATATGAGCATTTGTTGGTGGAGGTAAGGGTGGCTATACTCCTCTAACATAGCTGTTGGCAGTGGTAGTTGATGATGCCATAGGGATAATCAACTATGCCATAAGAAGGAACACATCAGGAATAAGGGTCATGAATGTAAAGGTAACATGTCCTTAGTACGTAGAGTATTGGGTGGCAGGATTATATATCTAATGTCCTTGAGGACTGTAAGATATGCGGATGTTCGCCATCTTATGATGCAACTCCATCTA
This sequence comes from Spatholobus suberectus, assembly GCA_004329165.1. Taxonomy (NCBI): domain Eukaryota; kingdom Viridiplantae; phylum Streptophyta; class Magnoliopsida; order Fabales; family Fabaceae; genus Spatholobus; species Spatholobus suberectus. The sequence continues at coordinate 5,233,430 of CM014737.1, forward strand.
CTCACACCGTGAACATATATGAAAAGAAACAGAAAAGGAGTGAGGTTTTACAAAGCCTCATTCATTTTCTTAACAGGTATTAAACTTAACACACAATTATTAAACAAACAGACATAAGGAATCCTAAGGTCTGACCTACGTTATTATTACTTAATCACACACCTTTACTCGACATATAAATCCATAACTATCTTTGATAATTCACCGTAACCATCAGGAATTACTAGGAAGTGATTGGGAGTTTGTAGCCTTCACAAGGTACAAACACCCTTGTCGTAATCATCATCCTCAAGGAAAAAGCCTTATGCCCATTAGGGGTATACACTCTACCAATCCTAGTGATGTTGAGCAGGCATTAGGGTTAGCAAGTTGGTTTACATGATTTATCCTAATTTTGGGTGTTAACTGACCATTGGACATTCATAATTTAGTACCTTTACCTTAAGGCCTAAACAATAGTCCTTGCCTTTCATCCTGTAGTGTTATAAACTATAACTTCCCATACACAATTCTCTCTATTATTTCTTTTACTATAATTTGATACCTTCATCAAAGAAAATTTTTAGATGCTATAATTCCCTAAAGTCGTGAGCACTTATTTATTTTAGATACATACATTGTTATTTTATTAATAAAGACATTTATTATTTAGTAAAATTATTATTATCATCTTACTAAATTCTATTTCTTTACAAAGACTCAATCTTTTCCTATTAACTATAAGTTGTCAAAATAATAATTATATAGAAAATTCTCTTAAAACCTTTTTACCAATTTACATTAGAAATGATTATTTGCCAAAGATAATAAAATCTATCAAAATAAAATTTTATTTCCTAATCTTTTCTAGTAGGGCCAAAAGCCCACTATTAAAAACAATTTAAATTTGTTTTCCTTATCCAGTTTTAACTAACTCATTACTAATTATAGTTTTACCAATAAAAAAAAATCTCTTCTAGGTTCCATTTGACACTAAGAGTTGAATCACCATTTACCCTAAACCCTCATTCTATTGTTTTTATTTTTAAGTTAAATTTGTATACTAATTAAACAATTTAACTATATCCATGTAGTAGTAAAAATTTTCCTTTTTAGGCAAATAGAAAAAATGGCCGAGAGCTATTAATAAAAGAAATTCTACTTCAATTAAATTTGTTTTAATTACCTCATCATTAATTGATTGAACTTTTTGAATAAATTTTAATTTTTTTCTTGCTCATTTCCATTGGGTCGAACCCATCAATAAGTGCAACTTATAACAGCTCAAATTTTAAGCATTAGAAATAAATTATAAAGGAGACCCTGTTTAGGGCTTTGATATTATGTAATTTGATAAACAATACCTTATTATTATTATTATTATTATTATTATTGTTATTAGGATTATTATTGTTATTAATATCCTAGTGCTAGAAACCAGTAGAAATGAGATAATAGGACCCCAAGAGAATATTTAAGGCCCAATAAGGGACTTAAGGCCCCAAGCAGACCCACCCATATTTTATAAGAAAGGAAGAGAAAGAGATTAGGCTTAGTTGTCAAAAAATAGAGAGGAGAAGAAAAGAAAAAAGGGGAGGAGGAAGGAATAAAAGGAGATTGGAGACCTAAGCCCGAAAGCTTATCTTCACAGTGTTCCCCAAGTGAGTGCTTCCCTTTGCCCTTTCCATGCCTTTGCCTTCATTATTTATGTTACTTACCCTTTCTTTGCCCATCCTAATTATATTGTTAAGATTAGGGGTTTCAAATAGTTATTGAGATCATGAATGATTGATGAGTTATAGGACTAAATTGATGTTTAGAAATATAAGGGGGAGTGAGTTATCTTGGTCATGGGTGTGTAGCAATAGTTGTGGGTAGAAGGGTTGACCCTAGACCCCAATTGTATGGTGTTTGAGTGAATTGTTTGTGAATGAGAATGCCAATTCCCCAAATTTTGGAATTGATTATAGCAGTGATTAGACTTGTGATGGATTCAATTGTTTGTGAATGAGAATGCCAATTCCCCAAATTTTGGAATTGATTATGGCAGTGATTAGACTTGCAATGGATTCTATGTTGTGATTGATATTTATCTTCTTAGTACTCATGCAATGTGAATTATGTGATTAGTGATGAGAACTGTTGAATTGTATGAGTTAATTTGGTGTGTTCTAGATGTTAGGTAGAAATTAGATGAGTTGAATCATGTGGAATTAAGACATTTTAGGGTTCATAGATTTTTGAAATTGAGGTGCTTCTATCCCAAATTCATGTTTTTATGACTTGTAGACAGTTAAGCATGGCTATGCTTCTATAAAAATGGCCATCCTTAGTTTTTGAATCTCCATTTCATAAAATTTATGGTCGAGTGAAACACGGTCGTGCTTGGACTATGCATAGGTTTAGAATGACTGTCAACGAGGGAAGCACCCCGGTGCTTACCTCCTTGACATCGTGCGTCAACTTAATGGTTAACAATAAGTAGGAAAACAATCAAATTAGGATTCATGTTCTTCATAAGAATTGTATCCCTAGATGTAACTAATGTCTAGAACTCAAGATATGGTCAAATAGTGAGCAAAGGTCAAGCTATTAGGATTAAGTAATGATTTTGTTTTCCCTTAATTTTAGGCATAGTAAATGATCAAAACATATTTTGAGGTCAACATAGAAGTTGTAGATAATTTTATTAGCTTTCAAATGAGATAAAGATCAACTTAATTGGAATATAATAACTCCAAATGTTTTGTTTACACTCTATGGAGGTCATAGATGCATAATGAGAAATGAAGGAAATAATACTCAAAACTTAAGAGATGATACACAAACCTTAAATACCAAATGGATTCCTATTATAATTAGACATTGACATAGAATTAGGATGGATTAGTGTATTAGTTAGTTAAATATATGTAAAGATGTTTTGTGAATGAATTATGTATGAGTTACATCTATGATGGGTTTAACATGCGATGATATGAAATGAGATGTATGGCATGACTTGATATCATTGTGAAGAATTACCTAACTTGTGAGAGGTGAGAATAGGCTCGGATGATATCTTGTCTGTGAGGGATCTAACCTGTGAGAGGCGAGGATGGGACTCACTTGTTTGTAAATAAAAGGTTGTAAATAAAAAGTCCTGAGGGACACTTGGGAGCATTGTATGCACTAGACATACATCATAACATTTGATACGATGATGCTGGTAGAAAGTATGTATACATTTGGATGGTGAGGGCCCTGAGGGGTTGTTTAACTTGGCCTTGGGGGTGATTATACCTAGTGTGGAAACCCCAATGACTCATGTTGATCCCATGGAGTCAGGGCGTACTTCGAAAGTTGGGTAACCCTTACTAGTCACCAGAGAATATCAATCTGGTGTAGAGTACTAAGTTGAAGGCATTAATACGCTGATGGAATTTCCTTATGGCTAGCATGTACTCCTAGACTACTTTTTTGAGTTAGAATTAGTACCACATATGCATGAAGTAGAGATAGAGGAACATGACATGCACATGCATCTTGTTATCATGTGCTATGTTAAATTGTGCTATATTGTGATTATATAAAGTTTGTGTTTTGTTCATGACTGATTGTTATATTGTGTGTGTGTGTGTGTGTGTGTGTATGTGTATTAAAATTATAATTGTGTCTTGTGATATAAATGGATGAAGTGTGAAGATTATGAGTATGTGATCATGCTGCACATGTATGTTGTTCTTGTTTGATATAGAATGAGATATGTGTGTCTAACTATTAGGTGAATGATGAAAAGTATGTTTGTACCTTAAGTAAGAATGAATGTTTTTATTAGGAATGTCTTTCGCTACCTTAAGGATATGAAAGAGGTTATACTCTATAATAGTATTATGAGGGTTCTAATAGTCATGGATAAGAAAGATGATAGGTAAGTTCCTACCCAAAGTATTAAGAAAGTGTGATTTTAGCAAGGAAAATATAATTGTGTATGTTAAGGTGAATGTTAAGAGTATCCTAGAGTATTTCTAGCCTTAGGTTTGACTATAGTGGACAACTCTAAGTATTAAGCAAAGAAGGGTAGATTCTAAACAATAATGTTTAGTTAGCTAGCATAAGTTGTACATAAAAGGAGTTAATAAGGATGAAATACTAAGATAATGATGAGAATATATCAGTGTAATAGTTGTGAGAATGAATTGGGAGTTAATAGGAGGTATTGACAATTGAAAGTCATAAATCCAACCATAGGTATGGAGATTTATTAGAGACTTAGAGAAAGTAAAACTATGAAGGATAAGTGATAAAGATTGCTCAGGTAGAAGAGTTTAACCCAGCTATAGAGTCGTTAGAGCACTCATTAAGACTTTTGTCTCATTCCTTTAAGTTTCTCATTTTTTCAGGAACCAGATGAAGATGTGTGTTGATAAAGCTTGGAGTCGCATCCAAAAGGACATAGTTAGCTTTAGTTTAAGTTTAGTATTTTTTTTGTCTCTTATGTTTATATGATGCCCTTGGGTGATAGTTGAATTGTATTAGGCATGTATGTATTTTCTTATTACTCTTGTATAAATATTTGTTTATGTTTATGAATAGCTTTCCTACAATGTTTTTATGTTTTAAAGTTTTCATGTTCATTGAAACCTAGGTGTAGTTACGATAATACCCTTAGGGTGTTACAGAACTTATTGTAGAAAAATCTTGATTGACTACTAACATGCTAATATTTTTAATTCAAGTCCAATGCTTAATTAATATCAACAAAAATTTAAATTTAACTTAATATTAAAAATTAGCATCACAAAATTATAAAATTTAAAGTGGCATGACATAAATAATATGACAATAAAGCAAAATATTAACGCACAAGGAAGTAATTATATGAACTTAAACATAAAAAACAATGGAATGTAAAATGAATATTAACATGATAACAAAATTAAAAGCAACACAATATAATAAATAGCAGGAAAATAAATAAGCAACAAAAGTAAATGGTACTTGAAGTAAATGAAAATTAAAGAGAACAAAAAAAGTAAATAACAATTAAAAGGGCAATAAAAGTACATAACAATGTAAATAAGGCAATAATAACAAAATTAGTTTAATAATTAAGGATTTAGGGGAAAAAAAATCCATTAACACAACCCATTAAGAAAGTAAATGAAGCTAACCCCACTCCCCTTTTACCTCAAATTAGAAGCTTTTTTTTTTTTTTGAAATTAAATTAGTGGCTTGTTGGTGAGATTAGAAGTGGGGAAAGAGGCTTAGTTTCCTAGGACTAATATATTTTGGCTTGGTAATTTTTTTTGGAGGTGGTTTAAGGTCGGAGTACAAAAAATTCAAGAGCTTGGCTATGGTGGTGGGAGGCTCGACCAGGACCAACAGAAGAGTGGGGAGGATTTTTCTTAAGAGAAATGGGGAAGAGTGGGAATGGTTGATAGGGTATTGAAAAGGGGAAATTAATTTGTTTTAGATATAAATTTTTGTACCACAATCTATTATAATAAGATTTCTTTAGTGTACTTCTCCAAGTGCCATAAAAACTGGCATGAATTAGAAACTAGGAGGGGGAAAACAAATTTTTATTTTATATAATTACTAGACGATAAAATTAATTAAATATTAATTTATTATAAGAAAATCATATTGGTTTTTTGGGTTAGTTTTTGGGAAAATCCAGCTATACCATGTCCTTACATTTTTTTTTGTGAGTCTTACAAAAATATTTTAGAATTTTCCCATTTATAATAATTATTTTACTAAAAAGTAAATTATTTAGCTAATAAATCAATTTTTGTTAAATAAATTCTATTTTAGGGTGTTTCACTAATTTTCCCTCAAACTAAAATTTCTATAATTAAAATATACTTATTATAAATTTTTTTAAATATTTTAAGGCCAAAAAATCTCTAGTTGGCCCTCGTAGTCAACTAGGAATATTTCGATCATTTCACAAAAACTGTCTTAATAAATTTTTGAAAAATTTCTATAATTATAATTAATTATCTTAAGTATATTGATGACTTAAAAATGGATTTTAAACACTTCTAACTATTTTTATCAATTTATCCTATTATTTGACTTTTTATCGACAAAATGGTCATTTTACCATTTTCTGGGTCTCTGATCTAAAAAAATTATTAAAAATTTATACTAAATAGTACTCCCTAATACGAACATAACTATACGGATCAATTTTTTCAGATTCTCATCCAGTTCTTTAAGAATAAATACAAAATAATTAGAAAAACAATTCAATTAAGTAACAGTAGAGGTGTTATAAGGATCCCAAAATTTGAAATACAAAATAGTACATTCTATAATTGAGTAAATTATTTCTCTTTGTTTCTTTCATTTCACTTCATTTTTTTTTTTGGTTTTTAAATCATTCACGTAATTACATAAATAGGTTGATAAACAATAACTATATCCTAGTCGTGAGAACTTCTCTAAGTTAACATTCATCATTCCACTATTCAATATCAAATGTCACTTTTACTTGAGTGTAAAAGCATGAAAAAGTATCATGATTATTTGAAATATGATTTTGTACAACATGTAGTGCTCCTTAATATACATATATTAAATTAAGGGATAAATAGTTTGAATTTAAATTTGATGTAAGTATGATAAAAGTCCTTACCAAAAGCTTAAGTTAACATAAGTATGATAATATTGGCAAACTATTTGCCTCGATCTAACCATACAACTATGTATCACTTACTGTGAGAGTATTTATTTAGAATTGAGACCACACTCCTATATTACCAAGTCTAAGACTAGTGACCTAAAGTTGACTCGACATCCTATATGACCAAGTCTAAGATTATTGACCTAGACCTTAATCCAAAATACCACTTAGTATAAAAATCAACGATATTAGACTTGGACTGGTGATCAACACACACACACACTCACACATATATGTAAATGTAATTTTATTTTAAATAATGATTAAGAATGAAATTAGTAAAATATATTTTTGAATAAGAAAGTTTTTTTAACCTAATACTATGAAATAAAACTTCCATATAATAAGAAAAAATTTGTCAAACTTGGTAAAAAAAAATTTAATGTCATGTGATTAATATGAGATAAATTTAGATTTATAACAATTAAATAAGTGGTCCAATAAAAAATGCAAATAAATAAGATAAATTAGCTTCTATGGGCTTGGTTCATAAACTAGCCTATTTCCCTATGAAACTCTAAATAATAATGTAAAGGGTTAGTGTTAGTCATGAAAAGAAAAAAGTCTTTAGCAATCGCAATGCAACCTCATGACAAGCCTTTGTGAATATCAAAGACACAAGTTGCTTTTTTTTTTTCTTTTTTTTTTTCATCCCTATCTCTTATTCTCTATTTCTCTTTTTCCTCTCTTACTATCCATTTTAGATCTTCCACCATTGAAGAAGACATGTGCCAATAAGGGTGCAACAACAATGTGGAGTCAAACTTCCAATGATAAGGCACTATTACAATAAGCATTTGTCAGGTTTAATGTAAACTGGCGAGTTTGCAGTTTTGTCTAAGACCAAGCGAGTCAAACCGGTTTTCATTGGGCTAGTTATATTTCTGATGAAGCAAGTTACTCAAATCGGTGGCATGTTTGGTTTCCAGTCCAATCAATCGATCTAAGCTTGTTTTAATAACTATGATAAAAATCCTTATTTAAAGCATAACTTAACATAGGTATGATAATATTGACATATTATTCATCTAGACCTATCCTTACAACCATATATCATACTTACCACTTAGTACAAAAGTTCTTACCAGTAGTTGACCTTAACATAGGTGTGATAATAGTTCCAAACTATTCATGTAGACTTAACCTTATAGTCATTATTGTCAGACTATTCATTTGGACTTAATCCTAAACCCAAGTATCACCAAGTCTAAGATTATTGACCTAAGTATGACCCAATACTCAAGTATCACTAAGTTTAAGAATGATGACTCACAGATGATGTAACACTTTAAAAGATATTACCTTGAGCTTTACATTTTAATCATTAAAGTGCTGATACTAAAAAACATATATGATTACATTACTCAAGAATTCATTGAATATAGTCATACACCATTCCTAAGTAATATTATTATATATGTAACACCTTAAGGGGCATTACCGTAACTAGGTCTAGATTTCAAAAAAAACAAACTTAAAAGGTAGAAACAACATACAAATGCTACTCATAAATATAATTAAATATTATATACGAACAATATAATAATAAAAAAAAACATACATGTCAAATATAACTTATCTATCACCCGAAGGTATCGTATAAAATATAAAGAAGAATACAAAAACATAATATAAACTAGACTACGTTTTCTTGCACATGACTCCAAGCTTCATCTACGCATGTCTTCACCTGTATCCTGAAAAAGAAGAAACTTAAAGGAATGAGACATAATGTCTCAGTGAGTGCTCTAAGGACTCTACGGCTGGGTTACACTCTTCTATTCGGACAACCCTCATCATTTATCTTCTATGGCTTTAAACTCACTAGGTCTCTCATAATTTGCCATACCTGCGGTCTAATCTACACCTTTTAATCTTCAATACTTTCTGTGTTAACTACTCTCTCATTCTCCTGACTGTTATATTAGTTTAGTATCTCATTCTCAACCTAAGAACTCTTTCTTACCCAAAATGCTTTTTAGTATTTAAACCCTTCATGTTTAGATTTTACTTTTTTTTCTTTTAATATTTAAGGTTGGTCTCATGGGTCAAGTCTAAGGTTACAGACATTCTAAAATACTTTTAACCATCCCTTAACACTCACCTTAATACCGTCATTTTGTTCTCTCTTATTTGTCTTATACCTTTCTATTACGCTGTGTGGGGATTCACTCTTTCTTTACCTCATTCACAACTATTATCATCCAACTAGGACCCTCACAACACTATCCTAGTGCCTAGCCTCTCACTTATCCTTGAGGTAGCAAACACAATTTTAATTACAAGCATACATTTATTTCACATCTTTTGCCTAGTAACTAGACATACACATTGTTTTGTTTCATCAAGTAAGCATGACATACATGCATAACATGAGCACATATACATAATCTTGACAATCCATCACAATACACAATCACATTTTCACACGTGTACACATTACATCATTCGCTTATGAACAAGGTCACATAGAATTCACACAATTACAACATAGCACGCTTCAACATATCACACTACAACAAGATATGTATGCATGCGATGTTCCTAAACCATTACTCATGCACATGTGGTACCAACCTAAACTTTTCAGAAAGTAGACTAGGAGTAAATGCAGGCCATAAGAAGCGTCATCGGTACCGATGCCTTCGGCTTTCGTACCCTCAACTAGCATGATATCCCCCGGTGACTAGTCAGGGTTACCCAGTTTTACCAGTACGCCCTGGCTCCATGGGATTAGCATGGACCATTGGAGTTTTCCCAACCGGATAACCCCCAAGGCTAAGGTTAAACAACCTATCACGGCCTTCATCAGCTAGATTCCTACATACTTTTCTCTTTACATAACTCAAATGTTATGATGCATGGTCACATACAATGCTTACAGCTTTCATAGACTTTTATCACGAATCATAGGCACAATTTCATATATCACACTCATTTTTTCAAAGTAAATAACAACCATACAATATAAACTCAACAAGACATAAAAAAACAAATAACAATGAGTTAAACACTGCTAAAAGGAGTTGATAAACACAAGGAACGTAACAGAAAAAGTCGTATCCGCCCAGCGGTCCAACAAACCCACCCAGCGGGTCTGCGCTGGAACCCAACCCGCCCAGCGAGTCCGCGCGCCTAGTGCAAACACGAAATCCAATTTTTGAAGAAAAGTCACCCAGCGGCTATCTAATCCCGCCAGGCAAATCCGAGGTACTAATTTCAATTTGTTTTTCCTATTGCCTTTGGTTTCTAAATGCTCCCAAATAAATAACTAGATTCTTAATCACTCTTCTACATTGATAATTGTTTAATCTAATCTATAAATTTCTTACTCCTTCACAATCTCCTCAAAACCCATCAAATCCCTAAATTTAGGTATAAGGAAGGAAAATATAAATAAAGGAACAGGAACAAGGAAGGACACAGGGGAGAGCACTCACCTTTAGGAGCACGCAAAACTGAGTTCTAGGGTTTAGGTTCGCCGGTTTCTATTCCTTCTTCTTCTCTTCTTTTTCTTCTTCCCTTTTCTCCTCATTCTCTCTAACTTCTTTCTTCTTCTATTTTGTGACGGCTAAACCTAACCCTCCTTCTCTATTCCCTTCTTATAACATGTGGGTGGGTATGTGGCTTAATGGGCTTTAGTCCCCTATTGGGCCCTAGATGCTCTTTTGAGTTCTATGATAATATTCCTACTAATTTATAATACTAAGGTATTAAAAACAATAATAATAATAATAATAACAATAACTCTTAAGACATCTTTTGTCTAATAACATATGGGAAGGGTTTTACTAAGAGCTAGCTCGTAGTTTATTTCTAGTACTTGAAATGTGGGGTGTTACAATATACATCTTAAAAGGGCATATCCTCATGAAAAGAATTCATAAACAAAAGAATACAATACAAACATCATTGTCTTTCAAAAACTAGCCTAGGAAGATATTAATATACAAAACATGAATATCTTCTAAGCCACTTCGTCTCTTTCAATAACATGTTCAATCTGAAACATGAAAACTAAACTAATGAGATGATGTCTTAATGAGGGTTATAAACTAGATATGCTTCATGAATGTTCCATCCATATAAAACTTTACTCAAAACCTTTGCATGATCATAAACATTACTTAACATTTACTTCTTGCATGCTTAACATTAATTTTTATCTCTTTTCCGTCCTACGATAAAGTATTGAGCTCAATCTTTTAAGGAGCGTCCCCCTTGTCCTTACGCCATAACCTCGTACTTATATACCCCTTTGATTCAAGGGTTTAGTTACTAGTCTTTCGAGAATGGGAAGTGATGAAACCCAGCCCATTCACCCAAAGAGGGCATCTCCATCTTAAGCATGCCTTTCAATTCTTTCATTAAGTAAACACTTGGTCCTTCATTACTAACCTCTTTTCCCTAATGAAGACTCTTCAATATTCACACATAACTACAACATATCTCATGTAGTATCTTATAATGCATAAATATCAATAAACATTATAAAATGATATGAATGAATATGTAGTTCTAGGTGTCTCGCTTAATTAGAGAAGGCATGGCCTCGCTTAGCAAGTGAGATCTTGTTGCTTAGTGCACCTAAAATTCACTTAGCGACTCCATGTACAGGTCCCAAACATGTTCTCTAACCCTTTTTCGCTTAACAAAGATAACCCTTGCTTAGTGAGTTTGCACGAGGCTTCTAGACTTATTTTCAATCCAATTTTTACTTAACGAAGTTATTTCTCACTTAGTGAATTTATATCGGATTTCTAGACTTGCTTTCTGCCCAAAATTCATGAAGCTAAATATTTTATTCTCTTAAAGAATTTACATGAATTTTCAAAATTTGCTAAGCTAAAAGAAAAATCACTTAGCTAAAATGTAATTTTTCAACATTGCAATTTTTCGCAAGATCTGCGATTCCAGCACCATTAATGGCCTCCGAATGGTTCCAAACCACCATGAATGACCCATAAATGCATTCCTCAACCTTTAATCATCAAGTCCCATCAAAACACTACCCATGGATCAAGAAAATCACATCAAAATCCTAAAATTTCCAAAAACTATGAATAGTAAATGAAAATGGAGGTTGGAGATTCAAAGGGAATCAACAAGGAAATACTTAAGGGGGAAGGGAGGGAAAAACACTCACAATGAGCTCTAAGAGTGATTGGGTGTGTAGATGTCCCTTGCTCCTTTTCCTTCTTTTCTTTTTTCTCTTTTACCCTTTTTTTTTTCTCTTTTTTCCTTTCTCTTCTAAGAGTATATGTGTGGAAAAGGGGTAGTTATCGAGCCTTAAAGGCCTTTGTCTCCTCTAATCTAACTCTGGCCCACTACTATATCATAAAATAGGGCAAAGTCCTATATTAAACAGAACACTTATGAAAGTAATATAAAAAGACATTTATTTTATTATATCTTATTTACATCATTGGTGGTCTATTTTGGGATGTTATAGTTGCCCTAATCCCAAATACCACTTTGTATAAGACTACTAACTCGTAGTTAATTCTAAATTCATGTATTACTAAGTCTAAGATTACTAACCCATGGTTGATCCCAAATCCAAGTGTTACTTAGTTTAAGGCTACTAACCTTTTAGTTTAATGCTACTAACCTAAATTTGACTCTTAACCCAACTATTATGAAGTCTAAGACTATTGATCCATAGTTGACCTTAAACTCGTGTATTACTAAGTCTAAAACTATTGACCTAATGTTGACCTCAAACCCACTTGACCAAGTTGTAATGAATCTAACTAATATAGAGATGCTTGACCTATACCCAATGAAGCCTAATTGATCTAGTGATGTTTAACCCAAGCTTATTGAAGTCTAAGTTAATAAATGGTGTTTGAACCATACCTAATAAAGCTCCAGTTATTCAATGATGTTTCATCCAAGATCAATGAAGTCTAACTACACTAATGGTGTTTGATTAGACCTAACAAAAAATTAAAGCTCTCAATCATTGATAAGATGACCTAATAAAAGTCATAACTCATTGGGTTTGTAGCCTTTTAAATCTATTAAGGCCCAAATATAATCTTCTACATAGAGAAGATTATTTAGGATAGAATAAGATAAAACTCAAGTGGTGTTTGATCTAGGTCCAATGAAGCCTAAGTGATGCAATTAAGTTTTATCCAAGTCTAGTGAAGCCTATATGTTGCAAGGATGTTTGACCCAAACTCACTGAAGCCTATATATATATATATATATATATATATATAACATATACCAAAATTTTTTGGACAAAAAAACTAATCCATTCTTTTGTTTAAGTAAATTTATTATCGGATATTATGGTAATTTATTATTTATTCTTTTAAAAAAATACTTATTTCTCTCTTTCCTCTCCTATCTCTCATGTACATGATAATAACAAATAGTGGTGGAAATAGGCTAAACTCAATCAGGCTTTAACAAGCCTGAGCTTAGCCTATTTACTTGTTACAGGCCAATTTTCAAGGCTTGAGTTAGGCTTGGCCTAAAAGCATACTTACAAGGCCTGCTTTATATAAAGCCTATAAATAAGCACACAGATCTAGGTGAATGGGCCATATTGGCAACACCTAAATTGTCCTGTACTCTGTGAAAAGATTGTAATGATGAAGCACGAAAAGATTTGATTTGATTAAAATCCCTTACACTGATACATGTTCAATGATGTCCTTCAATTGCAACCATTTCTCTACGCACTTCTTCTTCCTCAGGCCATTCAAATACATATGGTCCTTCCATATTTAGCTATAGTTTTGGGATACACAAATCAAACATTTTTGTGAGCCCATTCATTTCAACTGATAACAAGCGATAACTAACCATTAACCTAGAAAGAAAGACAAATTCTCACACTTGTCATATTATAAACAAATGAATATAAAATTCAAATTAAAGTTTCAATAAACTATTTCATAGCTAATTTGCTTCTTAAATTTTTTTAACATTATTCGCAATTAGTATAACTATTATCTTCTTATGCATTATAAGTAGGATAATAGAATGTTAAATTTGCTAATGTGTAGAGATGAACACATTATTCAAAAGCAAAGGTTTAGAAAAAAAGAAAGGAACATAATTAAAAAAAAAAAGAGGAAAAAGAAAGGGGAAGATAAAAAAAAATGCATCCATTGCACAAACATAGTTCATGCTTACACAACCAAACTTTATATATAATATTATGTGGTGGCAATGAAAAAGATGAGAAAACAGAAACCTGTGAAGATTACTTTGCGATTGCAGAGTTGCTATGGAGAAAACAAGTCTTGTGTTAGCGTTTGACAATTTTATAATATTTATAATTTATGCAGTGAGTGCTCGAGTGTGTCAATGATTTTGATGTTTAAAATTAAAATATTTTGATTAAAAAATTATTATTAACAATTATATTTTAATATTATTTAGGGGTTGACTCATGAGTTGGTTCACTAAATAAACAAAGAATCTAATAAAATGAAAATTTTCAAAAACTATAAAAATACAAAAAATAAAAAGATTAAAAAAATTAAAAATTTGAGTTTAGATATTTTCTTTGTTTCAATTTCAACTACTATTTATAATATGTTTTTTTAAAAAAGATATAAATTGACTCAATTCACCATGGGATGAATTGTCTGACCTAACCACAAGTTGGGTGCTTTAAAAAAAGAACTCATTAAATTATTTTTAACCCAACTCAATCATAACTCAAGATGACTATATTAACTCCTAAATCTTGACTAAATTCTCCAAGCTCTAGAGGACAACTGTTCTATATGTTGGTTATAGTAAATCTTTTTCCTATGTTAAGGATCATTGTGTGGTAATCTTATAATTCTTTTTCCTATAATTTTTTTTTTTTTTTTATAGAAATGAGCCATCACTCTTTTCCTCTCTACAAAGTCAAAACAATTCTTAATAACTTTGAGTGCAATTTCATGTAGAAAAGAACTTTTAAATTTCTTATATCCTTGTTGTGGAATATTTAAATCAAATAATGACATGCAAATTTGTTTCCCAACATTAAATAACCTCCATTGAAAACACATCGAAAATTTTTAAAAAAAATCCATGTATCATTATTTAATTTGATAGGTTATTAATAAGATCATCTATGTTTTTTCCTTCCCTCTATCAAATAACACACCATGGCTCATTGATATTCAAATATCACCACCATCATATGTAACACCCATTCACATTGAACATAACTTGCAATTATTTAATTACTTAAGTTTGAATTGATGAAAATATAGATACTTTTTTATTTTTATAATAAAAAAAATCTAGGTTTAACATAATTTGAAAATAATAGTAAAAGATGAAAGATAAGACTATATATATTTATGTCGTAAAATTATACATCGTGATTTGGTAATACATAACAATCATAAAACATAAAAAGACTAAAAGTACATAAAAAAATTCCCATGCAAAGTAGTGCCAATCTACCATATTCCTTATATAAAAAGAAAAATACTATAATATAGATGTTCAAATCCTCGCCCACTGAAGTATCCTTTGACTCGTACTCAGCATGACGAGGCATTAACATCGTCTTCAATAATCATGATCAATCATACATAGAAGAAAAAATAATGGAGTGGGGTGTTTTGTTTAAAAACCCTTTTTACATGTATGGTAGGGAATTTACCATAAAACAAAGATAAAATATAACTGACAATAGAAGGGAACCTAGGTTTCATTCTAAGTTATATTACACTACCTTTGATTAGGTATGGATCTATACTCCCTATTAGTGAATAATAGTTCTCAATAGAACCAAAAAGTGACTGGGAGTACATATGCATCTTTAACATCATCTCATGGTACAGTCCTCATCATCAATGAGGAATAAATAATAGTTAGGACGTTCATTTATAGAGGTATACTCTCTTTCCAATCCTAGAATGTTGGGCAGTTGTTAGGGATTAAGACCTTCACCACTCAATGTCTACCCCTAAGACCTCCGCAAGTAGATCCCTGTCATTCATTACTTAGCATAACAAACTATAACTTTCCTAGCAGGATGTCATGCCACTACATGACATTTGCTTTACATTACTCACTAGTTTATCAAATTCCCACTTCTCAAACAAAGGTTTCTTTGGTCTCATTTTATTTGAGCACCAATAACATTTTTGTCTTATATTGTAGAAATTACACGAAAATAATAATTTAGTAATTATCAAAATTTTGGCAACATAACTACTTACCAAAATTTAGTAGAATAACAATTTGGTAATCACAATTTAATCACCAAAATTTTAGCATAATAATAACTTAACAATCAAAATATTGTTTCTAAAATTTTAGCAAAATAACAATTTAATAAAAAAATAGTAACTAAATTTGAGTAGAATAACTATTTAATAAAAGCATTTTAATTATAAAATTGGGTATAATAACAACTTAGTTAATACATTTAATAGTCTAAATTTGATTAGAGTAACAACATAGCAATTATAATTTAATAATCTAAATTTGAGTAGAGTAACAACTTAGAAAAAGTTAGTGTTGAACATCAAATATTATGACAATGTAATGATAATAGTAATAAAACTTATGCCTAAACTGGTTTAGGGGAAAGCCTTTCCTACTAACATGTAAAGTAACAATAATTTAGAACCAACCTCACTCTCCCCATTACCTCAAAGGTAATTGATGAAGAGGAAGAAAGTTGATAGCAATGTTGGTGCAAAGCTCCAGAGAAGAGAATTTTTACTAGTTGATGAAAACTAGTAAAATTTTAGCATAAAAACAAATTAAAAAAAGTTTTTAGAGAGAGAAACCCCTATAGAGATTTTTGAACAACTTTGGAGGTGTAAGGATGATGAAAATTCAATCCAAAATGATGCCTATTTACAGAGAATGGAAGTATATTAGGTGTCCACAAAGTTGCATCATGCATTATGCCGTAATTTGGTTTTTATATTTATTTTTAATTGAATTTAGGGACACATATTCAAAATAGGTCGTGAATCACCTCTTTTAGGGTTAGGGACATGCTGCATGAGTTGTCCCTAAGCTCCTTAGTATAAATTTTATCTACAGGTAAATTAGCCGGTATCGATAAAATCGCTTAAACTTGAAACATTTGGCTTTTAATATCAAAATAATGCATTTTAATGCAAAACTGAACAAGTATATTATTTTTTATCAAGAATAAATTTCTAAAAATAAAATTTAATTTTTGTTAATTTATTTCAAATTTATGTATATATATTGTATATTTGAGTTAGAAAATTTATATTAAATCTATTTTAATTCAATAAATACCAAAATTTTTATAAAAATTTTAAAATTAAATATTTTATCTTTAAATAAACTGAAATTATCATTTTCAATATTTCTAGATATTAAACCAATATTGACTAGGCTTAATAGATACCTAAGGGTATTTTGGTCATTTTACACCGAAATTCCAAAAAATTCTTAGAAAATTTCCAAAATTACATTTTAATATATATGACGTGATTTCAAGCTTAAATTTGTATTTTAATATTAATTAAATCTTTTTCTCATGTTAGTCCTTAATTCTAAGAAATAAGAGTGAAATCATCATTTTCTAATTTTTCTAAGCTTCGGCTCAGATAAATTATTAAAAATAATGATTAGATAGCTTTTGACATTCTGAATCTAACCACAACAAATAGAATTTGAGATTCTTTCCTAATTTTTTAGAATTAAATCCTCAAATATTAGAAAAATAGTTAAAAATTGAAATAAGAGTATTTTTGTCATTTCACAAAAACTATCTCAATAAATTTTCAAATTTTTTTTAAAATTATTATTAATTATTCTAAGTATATTGATAACTTAAAAAATAAATTTTAAACACTCCTAACTATTTTTTTCTATTAATTATGTTATTTGGCATTTTTAGAGATGAAAAGGTTATTTTACCAATTTCTAGACTCTGTTCCCCAAAAATTATTAAAAATCTAAAGTAAGTATTACTTACTAATATGAATGTAATCATAGTGATCAAATTTTTTTAAGATTTCCATCTAGTTCTCCAAAAATAAATACAGAATAATTCAAAAAATAATTTAATAGACAAAAGTAGGGGTGTTACACCATATCAAATGAAAATCTCCAGGCTCTATCAATCATCATACATAAAGAAAACTGCACATGTACAAATTACAAAAGGCTTTGAAACACATTACCCTTTTTCGTGCTAATTACCAAACAACTTTCTTCAACCCATGTTTCATCTCATCATGTTTAGTAAAAAACAATGAGGGCCTTTAAGAAGAAAGGGTAAATAGAACATGTGGAAGTTACGAAATAAAAAGAGAGTCTATATGGCTGTATAATTAACTAACATTACATACATGCAAAACAACTTTAATTACATATATAGGGAACTACTCAAAGTCCTCTTTCCCAAACAACATGTTTAGCCCTAAAGGAAAGGCCATATATATCCAACCCCCAACCAAGAACATCATAACAGACTTCCACACCGGAGCCCTATCCAATATTGCCCATAACCAACCAGACACCACCAAAGCAAAGCTTGCAATAGCCACAACCACTCCAAGCCCCACCTTATATTTCCTTATCAAGGAGGTTGCAAGTAATGGCACCATTGCACCACTAGCAAAGGCTAAAGCTTGGATTGCTATTGCTTGTAAAAAGTTTAGCCAACTTTCTTTCTCTTCATTAGCATGTCCCTCTTCTCTCTCTCTATTGCTCCCGTTTTCCTTTTCTCACTTCATTGGAGCAACCTTTCTATCTAATTGTGAGGACCCAGACACAAATTCCCCTGTGGCTATGCTACAAGCCTGAGCCACAAACACTACAAACCCTGATAGAATGACGGCCGTAGTGTCTTGCTCCTCTGAACCAACAACTATAATCATAGATGCCATTGAGACCAACCCTATAAAGGCTCCAAAAACAGCAGCATGTGACCTGCGTAAAGTCTGTAGAAAGAAGAATGAATAGAATATAGGTCAAAACAAAACTAACTTTTCAGGGGAAAAAAAATCTTCTAATAAAGGTCAAAATAGAGGTAACTTTTTATGTGAATGATCAAAGAAAAAGAGTTTCAAATCTTTCCTGAAGCAAAAAATGCATTAGGAAAATGCGGTAGAAATCACAATTATACTCGAAAAATCCCTAAAGGACTAAACCACATTATTTTAAAGGTAGAATGGGTTTTTAAATTTAAAGCCTATATTATGGTTAGTTGCCATAGCATGAGAAAAGTGGCTATTTTGGCTGTTATTACAACTACGATGGCCGCTATCAAAAATTGCTCAGCTATGTGAATCCCACAACAACCCATGGCTGCTCTGCTCTACTACTCCATTCTACTATTATTGACTACTATGCACATATACATAACAAGAGTGAGATTGTAAATATTATTACCTCACGATGCTTCCACGAAACTTGGTGTGCATCCCCTAAAGACTCGGACTCTAGAATAACATTACAAACTCGGCAAACAAACTGATCAGATTCATTATACCTGTATGTACATGCACAAAAAGATAGAAATGATCAAAATAATAACAGGCATAATTTTATCCAAATAAGAAGCATAATTTTATGCTAAGCAAAATAAAACACAAATAAATCATCTTGATAAAGTTTAATTTTATGCTGAGCCAGGAACAGGCATGTCTTAACAAATTATATGAGTAACTTTAGTCAAACGCAAACCATAATAGGAGTAAATATAGTATTTGTACACATTGTTGCAAACTCAAATATACATGCCATGTACATTTAACATAAAATTAAACAAGTCAATAAGAGGTCATAACTTAGTTTATGAGCAAAAGCTATTTAAGAACAAAAGTGTCATTCTTATATGAAGAATGACAAATGAAACCACAAAGGGTGAATTTATAACTAATGTTGAATAACATATACCAAATTGAAAATTCCATAGGCAATTAAATTTGTGAAGGACCAAGTAAATAGATGTTTGTGAATGGAAAAAGTACATGATGTGCACCAAGAACCAACCTCACATGGGGAGATTCTATGCATTTTTCCGTCTTCTGGGCATTCAATTCAGCACAAAGCAAAGCCTTTTCCATGGTTTGTGTATCCATGTTCTTGTTGCTTGGAAAAGAAGTGTAGCGTATAAGAAAACAATTGGCAAAGGAATAAACTTTGTGTTGAAACTGCAACAACCAAAATAAGTTGAATCA
This sequence comes from Spatholobus suberectus, assembly GCA_004329165.1. NCBI lineage: Eukaryota > Viridiplantae > Streptophyta > Magnoliopsida > Fabales > Fabaceae > Spatholobus > Spatholobus suberectus. The sequence continues at coordinate 5,253,233 of CM014737.1, forward strand.
ATAATCCTTCACTACCTCAAGAAAAACAAAAAAAAAAAAGTTGCTAATTACAACAAGCATTTTTATGCCACACTGGTTTTGCTTTTGGTGACAGGTTTAAAACCAATTTTGAACCAACCAATGACCAGTTTAAAACCAGTTTTGAACTAGTTTAACACAGTAAAAACTAGTTCATAACTTGTTCTAACTATTTAAAATCAATTTAGAACTAGCTCAGAAACACTTTTAAACTAGGTCACTAGTTTTGAACTGCTTTATTATTGTTTATTGATACCAGCAAAAATAATTATTTAAAACATGATTCTTTTCAGATTTTAGTTGCACTAGATGCTTTCCCAAAAAATTCAGATTTATTTTCATAACCAAAACCAATGCAGCAACTCATGTAATTATTATGATGGAAAAAAAATTTTGAAATAAAAGTAACAGTCACATAATCCATATAATGAATATTAAATAGTAAATACTAACTTAAGCATTTACATCACCAGAAACAAGAAGATTAAAACTAATTGAAAAGACAAGAGCAACATCCTATAACATTAATGACACTACAAGAAAGCATTCTTACAAGGCATCCAAAGTGAGGAAAAATACTCTTGTCATTTGATTTAATAGAAATGGTACAAAATGATTGGGTGCCAATATGACTAGGTTAGGAATGCAGTCAAAGCTTGTAACTATGGAATTTTTAAATCACATTCTAACCATTAAACAAACAACAAATTGTCCACAAGTTCAGGACGGTGTCCATTAAGACTAGTAACTTGAGAGAGATACAATCTCTGGTCTCAACTTTATATAATTTCTAAATAACTTAACAATGCTACACAGAAACTGTATATAATTTTTTTTACACATACAAAAACACACTTAATGCTCACACATGTAGAGAATATTATATAGTCATGCCTAGTACATTGAGGATATGAAACTAGAGCTGATTCCACTTTTTTTGTGCCAATTTTGCATATTACATAACTTTATCAGACATACACATCAAATAGGGTAGAATTGCCAAAATGGTAGAAAAAAATATGACTTAGCATTTTCCAAAGAAGGTAGGAACAATATCAAATGAAACATAATCCAATCACTGTGTAATAGGGAAAGGCACGGACCATAAATGAAAAAACAAATTATGAAGACAAAAAAAGGGAATTTTCTACCTCAACTTTGGTTCACCTCCTTTCCTCTTCTACCTCCTCAATAGCGTTGAGACAACAGGGAAATAAGTGGGTTTTGATGAAATGTATAGAGATGTTTTATGTTTTATATGCAAAGATGGACCAAATCTAGGGTGGCAAGAAAAGTTGGCTAGAATGGCCACTATTTAAATTTGTCAAACGGGTTGGCAAAGTAATTTTAGTTTTTTTTAATTTAAATCCATGTGCCCAGGAAAGCAACTGTCATGCTCTTACTTTTTCCCTTTCCAATGTTTCCTTTGGCTGAGAGTAGATATCGGAGGCTGTTGAAACAAGTTGTTGTATGTATGAGAAGGTGATTTCGATGACTTCTTGTTGAGGGTATGAGAACCAATGTTACAATTGCGAGGTTTTTGAAGGTGAGTTCTAAAAACCAATGTTAATTTTGGGAATATGGAAAGGAAGATTATTATAGAAGTAAAGACACAAAAAAGGGGGGAGGGGGTTAAGGAGTAAAGGCGTGATAAAATGAAAAAATATTTGTTTATTGGTTGAAGTCTGCTAATAATATAGAAAGGGTTATGAAATTACCTAAATGAAATACCTTAAAGTGGAATAACTATTTTTCTCTGGGTATATAATTTGCTGTCAAATGTAATGATTTGTTTTAACTAATAGAATTTGTCACATCAAGCCACGATGTAAACTGCACCATTAGTATTATTAATTAACTGTTAATAATGGTTAAATAATATTATAATAAATATTTAAAATATAGTAAATATATTTAAAATAATAATAAAATATTGATTAATATTTATAACATAAAATGTAGATATATATATATATATATATATATATATATATATATATATATAATTCAAAAAAATGTAAAATAAATAATAATAACACTAATGATAAATATAAATAATACTAATAACATATTAAAAATAAAAATTAATAGCAAATTGATAATATAATCTTAAGAAAATAAAAAACATAAATACAATAATAATATAATAATCTAAAATATAAAATATTATAAAAATATATCATTAAAAGGAAAATAAACATATTAAAAAGTTAGACATAATAACAAATTGTTATTATAAAAATAAAACATAATAAAATAATATTATAAAAAATATAAATTTAAAATATTACTTAAAGATATAAGTTTTTTAAAAGACGAGAAAAATATAAAATAAATTATTTAAATCAAAATACATCTACTTTAAAATTTTAGAAATTAAATTCTAATCAAGATTAAAATAATCTTAAAATTCAATTTATCTAGAATAGAAAAATAATTATTTCTTAAAAATAGTAAAATAATATTATAATAAATATTTAAAATAACATAAACATATTTAACATAATAATAAAAATTTTGACTGGTATTTATAATATAAAGAATAATTATATATATATATATATATATATATATATATATATGTAATTTGAAAATAAATATAATGTAAATAAAAATAATACTAATAATGAATTAAACATCACTAATGAAATATAAAAAATACAAAATAATAGTAAGTGAATATTACAATCTTAAGAAAAATTAAAAAATGTTACGATAATAATAATATAATAATCTAAATTAAAAAAATTGAAAAAATTTATAAAAAAGAAATAAACATAATAAAAAATCAGTTATAATAATAAATTGTTATTATAATAATAAAAATATTAAAATAATATTGTAAAAATTATAAAAATATTATAAAGTAAAAATATTTATACCTGTGCATCACATAGATACCAAGTCTAGTTATATTTATATTATATTATTTTATATCTTGTTATAATGTGTATTTGTCCTATTATTGGGTTTGACCATGTGTATAGGGTGTACTGAGAGCATAAGAGTATTGGAAGAGTTAAATTTAACAATAGAGGCATGTTAATAGTATAGGGTCTTGGTGTCTCCCTCCACTCCACACATGTGTTCACCGATAGCCCAAATCCAAAGTCAGGGAAAAAATTGGAAATGGAGGAGGGAGAGTAAAATCCATGAATGGATCCTATATAATGAAGGCATTGGGATCCCAAAATTTGAAACACACAATACTTCATTCTATATTTGAGTAAATTATCCCCTTATTTGTTTCATTTTACTTCTTTTTTTTTTTTCAATCATTGAAGTAATTATGTAAACAGGCTGATGAACAATAACTATATTTATCATTCGGCTATTCAATATCAAATGTCACTTGGACTTGAGTGTAAAAGCATGATAAAAGTATTATGATTGTTTGAAATTGTTAGGAATCAAATACATATCAAGAAGAGAGAATAGAAATTTGGAAGAACTGTATTATACTAATTAGAAAAAAACCATATTGGCTAATAAAGCCTTACAACAGCAACAGAAAAAACAAACTAAAATAGCCATGTTCCTTATATCCTAAAAATGTGGAAGACTAAGCCAACATAACAAGAAATTGACAACTGATCACTAATTGATAACTACCCACAAAATAAAACAAACCAAATAATAAAATATCCAACAATTCCTTCCTAAAATTGAAAACTACAAGCATTCAGTTTATATCAGTTTCAGAACAAACTCCCAATTGTTCTCGCAGCTTCAAGAAAACATTCAGCTTGAGTGGTTTAGTCATAACATCAACCAATTGTTCTTTAGTTCCACAATGCACCAACTTCCCAATATTGGCCTTTGTGGGCTCTCAAAGAAAATGAAAACACACATCTATGTGCTTATTACTAACATGCATTATAGGATTTTTTGAAAGCTTGAATGCATTATTGCTATCACAATAAATAATAATTGATTTGTCTTGATTTTGATCAGTTTCCCCAATATTTTTTGCATTTAAATTGCCTGACATACACATGAAGCTACAACAATAAATTCTACCTCAATGATAAAGAGACTAACTACAAGTAGCTTTTTAATGACCATGACACAACACTTGAACTTAATAAGAAAAATAGCCTAAAGTGCACTTTTTGTCTTTCAAATCTCCTACATAATCATTATTTGTGTAAGCAAGAAGTTCATCGTCACTTCCCTGCTTGTAGAAAATTCCAAACTCAGTTGTTTCTTTCAAATACCTTAACACCCGTTTAGCAACCTGTAAATGAACCGTAGTAGGATTCTCCATATATATGCTAATAAGGTTCACTACAAACATCATGTTTGGTCGAGTGGTGATAAGTGCTATACATACCTATCCTTTATTGGTACATATTTTGATACATAGATCACTTTTTGTTAACTTAATAGTTGTTTAACCATCTTTCATACTCATATCATATACTTTTGAATATAGCTTTAACACTTTAGAAATTTTGGAATTTTACTACTATTTTGGATGTCTATGCATATTGAAGTAAAGAAGGAAAGATCTAGGAAGGAGAAAACTTCTTTTGGCATGCTCAGGCTTTAAGAATCAAGAAAAAAAGCACAAGAGTTCACTTTGTGGCACTAAGCACCATTGAACTAGTGCTTAGCTCTACTCTACTACAAAGCCTCTAATTGTTATCACCTTGTGGCACCCAGTGTAACACCCTATTTTCTTAATGTATGATCTAGTACTTTTATAATTAAAAAATGGAAACTAATATGTAATCTTGGTGCTTAAAACAAATAAATGAGCTATTGTTAAATGTTGTTGATAATCGTGTTGTGTGGTTTTGGGTTATGTTGTTGCCTTGGAAATGTCTGTTTGAGTTTAAGGAACCGAGAAATGTGATTAAGCCAAAGTGAGAGTGTTGCTGATGTTTATTTGAATCGTTGAGAAAAAAACAACTGAGTGGGCTTATTGTGGGTAATGGGAAATGGTTAGATGAATTATGTGCTTTAGTGGGCCTAAAGCTGTTGTGGAATCCAGGGAAAGTTTAAGACCCTTCCCCTTTCCTTTTCAACCATTCTCCTCCTTTCTCACATACTCTCATCCCTCATTCTCTCAAACTCTCTCAAATTCCACCAAGCTAAAGGCAAGATTTGTGACCTATTTCACTTTCTCGGTAAGGAATGTTATTTGCTCGGGAGATTTGGCTCAAGAGTTTGCTTCTTTCACGTTTTCTTTTCCCCACACTCGGATTTGGAACTTCCAAGAGGTAAGGGAAGCTTACTTTAATTGAATACTCATCATATGGATGTAGTAATATGTAAATGTTGTTTTGGATTGGATTGAAACATGAGATTTGGGCTGAGTCTTGGTTGAAATGTGCTAAAAATAGGTTTCCTTCGATTTTCAGTGATTTGGTGTTAAAATGATGTGTGGATAGTTGCACGCGTCCAGTATATTATTGTGTGCCATTGTGTTGTCATATTATATCCTTGTGGGATTGATTTGAGGCTTGAATGATTGAAAAGGTAGGATTTTTATGGTTCTTCGAAGAGAGTTTTGATGTTGCAGTCTAGTAATCTTTGAGTGACTAAGGCCTCGCTTAGTGAGAGTGCCCTTGAGCCTAAAGGAAGATTGTTGAGTTGAGGATTCCTTGAGCTAACCATTGCGTCGCTGAGCAAGTGTTCTTGAGTGGCAGAAATGGCTGTAGTGCAAGAGGAATTCGCTGAGCGAGTGTTCATAGAAATCTGGAAATTTTCTAGAAGAGAGGTCGCTGGGTGAATGTGTGGCTTGCTGAGCGAGCGTAGGTACTCCAAAATACCTGGAACAAATTCACTAAGTGAACACTGAGCTCACTGTGTAAATTAGGAGCCTTGGAGAGTGGTGTCCTTTGTTATAATTGAGTCATTGAGCAAACAGCAAATTTGTTGAGTGAGGAGTGTGTATAGATTCTAGTTGTTCTCTGGAATGGCTATTCGCTGAGTGAGTGTTTTTGAGTGGCAGAAATCGCTACAGTGCAAGAGGAATTCGTTAAGTGAAATGTAGTTTGTTGAGCGAGTGTTCATAGAAATTTGAAAATTTTCTAAAAGAGAGGTCGTTGAGCGAGTGTGGGTATTCTAGAATACCTAGAACGAATTTGTTGAGCCAACATTGAGCTCGTTGAGCGAATTAGGAGCCCTGAAGAGTGGTGTCCTCTGTTATAATTGAGTCGTTGAGCGAACAATGGATTCGTTGAGTGAGGAGTGTGTACAGATTTTGGTTGTTCTCTGGAATGGCTATTCGCTGAGCGAGTAGGCAACTCGTTGGGCGAAATATGGCTGAGAGGAATTTGGATAAAGTTCTTCGAATGGATTCGCTGAGCGACTCTAGTTGTCGCTGAGCAAATGACCCTGATTTGCTGAGTGAGTAAGAGGTTCGCTAAGCAAATGCAGTGCTCTCTTGGTGAATCAATGGTGATATGTAATTGTGTAGAGTATGGTTGTGAAGGACTCCTAGGGTGAGTCTAAAGGTGAGAATGTGGGAGAAGGGGCCGGTTGCTTGGATAGAACCTCCACTTAATATGAGTGTTGTTATTGTTTAGGATTCTAACCTTTGGATGTGGGTTGCTTAGGAGGGCCCTAAAGTGGCAGGCTGCTTGGATAGGACTTCCACTGGTTATGAATGAGTTGTTGTGTGAGATTTCTCATGAGGTGGGCTGGTTGGATAGGGCCTTACTTGTTAACCATGCTGGAGGCTAGATTGGGCCTGCATGGTGTTGGTGGGTTGTGTATGGCTATGTAAGGTAGCTGACGATGGTCGTCTTGCCATAAGTTGTATTGATATACATTTATAGATAGGTTGTATGTTGATTGGTTGTGGTTAAGTGGATGTTGAGTAATACATGTATTCATGCATAGTTGGTGGCTGAGGTAGCTAATGATGGACCTCATGCAGTGGTGAAGATAGGCATATAAGTTGGATGGTTGATCGGAGCTGTAGCTCAGACGGGGCCTTCAACCTAGTACTGGATGAGACGTGGGGCAATTGACGATGGACCTTTGGGGATGAGTGGATGGGCGATTTTGTAGGGGGCCAAGGCGGTGCAGGCCTTATGTCGTGATAAGCCACCACCCACATACACTCATCTTGACAAACCACTAAGCCTATCCATAGATTAGAGTTTGGTAATCCCTAAATGGTGCTTAGATAGGCCATAGTAAGGGGTGAGACTTGGCTAATCACCCGAGACATTGTGAATCTCTTAAAAGTCGTGTCATCATGCATTGACATGGTTGTGGTGGTAATTGTAGTGGTTTAGGGCGTTTAGTTGAGGATGCTAGTCATATGAATGTTGGTTACATATGTATATGTATTTTTAATGTGAATGTTGAACATCTGTTGTTGGTTTTGGTGAGCATAATATTATATTGTTGTTTTAGTAAGCTTACCCTTGCCTTGTGTTTTGATTGTGTTTTTTGTTGCTATTGTATGTTGGTGTGACTATGATGATCACATCTTTTGGCATAGGAGCAGGTGGTAATGCTTTAGTGGACCCGGCTTCTCAGAACTGAGGAGGAAGCGGCGATAGTGAAGGCGTCTGTCTGAAGAACCAAACTTTTGTTGTTTCTATTGTATATTCAGTTTATTCTTTTGATGGGGTCCTATAGTGTGACTATCTATAGGGAGTGAGTTTTGTATCCCTCTCCCCTGATGTTGTATATTTGATTTTGGCTTTGATATGGCTTGGTGATATCCCCATTCTTTGGTTAAATGATAAGTTGTAAAAATAGTATGTATATGTTCCATGTATGATTATGTTATGATTTCATTTACCTGATGTGATTATAAGAGTATAATTAGTGGGTGTAACGACCCTCTGTCACCATAGTACTACAAATAACCTTGCTAAAAATACACTTTATCCACATATATGGTGAATAAAATCATATCATAACATATATGTATATAAGTCATACACATCAACTAAGAGATCCACCCATCTTTTCTAGTGCCATACATGCATATTTGTTCAACTCAAATCATCATACATACATAACAAATGGGATAACACCAACCCATATTAACAATATCAAAATATACATCACTAGGGAAGAGGGATACAAAAACTCACTCCTTATAGCTGGTCACTCTATACAATCCATCAAAAGAATATAATACAAAGCAGCACATCCAAGAAGAAATAAAAAGAGCTTTTAGAAAGCTCCACCCAAAAAGGGCCTCCAAAAGTCTTCATTTGAGACCTCCTCCATCAACTTTGAGATGCTAGATCTGTAGACGTCTCTCCCTCTGCTCCCACGCCAAAATGACGTGATCATCACAGTCACAGCAACACAACAATAGCAACAAGACATCCAACCAACAACAATACAAGGCAAGGGTAAGCTTACGAAACAAAGATCAACATATAATATTTAGTCCAACATAATCAAAATCATTATTCTCATCAATGTGGAAACCAAATCATCAAATAAATAGGTCTACATACATTACAGTATATCACGCACAACATCACATACTATGCTGTCAACCCCATATGTCAATGTATGAATGACACGACTCTCGAAAAATTTCTACATTTTGGGTGATCAGCCAGGTCTTATCCCCTACCATGGCTATACACCATTCAGGGATTGCCAAGACTCTGATCAGTTGGATAAGCTTATGGTTGTTAGGATAAGTGAATGTGGGTGGTGGTATACTGCGACACAAGGCTTGCACTGCCTTGGCCCCCTATGGGATTTACCCATCCACTCATTCCCTAGGCCCAGCTTTCAGTCCCCACTTCTCATCCAAGCACTAGGTTGGAGGCCCATTTGAGCCGCAGCTCCGTTCACCCCCAACTTCCATGCCTACCCGCATACGGCATAAGGCCCATACTACCTCAGCCAACAACATATGCATGTATGCATGAGCCACAATACCACATCAAACAATTATATATATGTGTATCAACACAACAATAGCATCACACTACCACGTGGCCTACTCAACACCACATGTGGTCCAACAACCATTATCAACACCATACAGGCCCATTCCAGCCTCTAACATAGTCAATAATATCATACACCACAAGTGGAGGTCCTATCTAAGCAACCTTCCACTTCACAACCAAATCCAAAAATCGACTAAAATTTGAAAACCAAACCTTCTTTGAAAACCATTTAGAAGATTAGCAAATCTTGAAATTCATAAAATTTCACCTTTTGAGATGAAAACTTTAAAATCTGAAATAATACATTCAATTATGGAATAACAAATTATGTACTGTAGCAAAAATGCATTAGATTTTATTTTTCAGCAGAGATAATCGATTATGGGTTGCCATAATCGATTATTTTCGATGAAAAACCAGATTTTTTTTTGAACAGTAGATAATCGATTGTCAGATGCTCATAATCGATTATTTCTGAAACCAATCACAAAAACAGTTCTCCGAAACAGTAGATAATCGATTATCAGATGCTCATAATCGATTATTTCTGAAACCAATCACAAAAACAGTTTTTTGAAACTCTAGATAATCGATTATCAGCTACTCATAATTAATTATCTGCGAGGATTTTCAAAAAAAACACGATTCTCTTCAAAGAAAACTCAAAATTTTCAACCAAGTAACATAATTTTTCAAATCAATGGTGTTCTAACAACCTTAATCCACCTCAACCAAATTAATACAAGTCAAATCATACAATCAATTCAATATTTCATCACAAAATCATCAATTTCTCATCCAAATCTTAAAATTTCTCTCCCAAAACCCATTTTCACCCAAATCCAACAAAATGGCAACATCCACAAAGATTCAACCAAGCATAAGGCAAGAAATCAACATACCAACAGTTATTAACATAAAACAATCGATTTGTAAGCTTCCCTTACCTCTAAAAGTTCCTGAATCTAAATTTAGGTTCCTTGAGAATCCAATGTTCTTGAGCCAAAACTAGCTAGGATCATTCCTTCTCTCACCACAATCACTAAGTCGAGCCTAGAATTCCTTTAACACACTTATCAACATCAAATTTCTAAAGAGAGATTGAGAGAGAATTGAAGAGAAAGAAAGTGTAGAGAGAGAAAGAGAATGGAAGAATGAGGGAATTTTCCCCTCCCTTTTCCTTTATATACCCGACCTTCTTGGAACTCTCACACGGACTTTTTGCCAACTGAGGCCCAAACCTCACCAAGCTACTTCCTTTATCTCAAAACTGGTCTAACTTAACTGTTTTCTCTCAAAAATCCAAAATCATTCTCACAACATACCCACATTGGCTCAAGCAAATATCTCAAGTTTCCTAAATTCAAATTAGAATTTCAAACCAACAACATCAAATCATCACCACATGCAACATACCATACATAATAACAATTCATTTATTTCTTTTAATCACCTAAATTACATATCAAATTTTCACTTTTTTGGTTATTAAACCACTAAATCATGCATTAAGAAAAACAAGATGTTACAGTGGGCTTGTTTAGTAGCGACAATTAGGTCATTACAAATTTTGATGTCATGTTGGTCGTGTCTTTTGGTTAGCCTATGGGGAATAAGTTTGGTATGCTTTGTTGTGTGTCTTTGATGTGTTGCAATGGTATGGATCCTTCCATGAGAGAAGTGATTAGTTTTGAATGGCTTTTGAGGTGTTGTTGTTGTCGTGGTTGGTTTTGTAGGATCCTGGTGAGGGGATCTAACCCACCACCACCTCTAGTTGACTTTTCTTAAATCGTCAAGGCTATGGGGGCGATGGTTACTACTATGGCCCAACAACACAATACTGTGGCCCAGTAAAACGCCGCCATGGCTCAGCAGCACCAAGCTATGATAGAGCAACTGGAGTTATCCCGAGCTGCTTGTGTAGCTGTGCCACTCGAGTTCCAAGGGATGGCTGAGTTTCGAAAGAATGACCTTCCCCAGTTTAAGGGTGAGTCAGATCTGAATTCAGCAGATTCATAGATACAAGAGATAGAGAAGATCTTCAGGGCGATGGCTTGTCCTAATGATCGAAATGTCACCTATGTCATGTATGTGTTGGTTAGTGAGGTGGAGTTTTGATGGTAGGGAGTCCAATAGTTGATGAAGGCCCGGGGTGAGGCTATAACTTGGGCTAGCTTTCCGAAATGCTTCTTGGAGAAATACTTTGTGGCAAATGCTAGGCATGCGAAGGAGATGGAGTATTTGAGATTGCATTAAGGGAGCATGACTGTGAGCGAGTATGCGAGCAAGTTTGAATACTTGGCTCGGTTCTTCTCACAGACGACCACGGAAGAGTGGAGATGCCGTAAGTTTGAGGAAAGGTTGAGGTATGAGTTGAAGAGGATAATAGTCCCCATGACTATCAAGGAGTTCCCCACACTAGTGGAGAAGTCCAAGACAGTAGAGCGATTGAAGTCTGGCACTCAAGTGGTGAGGACTCAGGGCAATGGATGGATCCAAGAAAGGAAGGCATCAAAGGAAGCCTTACAATAGACATTAGGGACATTAGCAGCCCCCTAGGTCTCAACCGTTTGGGGTGTCAACTTCTTAAAGTCGTTCATCAGTTACGCCTCAAAGGAGGATGTTGGAGGTTAGATGCTTTAAGTATGGAGGGCCACATTATTCTAGTCAGTGCTCCTTGAGGAGTAATGTATGCTTCAAGTGTCAGCAACCCGAACACATTACCAGAGATTGTATGGCCTCAGTAAAGGTGGAGTCTGTTATGAACGCTGCAAAAGGTACGAGACCCATGGCAGCTGGTTGTGTGTTTGCTATGAGCGGAGCTGAAGCCTCTCTTTCTGATGATCTGGTTCAGGGCGAGTGTGAGATAGCTGGTAATTCCTTATCCATATTGTTTGATTCTGGTGCCACTCATTCCTTCATCTCTTTTGAATGTGTGGAGAGGTTGCAGTTGCCCACCTGTCCTTTGTTGTTTGACTTGCTTGTTTCTATGTCGACTGCTACTCCTGTGGATACCTTAGTTATTTGTGCAAATTGCTCGATCGTTGTTAGTGGATGTAGTTACAAGGACAATTTGATCTGCCTCCCTTTGTCTGAGTTGGATGTGACCTTGGGAATGGATTGGTTGTCTTCCAATCATATCTTGATTGATTGTGCCAAAAAGACCTTGATCTTCCCTAGTTTTGAAGATTTTAGATTTATCTCTGCCAACCAAGTTCAGACTTCTTTGCAAAAAAGAGCTTAGGGATTTATGATCCTGTCTTTTTTAGGAGTTAAAAGTAACCTGGACCTGAACTCGGTGTTAGTGGTTTGGGAGTTTCCTAAAGTTTTTCCCCGAGAAAATGCTTAGTATATCTCGGCAACGAGAAGTGGAGTTTACGATAGACCTAGTTATAGGAGCTTGGTCGGTGTTGATGGTTCTATATAGAATGGCACCAGCGAAGTTGGCTGAGTTGAAGAAATAAGTAGAAGAGCTATTAGAGAAGAAGATGATAAGGCCAAGTGTTTCCCTTTAGGGCGCACCAATGTTATTGGTAAAGAAGAAAGATGGTAGTTCAAGGTTGTGTGTATACTATCAACAGTTGAATAAGATCACCATCAAGAACAAGTATCTGTTGCCAAGGATTGATGATTTGATGGACTAGTTGAGAGGAGTGAAAGTGTTTTCAAAACTAGATTTGAGGCCTGGATACCACCAGATAAAGGTAAAGGATGAAAACGTACCGAAGACAGCTTTAAGGACTTGGTATGGCATTATGAGTATGTGGTGATGCTGTTTAGAGTAACCAATGCCCCTACTATATTCATGGACTACATGAATAGGATCTTTTGTCTTTCTTGGACAAGTTTGTCGTCATGTTTATTGATGACATTCTAGTCTATTCTCGTTCTTGTGAGGAGCATGAGGAGCATTTGAAAATGGTGTTAGATATCTTGAAGGAAAAGCAGTTGTATTCTAAGCTGTCTAAGTGTGAGTTCTAGTTAGATGAAGTGAAGTTCTTAAGGCATGTGATATCGGTTGGTGGAATTGTAGTGGACCTTGGGAAAGTGGAGACCGTGTTGAAATGGGAATGTTCGAAGACTGCTACAGAGATCAGAAGCTTTGTTGGGTTAGCCAGGTATTACCAGAGGTTCATAGAAGGTTTTTCGAAGATAGTTGTACCATTGGCCCAACTCACCCGCAAGGATCAACGTTTTGCTTGGATCGCAGCTTGTTAAGAGAGTTTCCAAGAGTTGAAATAGAGGTTGACAACTTTGCCAGTTTTAATGTTGCCTGATCCTGGTGAGCCTTTCGAGGTTTATTGTGATGTTTCTCATCAAGGATTGGGGTGTGTGTTAATGTAATACCGGAAGGTCGTGGCTTATGCATCGAGGCAGTTGAAGAATCATGAGAGGAATTATCCTACCCATGATTTGGAGTTGATAGCTGTGGTGTTTGCTTTGAAGATATGGAAATATTATCTGTATGGGGCACAGTTTAATGTGTTCAGTGATCACAAGAGTTTGAAATACTTGTTTGATCAGAAGGAACTAAACATAAGGCAAAGGCAGTGAATGGAATTTCTAAAGGATTATGATTTTCAGTTGATGTACCATCCAAGTAAGGCGAATGTTGTGGCTAATGCTTTGAGTCAAAAGAAAGTACATATGTTAGCTTTGATAATGAAGGAGTTGAAGTTAGTGGAGAAGTTTAGAGACTTGAACTTGTATGTAAAGATGTCGCCTGATCATATTTGTTGTGGTATGATCATGGTGGCCAGTGGTTTCCTTGAGATGGTTAAAAAAAAGCAGTTGATAAACCCTAGTCTTTGTAAGACTAAGGAGTTGTTGGGTATAGAGAAGGTAGCAGAGTTCAGTTTAGGGGTAGACAGTATTTTGAGGTTCAAGGATAAAGTATGCATACCACAAGACGCTGAGTTAAGGAAGCTTGTCTTAGATGAAAGTCACAAGAGCAAGTTAAGTTTGCATTCGGGTACTACTAAGATGTATCAGGACTTGAAGAAGATGTTTGGTAGTCTGGTATAAAGAAGGACGCGGTAAAGTATGTGGCAGCATGTTTGGCCTGCCAGAAGGCAAAGTAAAGCACCAAAGACCTGGTGATTTGTTGCAAACGATGAAGATACCTGAATGGAAATGGGATAACATCACCATGGACTTTGTAGTGAGCTTGCCTAGAATGGCAAGAGGCGTCGATGTTATTTGGGTCATTGTTGATAGGCTAACGAAGTGTGCTCACTTTTGCCTATTAATATCAAGTATTACTTGGATAGATTGATGTAGTTGTACATCCAAGAGACAGTGAAGTTACATGGAGTGCCTTCTAGCATTATCTCTGACAGAGACCCAAGGTTTACGTTGAGGTTTTGGCAAAGTTTACATTAGGCATTGGGAACAAAGTTGAGGCTTAGTTTTGCTTATCACCCACAGACGGATGGCCAATTTGAGAGGATGATTCAGTCCTTGGAAGACCTTCTGCGAGTATGTGTACTGGATCATCTTGGAAGTTGGGACAAAATTCTACCTTTGGTAAAATTTACGTACAACAATAGTTTCCATGTGAGCATAGGCATGGTGCCGTTTGAAGCCTTGAATGGTCAAAGGTGTATGACGCCATTATGTTGGTACCAAAGTGGAGAGAGTATGCTAGTGGGGCCAAAGTTGGTACAACAAACAACGGAGAAGATGAATATACAAGAGAATGTGAGGATTGCTCAGAGTCACTATAAATCATATGCTAATAGGCAGAGGAGGTTGCTAGAGTTTAAGGAAGGCAACTATGTCTTCTTAAGAGCCATGCCTGTAACTGGAGTAGGAAGAGCTATCAAGTCCCAAAAGTTCACTCCTAACTTTCTTAGTCCTTACCAAATTCTTTGTTTAGTAAGACCCATTGCTTATCAGATAGCTTTACCACCTTTTCTATCCAATATCCACACTGTCTTCCATGTGTCTTAGTTAAGGAAGTATATCCATGACCTTACACATGTCATAGAGCCTGATTCTGTGCAGGTTCGAGAGAACTTGACTTATACAATATTACCGATAAGGATCGGGGATAGAAGGACAAAATAACTTAGAGGCAAGGATATCCAGTTGGTTAAAGTGGTGTGGACGACTTGACGGGAGAATCCACGTGGGAGTTAGAAGAGAAGATGAAGGAGCTTTGTCTGAATCTTTTCCCAGGTAAAAGAATTTTCGAGGAGGAAAATTTTCTTGTTGAGGAGGATTGTAACACCCTGTTTTCTTAATGTATGATCTAGTGCTTTTATAATTAAAAAGTGGAAACTAATATGTAATCTTGGTGCTTAAAACGAATAAATGAACTGTTGTTAAATGTTGTTGATAATTGTGTTGTGTGGTCTTGGGTTATGTTGTTGCCTTGGAAATGTCTGTCTGAGTTTAGGGAATCGAGAAATGTAATTGAGCCAAAGTGAGAGTGTTGCTGCTGTTTATTTGAATCATTGAGAGAAAAATAGTAGAGTAGGCTTATTGTGGGTAATGGGAAATTGCTAGATGAACTATAGGCTTTAGTGGGCCCAAAGCTGTTGTTGGGCCTAGGGAGAGTTTAAGACCCTTCCCTTCTCCTTTTCAACCATTCTCCTCCTTCTCATATACTCTCATCCATCATTCTCTCAAACTCTCTCAAATTCCACCAAGCTAGAGGCA
This sequence comes from Spatholobus suberectus, assembly GCA_004329165.1. Classification (NCBI taxonomy): domain Eukaryota; kingdom Viridiplantae; phylum Streptophyta; class Magnoliopsida; order Fabales; family Fabaceae; genus Spatholobus; species Spatholobus suberectus. Next base: position 5,268,805 of record CM014737.1, read on the forward strand.
AGATTTGTGACCCATTTCACTTTCTCGGTGAGGAACAGTGTTTGCTCGAGAGATTTAGGTCAAGAGTTTATTTTTCTCACGTTTTCTTTTCCCCATACTCAGATTCAGAACTTCCATAAGGTAAGGGAAGCTTACTTTAATTGAATACTCGTCGTATAGATGTAGTAATAGGTAAATGTTGTTATGGATTGGATTGAAATGTGGGATTTGGGTTGGCTCTTGGTTGAAATGTGCTGGAAATGGGTTTCCTTTGATTTCGATGATTTGGTGTTAAAATGATGTGTGGATAGTTGCACGCGCCTAGTATATTGTTATATGCCATTGTGTGGTCGTATTAGATCCCTGTTGGATCGATTTAAGGATTGAATGAGTGAAAAGGTTGAAGTTTTTGGGGTTTTTCGAAGAAAGTTTTGATGCTTACAATCTGGTAGTCGCTAAGCGACTGAGGGCCTCACTGAGTGAGAGTGCCCTTAGGACTAAGGGAGACTGTCGAGTTAAGGATTCGCTGAGCAAACCATCGCGTTGTTGAGCGAGTATTCTTGAGTGGCAGAAATGGCTATAGTGCAAGAGGAATTCGCTAAGCGAGTGTTCATAGAAATCTAGACATTTTCTAGAAGAGAGGTCGCTGAGCAAGTGTGTGGCTTGCTAAGCTAGCGTGGGTATTCCAAATTACCTGGAATGAATTCGCTGAGCAAACACTGAGCTCACTATGCAAATTAGGAGCCCTAGAGAGTGGTGTCCTCTAGTTATAATTAAGTCACTAAGAGAGAAGTGTGTACAAATTTTGGTTGTTCTCTAGAATGGCTATTCACTAAGCGAGTAGGTGACTCGTTGGGCGAGATATGGTCAAGAGGAATTTGGAGAAAGTTCTTGGAACGGATTTGTTGAGTGACTTTCATTGTCGCTGAGCAAGTGACCCTAATTTGCTGAGCAAGCAAGATGTTCGCTAAGCGAATGCAGTGCTCTGTTGGTGAATCAATGGTGATATGTAATTGTGTAGAGTATGGTTGTGAAGCACTCCTAGGGTGAGTCTAAAGGTGAGAATGTGGGAGAAATGGCCGATTGCTTGGATAAAACCTCCACTTAATGTGAGTGTTGTTATTGTTTGGGATTCTAACCTTTGGATGTGGGCTACTTAGGAGGGCCTAGAATGGCAGGCTATGCAACGTCTGTATTTTTCTAATACATGATTCAGTGTTTTAATGATTAAAAAAGTGGAAACTAGATATGTAATCTAGGTGATTGAAAGAAATAAATGAATTGTTGTAATGTATGGTACATGGTATGTGGTGATAATTGTGTATTGTATGTTTGAAATACCGGTTTGAATTTAGGGAGTTTGATATATGTGCTTGAGCCAATTAAGTGTGATGGTGGGCTTTTGAGGGAAAACAGTTGAGTTAGACCAGATAAGGGTTATGGGGAGTGATTTGATGAGTTATGGGTCTCAATTGGTGAAAAGTCTGTGTGAGGGCTCTAGCAGGCTAAGGTAGAAAAGAGGAGAGGAGAAGAGTTTTCCTCATTTCTCACATCCTTTTTTTCTCTCTTCTCTCTATCTCTCAATCTTCTAAGATCTCTTAAGTCCTAAAGGTAGTTAAGAGAATTCCTAAGCTAATTTAGTGTTCGTGGTGAAAAGAGAATCAATTTGTAGAAGGTTTTGATCCAAGACACTAAATTCTCCAAGAACCTAAATTCAAATCTGGTAACTTTTAGAGGTAAGGGAGGCTTACTTAAGTTATAAATTGTTGGTTGAGTGTTATTAAGTGTGATTATGACATTGGATTTGATTAATAAATTGATTGGATTGGATTTATGTGGCATGTTGTGTTAGTAATGGGTTTTTGCTTAGGTTTGAAGAAATTGTTGGTATGGAGTGTTTTAATCGCAAATCTATGCTGAATATATTGGTTTTAGATGTGGTGTGCATTTGTTAGATCTTATTTGAACTAGATTAGAGTAGGGATGGGTGAAAAGATCAAATTTTTGGGGTTTGTTCAAAGGGAGTCGCTGAGTGACTCAAGGCCTCACTGATCGAGAGTGCCCTGAAGCTGGGATGAAATTGTTGGGTTGAAGATTCACTGAGTGACCACCATTATCACTAAGCGAGTGTTCTTGAGTAGGATGAATGAGTGAAGAAAATGAGAGATTCGTTGACCGAGAGATCATCTGGATTCTAGAAATTTTCCAAAATGTAGTTTGTTGAGTGAGTTGAATACTCACTAGGTGAAGGATAAGTGTTATAGAGTGTGTTAAAGTGGTTTGTTGAGCAAGACTTGTCCTCATTGAGCGAATAAGAGCCTTGGAGATTTATGGCTCTCTATTGTAAGTGCTCTGCTGAGCTAAACATATGTTCGCTGAGTGAGAATTATGCTTGAGACTTGGCTGCTCTCTAAAGTGACTATTCGCTGAGCGACACTCATGTTTGCTAAGCACGAGGTGTGGAGGAGAGCTAGATTCACTAAGCAACCCCTGTTGTTGCTAAGCAAGAATTTTGGTTACAAAGAAAAGAGTTATCTCTGGCATTGAGTTCACTAAGCAAGACTTATACTAGCCGAGCGAGAACCTTTGAGAGGGAAGTGTGCTTTCTGTATAGAAGGTACTCGCTAAGCGAGCGTATAGGTTGTTGAGAGAATATTTATTTCCATATATTGTGTGATAATTTGTGAGGAGTTTGTAGTTAAGTGGAAGGTTACTCAGGTAGAACCTTCACTATTTGTGGTGTGTTGTGATGGTGAGATATCTTACAAAGGGTGTTGGTTGCCTAGAAAGGGCGTCACCTAAGACATGTGAGATATTTAATGAGGTATGTGCTGCCTAGACTGGAGCTTTATCTATTTGTAACACCCTAAGGGGCATTACCGTAACTAGGCCTAGCTTTCTAAGAACAAAAAAAAAAAGACTTAAAAACATAGAAACATGTTAAAGCAACTCATAAATATAATTAAATATTATATACGAACAATACAATAAGAAAAATACACGTCTAATACAACTCATCTATCAGCCCAAAGGTGTCAAATAAAACATAAAGAGGAATACAAGAAAACAATATAAACTAGACTACATCTTCTTGCACGTGACTCCAAGCTCCACCTGTATATGTCTTCACTTATATCCTGAAAAAAAGGGGAAACTTAAAGGAGTGAGACATAATGTCTCAGTGAATGCTCTAAGGATTCTACAGCTAGGTCAAACTCTTCTACTCGAACAACCTTCATTACTTATCTCTCATGGCTTTAGCCTTACTAGGCCTCTCATAATAATTCATACCTATGGTCGGGTCTACACCTTTCAATAATCAGTGTTCCCTGTTAACTCCTTTCTTATTCTCACAATTGTTATACAATCTTACTATTTCATTCTTAACCTAAGAACTCTTTCTTACCCAAAACCTTCTCTAGTATTTAAACCCTTCATGTTAGATTTTACTCTCCTTCCTTTTTATATTTAAGGTTATTCTCTAGGGGTCAAGTCTAAGGTCACAGACGTTCTAAAATACTTTTGACACTTCCTTAACACTCACCTTAATACCCTCATTTTGGTCTCTCTTACTTGTCTTATACCTTTCTATTACGTTGTGTGAGGATTTACTCTTTCTTTATCTTATTCACAACTATTATTATCCAACTAGAACCCCCATAATACTATCCTAGGCCTTAGACTCTCACTTATCCTTAAGGTAACAAACACAATTTTAATTACAAGCATACATTTATTTCACATCTTTTGCCTAGTAACTAGACATACGCATCATTTTGTTTTATCAAACAAGCATAACATACATTCATAACATAAGCACATATGCATAATCTCAACACTTTATCACAAGACACAATTACGTTTTCACACGTGTTCACATTACATTAATTGCTCATGAAGGTCACACAGACTTCACATAATTACAATTGTAGCACACTTCAACATATCACACGATAACAAGGTACATATGCATGCTATGTTCCTAAACCACTACTCATGCAGATGTGGCACCAACCTAAACTTTTTGAAAAGTAAACTAGGAGTAAATGTAGGCCATAAGAAGCGTCATCGGTACTGATGCCTTCGGCTTTCACACTCTCAACTAGCATGATATCCCCCGGTGACTAGTCAGGGTTACCTAGTTTTGCCAGTATGCCCCGGCTCCATGGGATTAGCATGGACCATTGGAGTTTTCCCAACCGGATAACCCCCAAGACTAAGGTTAGACAATCCATCATGGCCTCCACTAGCCAGATTCCTACATACTTTCCTCATCACTATAACTCAAATGTTATGATGCATGGTCACAAATAATGCTTACAAGTTTTTATAGATTTTCTATCATGAAACATTGGCACAATTTCATATTACACATAGTTTTTTCAAGGTAAATAATAATCATACAATATAAACTCAACAAGGCATAAGAAAACAAACAACAATGAGTTAAAAACTGCAAAAAGGAGTTCACAAATACAAAGAACGGAATAGCAAAAGTCGTACCCACCCAACAGGACGAAAGTCCCGCCTGGCAGTGGTCCATGTTGGAACTCAACCTGCCCAGTGGGTGTTTCACCCCGCTTAATGGGTCTGTGCGCCTAGCATCAACGCAAAATCTAGTTTTTGAAGAAAAGTCGCCTAGCGGCTATCTAATCCCACCGAGCGGATCCTTGGTACTAATTTTAATTTATTTTTCCTATTGTCTTTGGGTTCTAACAGCTTCAAGATAAATAATTAGATTCTTAATCACTTTTCTACATTGATAATTGGCCAATCTAATCTATAATTTCCTTACTCCTTCACAATCCCCTCAAAACCCATCAAATCCCTAAATTTAGGTATAATGAGGGAGAAAGATAAATAGATGAACAAGAACAACATAAAGGATGAGGAAGGACACGAGGGAGAGCACTCACCTTTATGGACATGCAAAGCTGAGTCTTAGGGTTTGGGTCCTCCGGTTTCTATTCCTTCTCTTTCTCTTCTTCTTCCTTTTCTCCTTATACTCTCTCTACCTTCTTTTTCTTTTATTTTGTGACGGCTAAACCTAACCCTCATTCTCTATTCTCTTCTTATAACATGTGAGTGGGTATGTGGCTTAGTGGGCTTTAGTCCCCTATTGGGCCTTAGATGCTTTTTTGGGTTCTATGATAATATTTCTATTAATTTCTAATGCTAAGGTGTTAATAACAATAACACTAATAATAACAATAATAATAATATAATAACAACACCATAACAAGAATTACTAATAATAACAACAACACAACACAATAATAATAATAATAGCAATAACAACAACAATAAATATAATAATGATAGGAACAATAATAAGAATAATAAGTGATCTAATAACAATAACTCTTAAAACGTCTTTTATCTAATAACACATGGGAAGGGTCCTACTAAGAGCTAGCTCGTGGTTATTTCTAGTACTTGAAATTTGGGGTGTTACACTGTTGACCATATAAGAGGCTGGATTGGGCTTGCATGGGATTGATGGTGATTGTTAGACCATAGGTGGTGCTGAGTTGGCCACGTGGTGATATGTTGATATATATATATATATATATATATATATATATGATTACTTATGGTTGAGTTGATGTTGTGATGACTCATTCATTTGCATGCATATGTTGTTGGCTGAGGTTGTATGAGCCTCATGCCGTATGTGGGTAGATATGGAAGTTGGGGGTGAACAGAGCTACAGCTTAGACGGGCCTCCAGCCTAGTGCTTGGATAAGATGTGGGGTTTAAAAGATGGGCCCAGGGGATGAGTGGATGGGTAATCCCGCAGAGGGCCAATACAGTGCAGGCCTTGTGTCATGGTATACCGCCACCCACATTTGCTTAACCTAACATACCATAAAGCTTATCCTTAGATTAGAGTTTTAACAATCCTTGAATGGTGCTTAGAAGGCCATGGTAGGGATAAGACTTGATTGATCGCCTAAAATGTAGTAAATCTCTCGAGAGTTGTGTCATTCATACATTGACATGTAGGGATTGAAAGCATAGTATGTTGTGTTGTGATGTATGTAAACCTATTTCTTGATGCATGAGATTCAAAATGAGTATGTTAATGGTTTGATGATATGAGTTGTATATTGTATGTTGGTTTTTGATTTTGTAAGCTTACCCTTGCCTTGTTGTTTTGTTCTGTTTTGTTATGGTTGTTGTTGTTGTTGGTTGTGGTTATGTGTGTTACTATAACTATGATGATCATGTCATTTGACGTGAGAGCAGAGGGTCAAGCTTCAGCAAAACTGGCCTTCCACAGTTAATGTTGGAAGACTCAGTGAGATGTTGAAGGCCTTTACGGGTAGAGCTCTTCTGGAGGCTGTTTTCTTTGAGTTTGATGTTTGTATTGTATAGTTGACTAACTGTAGGGAGTTTGTTTTTGTATCCTATAGTTTTGTATTTTTGGGCCTGTATATCTTAGTATTTTATATCTTATACGTATAATTTTTATATAGTATGTTGATTAATTATTATTGAATATCTTAATATATGAATGTATGGAATTATGTAGTGACAGAAGGTCGTTACACTTAGTATCAGAGCTGGTTGTGTCTTTTAGGATGACCTATAGGTAATAGGTCTAGTGTGCTTGTTGTGTGTTTTTTATGTGTTGATTGTTTATGTGGTGTTGTTTGGTGTGGATCCTTCCATGAGTGAAGTGATTATGTTTGGATAGTTGATAAGTTATTGTTGTGGTTGGTTTTGTAGAATCCTGATAAGGTTTCTCCTAGATAGCTAGAGCTATGAAAGCAATGGTTGCTGCTATAGCCTAATAGTAGAATACTATGGCCCAACAACAAACTGCCATGGCTCAGCAGTATCAAGCTACTATGGCTCAACTGGAGATGTCTCGAGCTACTATAGAAGTTGCTTGTGTTGTTGTGCTCCCTAAATTTCAAGGGTTGGTCGAGTTTAGGAAGAGTGACCCACCCTAGTTTAAGGGTGAGTTCGATCTTGATATAGCTAACCAGTGGATACGGGTGATGGAAAAAGATTTTTAAGGCGATGGCTTGCCCTGATGATAGGAAGGTTGTATATGCCACTTATATACTTGTTGGTGAGGCAGAGTTCTAGTGGCAAAGAACCTAGCAGCTGTTGGGGGCCTGGGGTGAGGCTGTCACCTAGGATAGTTTCTAAGAGTGTTTCTTGGAGAAGTATTTTCCAACAAATGCTAGGCATGTTAAAGAAATGGAGTTCCTGAGATTATATCAAGGGAACATGACGGTGAGTGAGTACGCCGGCATGTTTGAGCTCCTAGCCTAGTTTTATTCACAAGCAACTACCGAGGAGTATTAGTGTCGTAAGTTTGAAGAAGGTTTGAGGCATGAGCTGAAGAGGATGATTATCCTTATGACTATCAGAGCATTTCTTACTCAAGTAGAGAAGGCAAAGACAGTGGAAAGATTGGAGTCTACCACCCAAACAATGAGTGTAACACCCTAAGGGGTATTACCGTAACTAGGTCTAGATTTCTAAGAATGAAGAAAGAAAAAAAAACAAACTTAAAAAGGTAGAAACAACATGCAAATACTACACATAAATATAATTAAATATTATATACAAACAATACAATAATTAAAATACATGCCTAATACAACTCATCTATCATCCGAAGGTGTAGTATAAAATATAAAGAATACAAAAAAAATACTATAAACTAGATTATGTCTTCTTGCACATGACTCCAAGCTCTATCTGTAAGCTCTATCTGTACATGTCTTCACCTGCATCCTACAGAAGGGAAACTTAAAGGAGTGAGACATAATGTCTTAGTGAGTGCTTTAAGGACTCTACGGTTAGGTTAGACTCTTCTACTCATACAACCTTCATCACTTATCTCTCATGGCTTTAGCCTCACCAGGTCTCTCATAATTATCCATACCTATGGTCGGGTCTATACCTTTCAATAATCAGTGTTTCTTGTTAACTTCTCTCTCATTCTCACAATTGTTATACAAGCTTACTATTTCATTCTTAACCTAAGAACTCTTTTTACCTAAAATCCTCTCTAGTATTTAAACCCTTCTTGTTTAGATTTTACTCTTCTTCCTTTTTATATTTAAGGTTATTCTCTAGGGGTCAAGTCTAAGGTCACAGACGTTCTAAAACACTTTTGACACTCCCTTAACACTCACCTTAATATCCTTATTTTGTTCTCCTTTACTTGTCTTATACCTTTCTATTATGTTATGTAGGGATTCACTCTTTCTTTATTTCATTCACAACTATTAGTATCCAACTAGAACCCTCACAACACTATCCTAAGGCCTAGCCTCTCACTTATCCTTGAGGTAGCAAACACAATTGTAATTACAAGCATACATTTATTTCACATCTTTTGCCTAGTAACTAGACATACGCATCATTTTGTTTCATCAAACAAGCATGACATACATGCATAACACAAGCACATATACATAATCTTGACAATTTATCACAATACACAATCACATTTTCACACGTGTACACATTACATCATTCGTTTATGAACAAGGTTACATAGACTTTACACAATTACAATGTAGCACAGTTCAACATATCACACTACTAGCAAGATGCATATGCATACTAAGTTCTTAAATCTCTACTCATGCACATGTGGTACCAACCTAAACTTGTCGGAAAGTAGACTAGGAGTAAATGCACGGCCATAAGAAGCATCATCGATACCGATGCCTTTGGCTCTCACACCTTCAACTAGTATGATATCCCCCGGTGACTAGTCAGGGTTACCTAGTTTTGCTAATACGCCCTGGCTCTATGGGATCAACATAGACCATTGGAGTTTTCCTAACCGGATAAGCCCTAAGGCTAGGGTTAGATAATCCATCACAGCCTTTACTGGCCAGATTCCTACATACTTTCCTTATCACATAACTCAAATGTTATGATGCATGGTCATATATAATTCTTACAACTTTTCATAGACTTTTATCATGAAACATTAGCACAATTTCATATCACACGCAATTTTTTTAAGGTAAATAACAAGCATACATTATAAATTTAACAAGGCATAAAAGAAACAAATAACAATGAGTTAAAAATTGCAAAACAAAGTTCATAAGTACAAAAAACAAAATAGCAAGGTCGTATCTGCTCGGTAGGACAGAAGTCCTGCCTGGCAACCCAGTAGATCCGCATCGAAACCCAACCTGCCTGGCGGGTTGTGCATCCCGCCTGGCGGGTCTGTGAGCCCAACGCAACCACGGAGTCTAGTTTTTCAAAAAAGTCGCCCAGCGGCTATCTAATCCCATTAGGCAGATGCGAGGTACAAATTTTTTTTATTGTCTTTGTTTTCTAAATGCTCCAAAATAAATAAATAAATTCTTAATCACTTCTTCTACCTTCATAATTAGTCGATCTAATCTATAAATTCCTCACTCACTCACAATCTCTTCAAAATACATCAAATCCCTAAACTTAGGCATAAGGAGGGGGAAAAGGTAAATAAATAAACAACACAATATAAAGGACAAGGAAGGACATGGGAGAAAGCATTCACCTTTTAAAACACACAAAGTTGAGCTCTAGGGCTTGAGTTCTCCAGTTTCTATTCCTTCTCTTTTTCTTCCTTTTCTCCTCATTCTCTCTCACTTTTTTCTTCTTCTATTTTGTGACGGCTAAACCTAACCCTCCTTCTCTATTCCCTTCTTATAACACGTGGGTGGGTATATGGCTCAGTGGGCTTTAGTCTCCTATTGGGCCCTAGATGCTCTTTTGGATTTTATGATAACATTCCTAGTAATTTCTAATACTAAAGTATTAATAACAATAATAATAATAACAACAACAACAACAACAACAACAACAACAATAATAATAATAATAACAACAACAACTTATACAACAACAATAATAAATATAATATTAATAAGAATAGGAACAATAATAATAATAATAAGTGATCTAATAACAATAACTTTTAAGGTGTCTTTTGTCTAATAACACATGGGAAGGTCTACTAAGAGCTACTTCGTAGTTTATTTCTAGTACTTGAAATTTGGGGTGTTACAATGAGAACTCGGGGCAGTGGATCATCTGAACCTAAGAGAGGAGGGCAACAGAGGAAACCTTATAGTAGACCTCAGACTAGTAGGAGGTTAGATGTTACTAGTGTGGAGGACCACATTACATGAGCTAGTGCCCTTTGAAGGGCCACATATGTTACAAATGTTAGCAGCCTAGACATATAGCCAAAGACTGTACAGCTTCAATGAAGGCAAAGTCCACTATGAATGTTGCAAGGGTAGTGAGACCTACAACAACTAAATGTGTGTTGACATGAGCAGAGCCGAAGCTACTCATTCCAATGATCTTATTCAGGGCGAGTGTGAGATAGCTGGTAATGCTCTATCAGTGTTGTTTGATTCTGGAGCCACTCATTCCTTTATTTCTTATCAGTGTATGGAAAGGTTGCAGTTGTCTACTTGCTCTTTGCTGTTTGATCTACTGTTTTTATGTCGACTGCTACTCTTGTGGTGACGTCGGTAGTTTATGCTAATTGTCCTGATAGTAGTGAATAGGCGAAGGTATAAGGTGAATTTGATTTGTCTTCCCTTGGCAGAGTTGGATGTGATTTTGGGGATAGATTGGTTGTCTTCCAACCATATCTTGTTGGATTGTGCCAAGGAAGACTTTGATCTTTCCTAGTGTGGAGAATTCTAAATTCATTTTTGCTACCCAAGCTCAAATTTCTTTATAAGAAGGAGCTCAGGGGTATATAATCTTGTCTTTCTAGAAGTCAAGAGTGACCTAGATTTGGATTCAGTGGCCTATGCATCTAGATAGTTGAAGAATCATAAGAGGAACTATCCTACGCATGATTTAGAGTTGGCAGCTATAGTGTTTGCCTTGAAGATATGGAGGCATTACCTTTATGGAGCAAAGTTTGATGTGTTCAGTGATCACAAGAGCTTTGAAATACTTGTTTGATCAGAAAGAGTTGAACATGAGGCAAAGACGGTGGATGGAATACCTGATGGATTTTGATTTCCAGTTGATGTACCGTCCTAGCAAAGGAAATGTGGTAAGTGATGCCTTAAGTAGAAAGACTATGCACATGTCGAACTTGATGGTGAAGGAGCTAGAGCTGATAAAGAAGTTCAGAGATTTGAACTTATATGTGGAGTTGTCATCTGACCATATCAACTGTGGTATAAGTATTGTGGCTAGTAATTTCTTAGAGATGATTAAGGAGAAGCAATTAGTGGATCCTAGTCTTTGTAGGACTAAGGAATTGTTAGGCACAAATAAGGTGATAGATTTTAGCCTGGGTGCAGATGGTGTTTTAAGATTCAAAGGTAGAGTATATGTGTCACAAGATCTTGAATTGAAGAAGCTTCTATGGAAGAAGGCCATAAGAGTAAACTGAGTTTGCATCCTGGTACTACCAAGATGTATCAAGACCAGAAGAAGATGTTTTGGTGGTCGGGTATGAAGAGGGATGTGGCTGAGTACATTGCAGCCTGTCTAACCTGTCAGAAGAAAAAGGATTTGATGCTATTTGGGTTATTGTTGATAGGTTGACAAAGTGTGCTCACTTCTTACCTATTAACATTAAGTATTCCTTGGAGAGATTGACTCAGATATATATTGAGGAGATTGTACATTTGCATTGGGTGCCTTCGAGTATCATTTCTAATAGAGATCCGAGGTTTACTTCAAGATTCTGGCAGAGTTTGCATCAAGCTTTGGGTACAAGGTTGAAGCTTAGCTTTGCATATCACCCGTAGACAGGTGGTCAATCGGAGAGGACAATCTAGTCTTTGGAGGACCTTTTGAAGGCGTGTGTCTTAGACCACCTCGGGAGTTAGGATGAGATGTTGCCTTTCATGGAATTCATCTATAACAACAGTTTTCATGCAAGTATTGGTATGGCACCATTTGAAGCTTTGTATGGCCAGAGGTGTAGAACACCATTGTGTTGGTATCAAGGCGGAGAAAGCATGCTTGTGGGCCATAATTGATATAGCAGATAACGAAGAAGGTGAAGAAGATTCAGGAGAACATGAGAATTGCTCAGAGTTGCCAGAAGTCGTATCTGATAAACGTAAGAGGCCGGTTGAATTTGAGGAAGGCGACCATGTTTTCTTAAGGGTCACCTCGATGATTAGAGTTGGTAAGGCGATTAAGTCTAAGAAGCTTACTCCTATGTTTCTTGGTCCTTACCAAATCTCCGTAGAGTGGGACCTATTGCCTATTAGATAGCTCTACCCCCTTTCTTGTCCAATATCCATGATGTCTTCCATGTATCTCAGTTGAGGAAGTATGTGTATGACCCTACTCACATTATAGAACTGGATTCGGTGCAAGTTTGATGATAATTTAACCTATGAAGTGTTACCAGTGAGGGTCGTGGGTAGAAGGACAAAGCAGTTAAAAGGCAAGGATATCCAGTTAGTGAAAGTGGTATAGAATGATGTAATTGGAGAATCTACATGGGAATTGAAGGAGAAGATGAAAGAGCAGTATTCGAATCTCTTCCCAAGTAAGAGAATTTTCGAGGACGAAAATTTTCTTATTGGGGAGGATTGTAACATCTGTGTTTTTCTAATACATGATTCAATGTTTTAATGATTAAAAAGTGGAAACTAGATATGTAATCTAAGTGATTAAAAGAAATAAATGAATTGTTGTGATGAATGGTACGTGGTATGTGGTGATAGTTGTGTATTGTATGTTTGAAATATTGGTTTGAATTTAGGGAGTTTGAGATATGTGCTTGAGCCAATTGAGTGTGATGGTGGGCTTTTGAGGGAAAACAGTTGAGTTAGACCAGTTAGGGGTTATGGGGAGTGATTTGATGAGTTATGGGCCTCAGTTGCCCAAAAGTCTATGTGAGAGATCTAGAAGGTCAAGGTATAAAAAGAGGAGAGGAGGAATAGTTTTCCTCATTTCTCACATTCTCTTTCTCTCTCTTCTCTTTATCTCTCTCAACATCTCTCTAAGATTTCTCAAGTCTTAAAGGTAGTTAAGAGAATTCCCAAGCCAATTCAGTGTTCGTGGTGAGGAGAGGATCAATTTGTGGAAGGTTTTGGCTCAAGACATCAAATTTTCCAAGAACCTAAATTGAAATCTAGAAACTTTTAGAGGTAAGGGAAACTTACTTAAGTTGTAAATTTGTTGGTTGAGTGTAGTTAAGTGTGATTATGACATTTGTTTTGATTGAAAAACTGATTGGATTGGATTTATGTGGAACTTTGTGTTAGAAATGGCTTTTTGCTTGGGTTTGAAGAAATTGTTGGTATATAGTGTTTTAATCGCAAATCTGTGCTGAATATATTGGTTTTGGATGTGGTGTTCATTTGTTAGATCTTATTTGAACTAGATTAGAGTAGGAATGAGTGAAAAGATCAGATTTTTGGGGTTTGGCTCAAAGGGAATCGCTAAGCGACTTAGGGCCTTGCTAAGCGAGAGTGCCTTGAGCTGGGATGAAATTGTTGGATTGAAGATTCGCTGAGCAACCACTATTATCGTTGAGCGAGTGTTCTTGAGTGGGATGAATGAGTAAAGAAAAAGTGAGATTCACTAAGCGAGTGATCATCCAGATTCTAAAAATATTCTAAAGTGTAGTTTGCTGAGCAAGTCGAATACTCGTTGGGTGAAGGATGAGTGTTACAAACTATGTTGAAGTGGTTCGTTGAGCGAGACCTGTCTTCGCTAAGCGAATATAAGCCTTGGAGATTTATGGCTCTCTATTATAAGTGCCTCGCTAAGCTAAACATATATTCACTGAGCAAGAATTACGCTTGAGACTTTGTTGCTCTCTGGAGTGGCTATTCGCTGAGCAACACTCATGTTCGCTGAGCGAGGAGTGAGGAGGAAAGCTGGATTCACTGACCGACCCCTGTTGTTGCTGAGCAAGAACCCTGGTTACAGAGAAAAGAGTTATCTCTGGAGTTGAGTTCACTGAGCGAGACATATACTAGCTGAGTGAAAACCTTTAAAAGGGAATGTGCTCTCTGTATAGAAGGTACTCGCTAAGCGGGCGTATGGATTGCTGAGCGAATATGTATTTCCGTATGTTGTGTGAGGATTTGCAAGGAGTTGGTAATTAAGTGGAAGGTTACTCAGGTAAAACCTTCACTGTTTATGGTGTGCTGTGATGGTGAGATATCTTACAAAGGGTGTTGGTTGCTTAAAAAGGACCTCACCTAAGACGTGTGAGATATTTCATGAGGTATATGCTGCCTGGACGGAGCTTTATCTGTTGACCATGCAAGATGTTGTATTGGACCTACATGGGGTTAGTGGTGATTGTTAGACCACAGGTGGTGCTGAGCAGGCCATGTGATATGTTAATATATATATGTATATGTATATATATATATATATATATATATATGATTACTTGTGGTTGAGTTGATGTTGTGATGACTCATGCATGTGCATGCATATGTTGTTGGCTGAGGTTGTATGGACCTTATACCGTATGTGGGTGGCATAGAAGTTGGGGGTGAACGGAGCTAAAGCTCAGATGGGCCTCTAGTCTAGTGCCTAGATAAGATGTAGGGGTCTGAAAGATGGGCATAGGGAGTGAGTGGATGGGTAATCTCGCAGAGGGCTAAGGCAATGCAGGCTTTGTGTCGCAATATACCACCACCCACATTCGCTTATCCTAACATACCATAAAGCTTATCCTTAGATCAGAGTTTTGGCAATTCCTAAATGGTGCTTAGAAGGCCATGGTAGGAGATAAGACCTGGTTGATCACCCAAAATATAGTAAATCTCTCGAAAGTTGTGTCATTCATACATTGGCATGTAGGGGTTGAAAGCATAGTATGTTGTGTTATGATGTATGTAAACCTATTTCTTGATGTGTGGGATTCAAAATGAGTATGTTAATGGTTTGATGATATGAATTGTATATTGTATATTGGTTTTTGATTTTGAAAGCTTACCCTTGTCTTACTATTTTGTTCTGTTTTGTTATGGTTGTTGTTGTTGTTGGTTGTGGTTATGTGTGTTACAGTAACTGTGATGATCACATCATTTGGCTTGAGAGCAGAGGGTGAAGCTTCAGCAAAACTAGCCTCCCAAAGTTGATGGTGGAAGACTTGGTGAGATGTTGAAGGTCTTTATGGGTGGAGCTCTTCTGGAAGCTCTTTTCTTTTGAGTTTGATGTATGTATTGTATAGTTGACCAGCTGTAGGGAGTTTTGTTTTTGTATCTCCTGCGGTTTTGTATTTTTGGACTTGTATATCTTATTATTTTATATCTTATACATATAATTTTTATATAGTATGTTTATTAATTATTATTGAATATCTTAATAATGTATAGGAATGTATGGAATTTTATAGCAACAGAGGGTCATTACAAGATGCTTAGATAGGACTTCGAATGGTTATGAATAAGTTGTTGTGTGAGATTTCTCATGAGGTGGGTTGCTTCGATAGGGCCTTACCTCTTAACCATGTTAGAGGCTGGATTGGGCCTAGATGGTGTTAGTGGGTTGTGTGTGGTTATGTGAGGTAGCTGATGATGAACCTCTTGCTATAAGTTGTATTGATATACATATATAGATAGGTTGTATGTTGATTGGTTGTGACTGTATGGATGTTGTGTAATACATGCATTTATGCATAGTTGGCGGCTGAGGTAGCAGACAATGGACCTTATGTCATAGTGAAGGTAGACACGTAAGTTGAATGATTGACCAGAGCTATAACTCAGATGGCCCTCCAACCTAGTGCTGGATGAGACATGGGGCAACTGATGATGGGTCTTCAAGGATGAGTGGATGAGCGATTCTGCAAGGGGCCAAGGTGGTGCAAGCCTTGTGTCGCGGTAAGCCACCACCCATATACACTCATCTTGACAAACCACTAAGCTTATCCATAGATTAGAGTTTGGCAATCTCTGAATGGTGCCTAGATAGGCCAGAGTAGGAGGTGAGACCTAGCTGATCGCCCAAGATGTTGTGAATCTCTCGGGAGTCGTGCCATCATGCATTGACATGGTTGCAGTGATACTTGTAACGGTTTGGGGCGTTTAGTTGACGATGCTAGTCATATGAATGTCTATTACATATGTATATGTATTTTTAATGTGAATGTTGAACATTTGTTGTTGGTTTTGGTGAGCATAATACTATATCATTGTTTTAGTAAGCTTACCCTTGCCTTGTGTTTTTGTTTGTGTTTTCTATTGCTGTTGTATGTTGGTGTGACTGTGATGATCACGTCTTTTGGCGTGGGAGCAGGTGGCAGTGCTTCAGTGGATCCAACTTCTCAGAGCTAAGGAGGAAGTGGCAATAGTGAAGGCGTTGGTTTGAAGAACCAAACTCTTGTTGTTTCTGTTGTATATTCAGTTTATTCTTTTGATAGGGTTCTATAGTGTGACTAGCTATAGGGAGTGAGTTTTGTATCCCTATCCCCCGATGATGTATATTTAACTTTAGCTTTAATATAGCCTGGTGATATCCCCATTCTTTGGTTAAATGATAAGTTGTAAAAATAGTATGTATATATTCCATATCATTTACCCAAAGTGATAATAAGAGTATGATTAGTGAGGTTGTTTAGTAGCGACAAGTTGGGTCGTTACACTCAACGAGAGAGTATTAGTGCTTAGTGCCAACCTACCAGAGAGGTCCTTCCTATTGCTTTTTTCCATGCTTAGCATGGAAACACTAGCACTTAGCACTAGGCTCGATGATATGACACTTTAATGAAGAAAAGGACAAAAAGCAGTAGATGGAAAGCAACAAAAAGAGGGGGAACTAAAAGGAGGAGCATTCTAGGGGATTTGTGTAGGTTGGACAGCTTTCTTGGAACATTTCTAGAAGCTCTTCATCTCCTTCATCCAAGTTTTCTTCTTTTGCATAGTTATGTGTAGCTAGATTTCCCTTTGTTAGGGTTTAATGTAATTAAGTTGACCTTCATGTAACTATTTTGAGATACTTATTTAGTATAGTTTCATGTTATGTCTTTCTTATGTTCTTAATGTTTGTTTTGGCTTGATCAACCTTAACTTGTCCTTGTTAAGCATTAAATCTTGTTGGCAAACATTATTTGAAGCTTAGATCTGGAAAAAAAAAAAAAAAACTAATACAACTTGCATCTAGGAATAGAGTAAGATGTGTTAGAGATCTTTTATCCTACGTTCTTAAGGTAATTTATTTGGCTAAGCTATGCAAGGAGTTGGTAGTTTAGTCAAGGAACTCAGATTTTAACTTGTAAGGAATTAAATTTAAAAAGATTTATAGGATAATGGTAACTTGGTAGCTTAATACTGAATAAGTAACTCATATAGTGCATGATAGGAAGGATTTATGTAGTTAAACCCCAATTATTGCCATTTACTCAATTTAAATCAATTTACATATACCAAGTGTTTGATAAAATACCAAAGAGATTTTCATGCCACACTGCCTTTTTAACATGTTGTTCTTTTAATGTTATTGCATTTTACCTTCTTGTAATCAATTTACAATTTAGTTATGATAGTTTAGCATAGAAAAATCAATGTATTGCCTAAAGTAGTTCTGTGAGTCCCTAAGAGACAATACTTATTCATCATTGTACTACTTGTTCAAATTGGTACACTTGCCAAAGAGACAACAAGTGGCTATGAGATACATGAGGCTACCCACAATTTGTTTATAATAGGTCTTATCCACTTTGATTCCACCTTCATCCTTCATAAGCCTAAAGCCTGGGACAAAAGGACTATGGACAGAATTGCTACTATCCATTCCAAACATTTTCAGCACCTCAAAGGCATGCTTTTTTTTACTGATAAGTAGAACTTTGAGACCTAAAAAATACCTCATTTTATCAAGATATATCATGTCAAACTCATGTTTCATAGAATTTTTAAACTCTATAAACATTAGTTCATCATTCCTTGTAAAAATCAAATCATCAACATAGAGACTTATGAGTAATATTTGCCCCTCTTTTCCTATCTTGATGAACAAAGTATGCTTATAGTCACACTTCTCAAAACCTTCCTTCATGAAATAGGCTTCTATATGACTATAGTAAGCACATGGTACTTGCTTTAAACCATAAAGAGCCTTCTTCAACTTATAGACCTTATGCAAATGTCCTTTTTTCATGTAACCACAAGATTGTTCTACAAAAACCTCCTCTTACAACTCACCATGTAAAAATGTTGATTTCATGTCTAATTGGTAGAGAACCCATCCCTTTTAAGCAGCAAGTGCAATGGCCAAACGAATTGTTTCCATGCGTGCAATAGGTACAAATGCTTCTATATAATCTACTCTATGTTGGTGAGTATACCCCTTTACCATAAGTTAGGCTTTGTATTTGTCTATTGCCCCATTTTCATTGAATATAGTCTTATAAAACCATTTTACCCCAACTGCCTTTTCGCCCTTAGGTAACTCAACCAAATCCCATGTACGATTTTTTTAATAGCTTTAATTTTCACATCCATTGCTCTTTTCTATTCATCATTCTTGATTGCATCTTCAAAATGTAAAGGATCAGCTACTGCAAACATGGCCAAAAACCTTCAGATCTTCTTCAAAAAGTCTTTCTCTTGTTTCATAATCTTGCATCCAAACTGGTAGTCTTCTATTCCTCCCTGCATTTGAACTGGGAAAGCTTTCTTCAGTTGAAGAATTTGTAGAATTTTCATCTTCCATATTAGTATCATAATTATATTCATTTCCCTCTACATTATCATAATAGCTTCATTTCTCTACCTCTTCCCCCCAATCTAGGTCATATATGATGGCTTCTTCATATTTTTTATCCCAATACCATTTCTTGTCTTCTTGGAGTACAACATCCCTGCTTATTATGATCCTTTGTGAATTTGGATCATAAAGTCTATTAGCCTTCGACTCTTAACTTGTAAAACTAGTGTTTTCCAAAATCTATGATTTAGTGATTTGAATAAATAAAAGTAGAACTAAATTTAATTTTTGTACTTAAAAAGTAAAAAATGAGGTTTACATGTGTGTTCGTGGTGAATTCATGTTTTATTGTTCTATGTTGAGTTGTCTTGGAAACTCCAGTTTGAATTTATTGGAATTGAGGAAATGTTGCCTGAGCCAAATATCTCTATTGCTACTATGTTGTTGATCCAATATGTGAACCATGGTGTTGGGCCAATTTTTGGGCCTTAGAGTTATAGAAGAGTGAGTTCGGCCTTAGTGAGTCTTGAAGAAGCAAGAAGAAGAATTGTTCTTGCCCCCAAGAAGTATTACTTGAGTTTTGATTATTTAGCCTATTGATGAGTGCAAAGTTGTATTGTGTGTTTATATGTGTGTGGTTATGTGTCTTACGTGGTTGATCTTTATCTTTGATGATTTGATGGTGATGAGCTTTAAATCTAAAACTTAATGTATTAACAAGAGATAACATGTTTTCATAAACTTAAAATTGAATCCAAGATAAATAGATCTTTAAAATATGGTTTAGGTTTGATAAAATATGATAGTTTTATATTCAAGTTCTTAAATGATTCAATCTTGTGTTTGGAACAATTTAATTTGTTAATTTGGTTAGGTAATCAGTTAATTTCATTATTATTTATGTTAGAAAATTGATTTGAATATGAAATAACTAGTTACGCAATTATGTAATCAGTTATTTTTTAATATGCTGAAATAAGGCTATGCACAAATAATTGATTACATGGTTAGGTAGTAAGTTATTTTAAGTAACCTAGAAAAGAAGCCATGCACAAGTAACTAGTTACAAAGGGGAATAACTAGTTATTTTCGCTCTAAGCTCATTTTCTCGATTTGTGAAGAACACAATAACTGATTACGAGACCAAATAACTAGTTATTTCAATTTTCTCTTTATAAATTGCAAACATTATAGACTCTTTATACATGACTTCTAATTCCTAAACTTTTGTGAGAGTTTTTCAAGAGAGAAAACGTATTGTTCATCGTCATTACAACAAGTTTTTCATTAAAGGGTTTTCTTATGGTAAGGTTCCACAAGAATTGATTCAAGTTTTCTTGATAGGTTCTCAAGAAACTTAATTTTTGGGTTGTGATTCTTTGTGTAATATGCTTGTAAACAAATTGAATTATATAGTGATAATACCAATCAATTTGATAAGAAACTGGATGTAGATCACAGTGGTGGTGATCGAACTAGTGTAAATCTTGTGTGTTCTCCTTTCTTTACTCTTCCTCATATATGTTGAATCTTGATCACATTATCAATTGCATATCAATTCATGATAATCTTGTTCATGTTTGCATATTAAACACAAGTTAATTGTTCTAATTCTATAACATCCATATCACCAAATCAAATTAATTCAAGTTTTTTCAAAAATCTAGTATTTCATCATTGAAAAGGCTTTGGGGTACTTAAAAATTTAATAAATCCAATTCACCATCCTCTTGGATCCAGCCCTTTTATTCAACAATTGATATCAAGAGCTAGGTTCTTTAGAGTTACTTCAAGATTTCTTTTTGAAAATGGCTGGAAATCAAGTGTCTTATGTAACACTCCTTTAATTTTAAATATAATTCATATTAATTTAAGTTGATGAAAATGTGAGTAATTTTTTTTCGATTTTATAATAGAAAAATTCTAAATTTAATAGAATTTGAAAATAGAAGTGAAATGATAAAAACTGCTTATGTGTGTGTGTGTGTGTATATAAATATACATATATATATATATAATTGTACATCATGGTTTGAGTAATACATAACAGTCAAAAAAAGAACAAAAGTTCATCAAAAGACATACTACCTAGCCCAATATATACATCAAAAAGATCCTATGCAGAACAGTATTTATCTACCCTATCTCTCAAGGCAAATATTATAAACTATGTATACAAGTCTGGAGGAGTATCTCCTAACTTATCCTCAACATCATCAAGCATTGTTGATATCTTCAATAATTACAATCAATCATACAAGAAAAAAAAAACAATAGAGTGAGGTGATTTGTTTTAAAATCACTTTCACATGTATGGTAGGAATTAAAACACAATTTACGAAGGGAACCTAGGGTTTATTTTAAGTTATACTACACTACCTTTGATTTGGTATGAATCCATACTTCTCATTAGTGAGTAATAGTTCTCAACAGAACCTGGGAAGTGACTAGGAGTACATATACCTCATCAACATCATCACATGGTATAGTCCTTATCATTAATGTGGAACAAATATCAATCTGGACGTCCATTTATAGAGGAATACTCTCAAACCAATCTTGGAATGCTGAGCAGTTATCGAGGTCATCGAGCTTAGTCAAGTAAATATCCCAGCTCACAGGGCCGCTACCCTAGTCATTTGGACTTTCACCACTCGATGCCTACCCCCAAGACCTCCTCAAACGAATCCTTACCTTTCATTCCTCAGTGTACCAAACTGTAGCTTTCCTAACAAGGTATCATGCCACTGCATATCCCTTGCTTTACATTACTCACTAATCTATTAATTTCTAAAAGTTCACTATAGTCTCAAAAATTTGAGCACCAGTATAATTTCTACTAATATCTCTGCCTTATATTACAGAGATTTGATCCATTCATAACATTTACATAATTCATAATTCAAATTAAAGCACATAATCAATAATTCAATAAAAATAAAGACATACAAATTAAAATAAAAACTAATAATTAAGAAATAAATCATAGAATAATCAAAAAATTTCATAAAAATAATTTTTAAGCTAAGAAAAATAATTAGAATTTTATCATGAATTTTTAGAAAATTTTTGAAAAGTTTTAAAATTTAGTATTTTTAAAAAAATGTGTCCATAGGCACTTATAGAATACAATTAGAAGTACTAAATAACTTAAATTTTATGAAATTTTTACAGATAGTTTATTAGAGTGTCTAGTGTAACAGCCCAAATTTCAAGTACTAGAAATAAACCACGAGGTAGCTTTTAGTAGAACCCTTCTCATATGTTATTAGACAAAAGATGTCTTAAGAATTATTGTTATTATATTTCCTATTATTATTATTATTATTATTATTATTGTGTTGTGTTGTTGTTATTATATTTATTGTTATTATTATTGTTGTTGTTGTTGTTGTTATTATTATTATTATTATTATTATTCTTATTATTATTATTGTTATTAATACCTTAGTATTATAAATTAGTAGGAATATTATCATACAACCCAAAAGAGCATCTAGGGCCCAATAGGGGACTAAAGCCCACTAAGCCACATACCCACCCACATGTTATAAGAAGGGAATAGAGAAGGAGGATTAGGTTTAGCCGTCACAAATAGAAGAAGAAAGAAGTTAGAGAGAATGAGGAAAAGAAGGGAAGAAGAAGAGGAAGAGAAGGAGGAAGAATAGAAACCGGAGAATCCAAACCCTAGAACTCAACTTTGCATGTCCACAAAGGTGAGTGCTCTCCCCCATGTCCTTCCTTGTTCTTGTTCATCTATTTATCTTTTCCCTCCTTATACCTAAATTTAGGGATTTGATGAGTTTTGAGGGGATTGTGAGGGAGTAAGGAAATTATAGATTAGATTGACCAATTATCGATGTAGAAGAGTGATTAAGAATCTAATTATTTATCTTGAAGCATTTAGAACCCAAAGACAATAGGAAAATAAATTAAAATTAGTACCTCAGATCCGCCCGGCGAGATTAGATAGCCGCTGGGCGACTTTTCTTCAAAAACTGGATTCTGCATTTATACTAGGCACGCGGAGCCGCTGGGCGGGATGAAATACCCGCTGGGCGGGTTTGGTTTCAACGCGGACCTACTGGGCGGGTTCGCTGGACCGCTGGGCGGGACTTCCGTCCTGCTGGGCGGATACGACTTTTGTTATTCCGTTCTTTGTGTTTATGAGCTTCTCTTTGCAGTTTTTAACTCATTGTTGTTTGTTTTCTTATGCCTTGTTGAGGTTATATTGTATGATTATTATTTACCTTGAAAGAAACTGAGTGTGATATGAAATTGTGTCAATGTTTCATGATAAAAGTCTATAAAAAGTTGTAAGCATTATTTGTGACCATGCATCATAACATTTGAGTTATGTGATGAGGAAAGTATGTAGGAATCTGGCTGGTGGAGGCCGTGATGGGTTGTCTAACCTTAGCCTTGGGGGTTATCTGGTTGGGAAAACTCCAATAGTCCATGCTGATCCCATGGAGCCGAGGCGTACTGGCAAAACTGGGTAACCCTGACTAGTCACCGGGGGATATCATGCTAGTTGAGGGTGCGAAAGCCGAAGGCATCGGTACCGATGACGCTTCTTATGGCCTGCATTTACTCCTAGTCTACTTTCCGAAAAGTTTAGGTTGGTACCACATGTGCATGAGTAGAGGTTTAGGAACATAGCACGCATATGTATCTTGTTATAGTGTGATATGTTAGAGTGTGCTATGTTGTAATTATGTGAATTCTATGTGACCCTATTTATGTGAATTATATGTAAGAATGCAATTGTGCCTTGTGATGAAATGTTAAAGTTGTGGACATGTGATCATATCTTGCACGAGTGTCGTTCCTGTTTGATAAAACAAAACGAGGTATATGTCTAGTTACTAGACAAAGAATGTGAAACAATTATATGCTTGTAATTGGAATTGTGTTTGCTACCTTAAGGATAAGTGAGAGGCTAGACCTTAGGATAGTGTTATGAGGGTTCTAGTTGGATAATAATAGTTGTGAATAAGATAGAGGAAGGGTGAATTCCCTCATGGCGTAATAGAAAGGTATAAGACAAGTAAGAGAGAGAATGAAATAAGAGTATTTTAGGATGTCTGTAACCTTAGACTTGACCCTAGGGGACAGCTTTGAATATTAAAAGGAAGAAGAGTAAATTCTAAAGAGGGTTTTGGGTAAGAAAGTATAAATAATGAGGATGAGTTCTTAAGTTAAGAATGAGATAGTAAACCAATATAATAGTTGTGAGAATGAGAGAGCAATTAACAAGGAGTATTGATTGTTGAAAGGTGTAGACTCAACCATAGGTATGGATAATTATGAGAAACCTAATGAGGCTAAAGCCATGAGAGATAAGTAATGAAGGTTGTCCGAATAGAAAAGTCTAACCCAGCCGTAGAGTCCTTAGAGCACTCACTGAGACATTATGTCTCATTCCTTTATGTTTTTCCTTTTTCAGGATACAGGTGAAGACATGCGTAGATGGAGCTTGGAGTCACGTGCAAGAAAACGTAGTCTAGTTTATATTATGTTTTTGTATTCTTCTTTATATTTTGTACGATACCTTCAGGTGATAAATGAGTTATATTTGGCATGTATGTTTTTTTTTATTGTATTGTTCGTATATAATGTTTAATTATATTTATGAGTAGTATTTGTATGTTGTTTCTACCTTTTTCAGTTTGTTTTTTTAAAATCTAGACCTAGTTACGGTAATGCCCCTTAGGGTGTTACATCTAGACCTTACCTGAACGATAAGAACTTAAACTGAAATTTCTACAGTAATTTTCTAAAAATAAATTCATAAATAGCTCATTAAATAAAATTTTTGTTTAGTTTTATGTTATGAACTATTTTACTTATTTCTTTTACTATTTTTGCTAGATTATTTAAGTTTTACTAAAATTTGGCAGTATGACAATTTAATTATCTAATATAACAGATAAAAAAATTTATTTAAATTTGGGCAATATCACAGCTTAGTAATTCTACTATAATTGTTTGAATTTGAGCAGTATAACAACTTAATAATTATACAATAGTTGTCTAAATTTGAGCAGCAAAACTACCTAATAAGTGTATTTTAATTATCTAAAATTGAGCAGAATAACAACTTAGTAAAAGTTTAAATTTAATACTAAACATTATAACATTTATAAAACTTAATAAAGTTAAACATTGAAAGGTTTAGGGGAAAACCTTTCCTAACAACATGCAAAATAATTGAAATTTAGAACCCACCCCACTCCTCCCATTACCCCTAGGGTGGTTGTTGAAGAGAAGAGATTAGTTGGTACACAATTCCTAGAATGGAAACTTGATGGAAGCTAGTAGAATTTTGGTGATTTTTTTTTTTGTATGGAAGATGGTGGTTATGAAGGCTACCGTTCAGCTTTGGGAGAAGAAGGGAATGAAGATGGAAGTCCATGCAATGACTATTTATAGAAAAAAAATTTAGGCTTAGGTGTCCATGGAGATATGTCACTCATGATGTAAAAATTTCAACTTTTATTTTTTTATTAGGGACACATATTCATGTAGGGGATGAATAACCCCTTTTCTAGAGTTGGACGTGTTCACCAGCTGTCCCCAAAGTTTTTCGATGCAAATTTTATCTATTATTGAATTAGTTGGTACCAATAAAATCACCTAAACTTGAAAAAAAAATAACTTTTGATATCAAAATAATTAATTTAAATATAAATCTGAAAAAATGTATTATTTTTCATCAATTTTTTTTCTAAAAATAAATTTTAATTTTTTATTATTTTTTTCGAATTATATTTGTATATTTTGTATATTTTAAGCTTAAAAAATTCATATTAAATCCATTTTAATTCAATAAATGCTCAAATTTTTATTAAAATTTTAAAATTACATATTTTACCTAGAAATATACCAAAAATATTATGTTCACTATTTTTGGATATCAAACCAATACTGGTTTGGTTTATTTGACAGTTAGGGGTATTTTGGTTATTTTGCACAGAAATTTCAAAAAATTTCCAAAAAATTTTTAAATTATATTTTAATACATATAACATGATTTTAAACTCAAATTGACATTTTAATGTCAATTAATTTTTTTCTCATATCAGCCCTTAATATTGAGAAATAAAGATAAAATTGTCATTTTCTAATTTCTTTGACTTTGACTCGAAAAAATTATTAAAAATCACAATTAGATAGTTTTTGATATTTGAGTTTAACCTATGGGGATCATAATTTTTTAGATTCCTTCCCGATTTTTCAGAATTAAATATAGAATAAATAGAAAAATAATTAATTAAGTAAAAGTGAGGGTGTTACATCTTACAATGAAGGTAGTTCCGTTAATAGACCCCCTATTTTCAATGGTGAAAATTACACCTATTGAAAAGTTCATATGAAAATTTTTGTTGAATTGATTGATGTGACTACATAGGATGTAGTAGAAAATGAACCATATGTCCCTAAACATGAGGAAAAAGAAGAACAATTAATAAAACATTGGATCGAGTGGACTGAGGAAGAAAAAGAAAAGCTCAATATAATCTAAAAGCAAAGAGCATCATAACCTCTACATTAACTCTTAATGAGTTCTTTAAAGTATCTTAATGTTCTATTGCTAAAAAAATATGGGATGATTTACAAGTAATTCATGAAGGAACTAGTGATGTTAAAAAAGCTAGGAAGCATACATTATTTCAAGAGTATAAGATGTTCTGCATGAAAAATGGTGAATTTATTTTTGATTGCCATAAGTGATTTACACATATTGTTAATCACTTAATTGGTCTTGGCAAGCAATTTGACAAGGAAGAGTTGAATGTAGAAGTACTCAATTGTCTTAACCGAACTTGGCAACCAAAGGTGACAATAATTGCAAAAATCTAAGGACTTCACTACCATGACTCTTGCTGCACTATTTGTAAAATTTAGGGAGCATGAACTTGAGCTACATCACTTTGCTCATGAAGAAGAAACTAACAAGAAGAAGAAAGCATAGGACTAAAGGCTTCCTCATCAAAAGAAGAAGATGACAAGTGTGATAGCTTAAGCTTGGATGATTTAGATAATGAGAACTTGACTCTACCTGTGAAGAAATTCAGTAAATTCATGAAGAAGAAGAAAACTAGAAATGAAAACCCTTTATCTAATAAGGTCACCAAGAAAAATGAGGCCATTCCCTCAAACTATACTTACTTTGAATGTGTAACACCCTAGAGGGTGTTACCGTAACTAGGTCTAGATTTCTAAGAACCAAAGGAAAGACTTAAAAACATAGAAACATGTTGAAGCAACTCTTAAATATAATTATATTCGTATAAGAATAATACAATAAAATACCATACATGCCTAATACAACTCATCTATCACCCAAAGGTGTAGTACAAAATATAAAGAATGCAAAAAAAAAAACACAATTACATAAACTGAGCTACGTCTTCTTACATATGACTCCAAGCTCTATCTGCATATGTCTTCACCTGTATCCTGAAAAAGGAACTTAAAGGAGTGAGACATAATGTCTCAGTGAGTGCTCTAAGATTCTACGACTAGGTCAGGCTCTTCTACTCAGACAACCTTCATCACTTATCTCTCATGGCTTTAGCCTCACTAGGTCTCTTATAATTCTCCACACTATGGTCGAGTCTACACCTTTCAATAGTCAATACTCCCTATTAATTGCTCTCTCATTCTCACAACTATTATAGTGGTTTATTATCTCATTCTTAACCTAAGAACTCATCCTCATTACTTATACTTTCTTACCCAAAATCCTCTTTAGAATTTACTCTTCTCCCTTTTAATATTCAAAGCTGTCATCTAGGGTCAAGTCTAAGGTTACAGACATTCTAAAATACTCTTATTTTATTCTCTCTTACTTGTCTTATACCTTTCTATTACGCCATGAGGGAATTCACCCTTTATTTATCTTATTCACAACTATTATTATCCAACTAGAACCCTCATAACACTATCCTAAGGTCTAGCTTCTCACTTATCCTTAAGGTAGCAAACACAATTCCAATTACAAGCATATAATTATTTCACATTCTTTGTCTAGTAACTAGAGATATACCTCATTTTGTTTTATCAAATAGGAACGACACATGTGCAGGATATGATCACATGTCCACAACTTTAACATTTCATCACAAGGCATAATTACATTTTTACATGTGTACACATTACATCAATCGCTCATAAATAAGGTCACATAGAATTCACATAATTACAAGTGTAGCACACTTCAACATATCACACTACATAAGATACATATGCATGCTATGTTCCTAAACCACTACTCATACACATGTGGTACCAACCTAAACTTTTCGAAAAGTAGACAAGGAGTAAATGCAGGCCATAAGAAGCGTCATTGGTACCGATGCCTTCGGCTTTTGCACCCTCAACTAGCATAATATCCCCCAATGACTAGTCAGGGTTACCCAGTTTTGCTAGTACCCCCTAGCTCCATAGGATCAACATGGACCATTGGAGTTTTCCCAACCAGATAACCCCCAAGGCTAAGGTTAGACAACCCATCACGGCCTCCACCAGCCAGATTTCTACATGCTTTCCTCATCACATAATTCAAATGTTATGAGGCATGGTCACATATAATGCTTACAACTTTTCATAGACTTTTATCATGAAACATTGGTACAATTTCATATCACACTCGTTGTTTTTCAAGGTAAATAACAATCATACAATATAAACTCAACAAGGCATAAAAACAAATAACAATGAGTTAAACACTACCAAAAGGAGTTCATAAACACAAAGAACGGAATAGCAAAAGTCGTATTTGGTCGGCGGTCCAACGAACTCGCCCAGCGGGTTTGTGCCGGAACCCAACCTGCCCAGCGGGTTGTGTATCCCGCCCCACGGGTCTGCGTACCTGGCGTAAGCATAAAGTCCAGTTTTTCCCAAAAAGTCGCCCAAATGGCTATCTACCCTGTTAGGCGGACGCAAAGTATGAACTTTAATTTATTTATCCTATTGTCTTTGGTTCCTAAATACTCCAAAATAAATAATTAAATTCTTCATCACTCTTCTATATTGATAATCGATCACTCTAATCTATAAATTCCTCATTCACTCACAATCCCCTCAAAATAGATCAAATCCCTAAACTTAGGCATAAGAAAGGGAAAAAGGTAAATAGATAAACAACACAACATAAAGGATAAGGAAGGACACGGGGAGACCAGTTTCTATTCCTCCTCTTTCTTTTCCTCTTCTTCTTTTTTCTTTTCTCCTCATTCTCTCTACCTTCTTTCTTCTTCTATTTTGTGACGACTAAACCTAATTCTCCTTCTCTATTCCCTTCTTATAATATGTGGTTGGGTATGTAGCTTAGTGGGCTTTAGTCCCCTATTAGGCCCTAGATGCTTTTTTAGATTCTATAATAATATTTCTACTAATTTCTAATGCTAAGGTATTAATAATAATAATAATAATAAGTGATCTAATAACAATAACTCTTAAGGTGTCTTTTGTCTAATAACACATAGGAAGGGTCCTACTAAGAGCTATCTAGTGCTTTATTTCTACTAAGAGCTACCATAATAATAATATGGTAGACAAAGGCACGTCAAAGTAAATTATCCAACTTACCTAATGAAACACCAAGGGGGAGAGAAAAAGCATAAGAAACCAACCAAAGCTAGAAAAGCCTACATTGCGTAGGATGGGAATAACATAAGTTTTCACGTGAATCCAAAGTGGGGGAAGAGGCAAATTTGTGCTTAATGGCAAGCTGTGATGAGCAAAGCACTATAAGTGATTCCAACTTTGAAATCTCTTCTGATTATGATCAATTGCATGAGGCATTTTTAGAGATGCATGAAGAGGCTCAAAAGTTAGGAATTTCAAATAATAGGCTCAAAAGCAAAGTAAGGCTATATGAATCACAACTAGCGAAGTTGCAAAAAAAGTTTGATGATCTAAAGTTATAGCATAAGACCATGGAGATGATCTATAAAAACTCTACATGTAATTGTGCATCTTCATCCTTTCTTATAGTCTTAGATTGTGAGAGTTGCATAAGTTTTAGAATTGAAAATGAATATCTAAAAGGGACTCTTGCAAAGTTCACAATGGGAAGAGCAATTTGGATATCTTGCTTGGTAGACAAAAGTGTGTCTTTGTTAAGGCTAGAATTGGTTACAATTATGAAGCTTAACAAAAATCTTACAAGAACTTTTTCAATCTTAGAAAGGCTACTAGCACTCCATTTATGACTTGTTTTTACTGTGGAAGGAAAGGCCATATAGCATCTTTGTGTTATATTAAAAATATTGGCATTCCTAGTGGCAAGCACATATGGATTCCTAAAGGAACTAAGCCCCTTACTAACACTCAAGGACCTAATAAAATTAGGGGACCTAAAATTCTGTCTTAATCTTGTTTTATAGGTGTGCTTGAAAGCCTGAAATTCAATGTAGTATCTAGACAATGGCTATTCAAGGCCCATAACCGAAGATGTCACTAAGTTCTCAAATCTCTCTTCAAGACAAGATGGTTATGTGACTTATGGTGACAACAATAAAGGAAAATTCTTGCACATTGGTAATATCAGAAACCCTTTAAATGTCTTAATTGAAAATATGCTATATGTTGAAGGTTTGAAACACAACTTACTAAGCATTAGCCAATTGTGTGATAACGGATTTAAAGTAGTTTTCAATTTAGATTATTGTATGATTAGTGAAAGTGCATCACATGAAGTTAAATTGATAGGAAATAAAATAAAGAACATTTACATGTTGAATTTTAGATTGTGCACTTTCATTGCATACTAAGTGTCTTCTTGGAAAAGAAAATGATGTGTGCTTGTAGCATAGAAGGGCTGCTCATTACATATGGATCACTTTAACAAGTTAGAACCAAGGACCTAGTCATAAGCCTTCCTAAACTCAAGTTTGAAAATGACAAAATGTGTGATGCTTGTCAAAAGGGAAAACAAGTCAAGGCCTTTTTTAAATCAAAAAATGTTGTTTCCACAAAATGAATTACTACACATGGAGTTACTTGATACCTCTAAAACTATGAGTATAGGAGGAAATTACCATGAACTTGTGATTGCAGATGATTTTTCTATATACACGTGGACATTATTTTTATCCTAAAAAGTGATGCTTTAAAAGCCTTCAAAAAGCTTGCCAAGGTTATTCAAAATGAAACCAATCTAAAAATAATATCCATAAAAAGTGATCATGGAAGGGAATTTCAAAATCATGAGTTTGAAAGTTTTTATGAAGAACTTGGAATTGATCATAATTTTTCAACACCTAAGAACAACAACAGAACAATGTAGTTGAAAGAAAGAATAGATCATTAGAGGAAATAGTTGGAACAATGCTGAATGAAAGTAATATACCTAAATACTTTTGGGGTGATGCTGTTAGCACAACCTGTTATGTTTTAAATATAGTTCTTTTAAGACCTATTTTAAAGAAAACCCCTATGAGCTTTACAAGGGGAGAAAACCCAACATATCACATGTTAGAGTGTTTGGCTATAATTTTTTTGTTTTAAATAACGGCAAAGAACAGTTTAGCAAGTTTGATGCTAAGGCTGATGAAGCAATTTTTTGGGATATTCATTAATTATAAATCATACAAAGTCTATAATATGAGAACCTTACTTATTGAAGAATATGTGCATGTTGCCTTTGATAAAATTAACCCCCCGAAAGGAGGGAATGGATATTTTGGATAGTGTTGTAGATGTGCTTGGAGATCATTACATGAATAAAGATTCATCACAACAAAAAGATGCAAATGAACCTGAACAAGTAAACCAAGAGACCACAAGTGAAATGACCAAAGAGTAGAGAACAACTAAAGACCTTTTACTAGATAATATCATTGGTGAGATCTCAAAAGGGGTAACAACTTGAAGCTCTCGTAGAAATTATTGTGGTACTATGACTTTCATATTACAAGTTGAGCCTAAATTCATTGAAGAAGCTATTTTTGGATGAAAATTGGATGCTTGTAATGCAAGAAGAATTAAACCAATTTAAAAGAAATGAAGTTTGGGAATTGGTCCCAAAACCCAATGATCATCCAATAATAGGCACTAAATTGGTTAATAGGAACAAATGTGATGATAGTAAGAAACAAGACTAGATTGGTAGCTAAAGGCCAGAAGAGGGCATTAATTATGATGAAACATATGCACCTGTAATTAGATTAGAGGATATTAGATTACTTTTGGCTTATGCATGTTTAATGGATTTCAAATTACATCAAATGGATGTCAAAAGTGCTTTTCTAAATGGCTATGTTCAAGAAGAAGTATATATCTCTCAACCTCCTAAATTTATTGATTTTAAATATCCAAATAATGTTTATAAGCTTAAGAAAGCACTATATGGACTGAAACAAGCCCTTAGGTCTTGGTATGAAAACTTAGTAAGTTTTTGCTTGATCAAAATTTTGAAAGAAGAAAGGTAGACCATACATTGTTCATTAAGAAAACTAAACATGACACCATGTTAGTGCAAATTTATGTTGATGACATTATTTTTGGATCTATTAATATCTCTCTTTGCAAGGACTTTGCCAAGACTATGCAGGGTGAGTTTGAAATGTCCATGATGGGAGAGTTGACTTTCTTCTTGGGGCTGTATGTGAAACAATTGGATCATGGCATTTTCTTAAGTCAATCCAACTACTGCAATGAGTTGTTGAAGTAATTTGGGATGGAAAGTTGCAAGGAATCAACCACTCCAATGTCTACCTCATGCTACTTGGACTTAGATGAAATAGGTAAATTAATTGAAGTTACCAAGTATAGAGGTATGATTGACTCTCTATTGTATCTTACTGTTAACCGCCCTGATATTATGTTTAGTGTTCGTTTGTGTCTAAGATTTCAAGCAAATCTTAAAGAATCATATTTATCTACGGTAAAAAGAATCATGAAATATCTAAAAGGAACTAGTAATGTAGGTTTGTGGTTTCCTAAAGGATCTCCTTTAAGCTCAGTAGGATATTTAGATTCAGACTTTACTGTATATAAGCTTAATAGAAAGAGCACTAGTGGAACCTATTAGTTGTTGGGGAGTACACTTGTCTCTTGGCATAGCAAGAAACAAGCTTGTGTAGCCTTATTCATAACTGAGGCTGAGACACTGAGTATGTTGTAGTTAAAAGTTGTTGTGCTCAACTCTTGTGGATGCAACAACAATTAAGAGACTATGGAGTTGACATTGACCACATCCCTTTGAAGTGTGACAACACTAGCACTATAAGCCTTATAAAGAATCCCATTCTACACTCTAGGACCAAGCATATAGAAATAAGGCACCATTTCCTTAGAGACCATGTGTAAAAAAGGGATTATGTAATAGAGTTTGTTTATATAAATAGACAACTAGCAGATATATTCACCAAACCTCTTCCTAGAGGTAGGTTCTACCTTATAAGAAATGAAGTAAGCATCCTAGATGAGCCTGAAGTTAGGTAAATCTCTGTTAAACACTCATTTGAAACCCTTTATGTATGCATTTGTGTGTTTAAACGCTTGATTTGATTGGGTGCTTGATATGTTTGATTAGTTGTTTATATGTTGCATCAATTTCGATAAATTGTTTGAATGATTGAGTGTTTATGTTAATTAGTGTTGTTTAAATAGAAAATAAATGTTTAATTTTTAGATGCCTACTTGCATATTAAATATAATTAGGTAAATTTTCTTGTATAAATAAGTTAGAATGCATAAAACTTAGAACTAAGTACATGAATTATGATTTCATGTATGTATTCTTGATTTTTAAATGTTAAATAAGCACGATTTCTTGTAAAAAAATACTTCAAATTTGAGTTCTTCACACATGTAATCAGTTATAAGATGTTTTAATTGGTTATTTTGTGTTTCTTGAACCTTAGATCGGTTATTAAGAGAAGATTTAATTGATTACATGAACTTGTAATTAGTTATATTGTGTTTCCCATTCGTCCACATATAACTAGTTAAGTTCATAGGTAACAAGTTATTTTGTTCAGATTTTTGATTCTATTCTTCATATCTGATGCATATAACCAATTATGAATCATGAAACTAGTTATTTTAAGTTGGCTTGTATGGCATGTTGCACAATTAACTGATTACAAAGTGTGTAATCAGTTTTTTTTTTTGTTCAGCCCCTATTTGTCCAACATAGCATGCGCACTTAACTAATTACAAAGCTTGTGATGCGCAAAAGTATGTAATCACTTATGTAGCCCCTTTGACAAGTTATATGTGCTGCACAAATAACTAGTTGCATTAACATGTAACTAGTTATTTTATGCAGCTTATGTGTGTCTTATATTCATTATGAAAAAGTTGTCATGAATAATTGATTACATAACATTTGTAACTAGTTTTTTTTCTTCTAAACCTACACATCTCTATGGGCATATAACTAGTTACATGTAATTGTAACTAGTTATTCTATCAAGAAGCAAAATTCCGTGAGGTGAAACCCCTGTAACCAGTTAATTTGTTTTTGAATGGTTTTGTCTCTTTCTATCCTTGAATCTACGTAGGTCTTGCATCACTCACTATTTTGAATCAAGATTTTTAAAATCTTTAACACCTTTTCACACACCAAATCACTACCCACTCATATCTTTTCATGAATCTAAGACTATTAAACTTCATTCACCTATGTGATTGCTTGCATGCTAACACCCAAGGGGAGTGACCATGCACAACTCTCATTTAATGCTAAAATGATTTGTTCAGCATTAGGATTATTTAAGTTTGCTGCTGCTTGTGTTTGTGTTTGTTTTACATTTATAGTTGGTTTAAATTAAAACTTGCCTTTATGTTTGTAATTATTTTGTCTTGATTTGAAGTAATGAGCTTGTTATGCTTTCATGTTCTGTCTTAATGAAATCTACCAATGTCTAGTTACATTGCCTTATGCATTTTGCTAAGATTCTTATCCTCTCTCAAGTTCTTTTTGGCTTTTCATGCTTTATTTTGGTTTTATGTTTTTGATAATGGCCAAAGGGGGAGAACGGTATGTTGCTTTTGCAAATTACATGGATTAAATCTTGATGATAGCTTAGA
This sequence comes from Spatholobus suberectus, assembly GCA_004329165.1. Taxonomy (NCBI): domain Eukaryota; kingdom Viridiplantae; phylum Streptophyta; class Magnoliopsida; order Fabales; family Fabaceae; genus Spatholobus; species Spatholobus suberectus. The sequence continues at coordinate 5,303,479 of CM014737.1, forward strand.
CTCACCTACAACACACAGGTTGCTCAAATTGATCAAGTTTTCATCAAGTGGTTGTCATCATCAAAAAGGGGAAGATCAAAGAAGCAAGAAGAAGGGTTGTTCTTGCCCCCAAGAAGTATTACTTGAGTTTTGATGATTTAACCTCTTGATGAGTGCAAAGTTGTATTATGTGTTTATATATGTGTATGGTTATGTGTTTTGCCTAATTGATCTTCTTCTTTGATGATGTGATGATGATGAACTCTAAATCTAAAACTTAATGGATTAAGAAGTGATAACATGTTTTTATAAACTTAAAATTGAATCCAAGATGAAATAGATGTTTAAAATATGGTTTTGGTTTGATAAAATATGATAGTTTTGTGTTAAAGTTCTTAAATAATTCAATCTTGTGTTTGGAACAATTTAACATGTTAATTGGTTAGGTAATTAGTTAATTTCGTTATTGTTTGTGTTAGAAAGCTAATTTGAATCTACAATAACATGTTACGTGATTATCTAATCAGTTATTTTTTAATATGCTGAAATAAGGGTTCGCGCGAATAACTGATTACATAGTTATGTAATCAATTTTAAATAACCTGGAAAAGAAGCCATGTGCAAATAACTAGTTACGAAGGGAAATAACTAGTTAGTTTTGCTCTAAGCTCATTTTCTAGATTTGTAAAGAACAAAATAACTAATTACCAGACTAGATAACTAGTTATTTCAGTTTCTCTCCGTAAATTGCAAACCTTGTTGACTCTTTATACATGACTTCTAATCCTTAAACCTTTGTGACAATTTGTCAAGAGAGAAAACATATTGTTCATCACCATTACAACAAGTTATTCATCAAATCAAGAGCCCACACATGGATCATCTTTATGGATAAAAAGAAGTCATCTTTTGGGTAGATTTGTTTTGTGCTTTATTGTTTACATTCATCACAAACTGTGGTGATATCTAACCCTTACTTTTGTATCATTTTTGTTCTTGAGGAGGTTTTTCTTCAGGGTTCTCTTGTGGTAAAGTTCCACAAGAATTGGCTCAAGTTTTCTTGATAGGTTTTCAAGAAACTTAGTTTTTGGGTTATGTTTCTATATGATTCTTTTGTTTGTGATGTGTGTTTATAAACAAATTGAATTAAATAGTATTAATATCGATTGATTTGATTGGAAAGTAGATGTAGATCACAGTGGTGGTGGTGATCGAACCAGTATAAATTGTGTGTGTTCTTCTCCTTTCTCTATTCTTTCTCACATATATTGAATCTTGATCACTTTATCAATTGCATATCAATTCATGATAATCTTGTTCATTCTTGTATAGTAAAGACAAGTTAATTGCTCTAATTCTACAACATCCATATCACCAAATCAATTTATTCAAGGTTTTTTGAAAATCTAGTATTTCATCATTGAAAAGGCTTTGGATTCATGAAAATTTTAACAAATCCAATTCACCCCCCCTTGGATCTTATCCTTCTATTCAAAAGCCTAAGGTCCTTCTTAAAGCCCAAAAACCCTTTTAAGATAACAAGTCTCTTCCTCCTTTTCATTTTGTCACTTCAAGTCCTAAACTCTTTCTAATTTACTTCGTCAAATTCTCAAGCGCAAAACAAGGATTTTGAAGCAAAACTCTATCCCTTGGCATTGTGTGAAAGTTCGTTCTTCTCCTTTGAGACTTCTTTCTCCTGAATTTGGTTCTAAGTTCCATCCTCATTCTTTCCACTTTCACAAATTTGAGTGCTTGGAGGTTCCAAGAGGTAAAGGAAGCTTACTATTCTTTGTTTTGTGATTGGCATATGTTGATTGACTGATAAATATTTATTGAAATAGTTGGATTGTTGTTTGGGTATGTATTTTGTGGCTATTTGGTGAAAATATAGGTTTAAGGAGAAAGTGCGAATGGACGATGAATGGATGATTCTGGTTACTCCCTGATATTGAGAACATATTTTAAATGATGAAATGTGTTTAGAAACCTTTTATGAACTTAGCTTGAGTTGGAAAATGTGAAAACGAAATTTGGAGAAAAAGAACTTGTTTTGCAAACTAGTTTTGTATTTTTCACTAAGCGAGAGTCAATCTTGTTGAGCGAAAATGGCATGAAGATTTAGGCATATTTTCTATCCCAAATTCGTTGGAGAAAATTTAAAATTTTATGAGCAAATTTGGCTCTAGATATAAGATTACTTTCTACCTCATTTTTGCTAAGTGAATCAGCGATTTGCTAGGCAAATCAAAAATAGCTAAGCTAATCAAAAATTGGCTAAGCAAATTACAAAATAACTAAGCTAATCAGAAATTGGCTAAGCAAGCTAATTGAAAATTAGCTAAGCAAATCGAAAAATAACTAAGCTAATTGTAAATTAGCTAAGCGAATTGGAAAGTAGCTCAGCTAATTGAAAATTAGCTGAGCAAATTGGAGACTAGCTAAGCGAATCAAAGATTCGCTAAATGAAAATACCCCTAGAAGTAATTGAGTTCCTTATCTCTTATTGAGTGAACAGAGGAACTTGTTGAACAAAATGTGTGAATTTTTTAATACATTTTGTGAGCGAGCAAACGCTTTGTTGAGCGAATGGACCCCTAGGAATTCAAGATACTTTTTGTCTCAATTTCATTAAGCAAAGTGAAGACTCAGTGTAACATCCCGGGCGCTGACGAGGGCAGAGTAATCGCCGGTGCAAAAAAGATGAGGCATGGATAATGAGCGGCTCTTGGCAGGCTTCTAGCGAGGGGACACATGAATGAATCAAATACACACCAGAATGAGAGGGATCCAGAGGTTGTGCAGGTATAAGACTGTACAGTTGAGGATAGCTTAAAGGAATTAAAAGTGCTACCTATACCACAAGATGCATATACTTTTCAATAGCCTATCACTTAAGAACTTCACAGCTAAGTGTGCTTAACTTGGAGCAATTATGGGATGGGTTACCTCCTAGGAAGTTTCTCAAGAAGCGTGTGAGTGAGGACAAAGCATGCTGAAAGTCTTGTGTTGATTTGTAAGGACAGTTACTGATCCTAAAAGTGGTCAGGTGTTATAGAGTGGTATCAGGGCAAGGTTCTCTCTTAGTATGTTGTGGTTCAAGGACGAACCAAGCGGAAGCTGGGGGGCATGTAACATCCTGAGCTCTAACAAGGGCGGAGAGTGATCGCTGGTGCAAAAAAGATGAGGCACGGACAATGAGCGGCTCTTGGCAGGCTTCTAGCGGGGGGACACATGAATGAATCGAATACACACTAGAATGAGAGGGATCTAAGGCTGTGCAAGTATAAGACTGTACAATTGAGGATAGCTTAAAGGAATTAACAAGTGCTACCTATACCAACAAGATGCATCTACTTTTCGATAGCCTATCACTTAAGAACTCCACAGCTAAGCGTGCTTAACTTGGAGCAATTATGGGATAGGTGACCTCCTGGGAAGTTTCCATGGGAGCGTGTGAGTGAGGGCAAAGCACGCTGAAAAGTCTTGTGTTGGTTTGTGGGGACAATCACTCATCCTGAAAGCGGCCAGGCGTTACACTCACTTAGTGGAAATGAGTCGGATGCTTTTCCTTATTTTAAATTTTAATTGATTTCTAAAGTTGTGAAATGATTTGCAATTATTTTTGAAGTTTTTAAAAGATTAAGAACTAGTTTTGTGATGATGTTGGATGATTGCTTAGATAGGAGCCTCATATTTCGATTATGGTATTCTTTCTTGAGAATCCTATAAGGTATAGGTTACGTGGATCAAATCTTTCTTGTTGGCCATGTATAGTGTTAAATTAAGCGTACATGGTGCTCTTGGGAATGTTATTGGTCATGTGTAGTGCTGAATTGAGCCTAGATGGTATTGTTAAGAATGTTGTTAATCATGTATTATGCTAAATTGAGCCTACATAGTGTTGTTGAGATTGTTGTTGATCATGTGTGGTGCTGAATTGAACCTACATGGTGTTGTTGAAATAGTTATTGATGTTGTGAATGTTGATTTGATTGGGTGATGAATGTATTCATACATGAGTCCACAGTTGTAACTGTATTATGAGCAGGACGTAAGCTAGCTGGTTAACTATAGCCGAGGTTTAGACAGGACCTCCAACCTAGTGTTGAAAAGGTTAGTGGGGGCATTACATCTTGGCTTGGGGGATATGTAGACAGGCAATTTCCCAGGGGACCAAGGTCATTGCAAGCCTTAAGTCATGTGAGCCACTACCCATGTATATCTATCTTGATCAACCACTTAATCCTATCCATTGATTAGAGCTACGATGTTCCTCAATAGTGGTGGATGGTGTTATATTAAGGAGCATGTTTGTGCTAGTTGCTTAAAATGTTGAAAATCTCTTGGGAGTAGTGTCTACATGCATGACATTGTTGTTGGTTGGTTGAGTTGTATTCTTGTCATGCATTGTTGAATTTAAATATTATGAATGTTGATAAGTACTTATGGTGAATGTGTACGCTTGCTCCCTATTGGTAAATTGCTTGGAAAAAGTATGGAATTATTAGTTATTCATTCTTATTGATTATATAATATATTGTTTTTATGTGAGCTTACCCTTACCTTGTTGTTGTCATTATTGTGTTGTTTGATTGTGATGGCCACGTTGATGACATTTAAGCAGATGTGTAAGGTTTTTGTGGACCCAGTTACTCATAGTTGATGGTGGAGGTGCTCGATCAAAGGCGACGAGATGTGACAAATCTCATTTCAAACTTTAATTCTTTTGATAGTTTATTGGTGATGTTCTTTTGATATGATGTATGGTGTGGCTAGCTATAGAGAGTGCATTTTGTATTCTTTTTTTTATGGTGATGTAAAATGTTTTCATTGAATATACCGGTTTACTTAGTCCGCATGTGTATTTGGGTTTATTTGCAGTATGATCTTAAAGGTGTTTAAGTCTAACCTAAATGAGTTTAAAACATTGAAAACAAAACTTGTCTTGCTATGCACTGATTGAACCTCCAATTGATTCTAAAGATGGAGCGCCACAATTTATGCTAAGTACTAGGCATATGCCAGTTAAACCTCCAATCGGGTTGACTTTTCGGATAAAGCACCATAACTTGCATTAAGCATTATAGTATAATTGTTTTTTTTAGTCAAATGATTTGATTGACAAGTTTTTTCAATGTTGAAAAAGGAAAAAAAAAACAACTGGTATATTTTTGAAACAATTTAAAAAAAGAGTTTCTATAAAATGAGTTTTCCTCAAATAGAAAGGTAGTAATGTGGTGTATATAGTTGCAGTGGGTACTTACATCACTAACCCCTAACAAAACACAACTGAAACTTTTATCATCCAACTTTCTTCTTTTACTATCATGCACATGTATATGAGCAAAACATCCAAAAACTCATAAATACTCAACTGAGGGCTTAAATCCACTCCAAACTTCTTCTAGAGTTTTATTTCTCACTATTAATGTAGGACTCCGATTTAAGACACAGACAACCCACTTTACTGCTTCAGGCCAAAAGGTTCTGGGAAATTTCTATCTTGACAGCATACTACAAACCATATTCATAATAGTTCTATTTTTTTGCTCTGCAACACTATTTTGTTGTGGTGTGTGTGCTACTATCAATTGCCTCTTTTTTTCATATATATCACAAAAAATTGTTGAACTCTTATGATGTAAACTCTCCTCCTTAATCATTACGTAGGCCTTTGACAAACAAGTTTGTTTCCTTCTCAATACCAATCTTAAATCTTTTGAAAACAACAAGAGCCTCTAACTTTTCTATTAAAAAATAAACCCACGTTTTCGTATTAAAGTCATTAGTGGATGTGATCAAATATCATTTTTGCTATTAAAGGTAAGTTTGATCAGTCCTCAAACATCAGCATGTACTAATTGAAGAATTTTCGAAGCTCTCTAAATGCTCTTCTTTAGAAATGCATCCTTATATTGCTTTCCTACTAGGCAATCCTTGCATAACTTTGTGGGTGATTTTAATTGTAGTAAATCAGTCATCATCTCCTTTTGTTGAATTGTCTTTAAACCTTAAAGCTCAAATATCCATATCTACAATGCCAAAATTTCTCTATATCTTGTATAATTATGTTGAAATTGTTAGATGCTACAGGTTGAGATGTAACATGCAAGATGAATATTTGATTAGAAGACATCTTTGTCTCCATGATTAAGCCTCTTTCAAGATTAAACACTTTGCACTTTCCACATTGAAAAAGAATGGTAAGCCCCTTTTCTTGCAACTATCCTATAGCAAATTATTTTTCAATTCTAGAACATAAAATACATCTGTGGTGATTTGTACTACATCATTCACTTTTAGCCTTACATTACCCTTCCCTGCTATGGTCACACTAGAATTGTTGCCTAACTTCACATGTTCTTTGAATTTTTCATCAAAATCTAAGAAATATTATTTCTTTCATTTATATGATTGCTACATCCAGAATCAAGAAACCATATGCCTTCTCCCCTAGCCTTATTCATATCCATGTAAGCCATTAAAATCTCTTCTTGAGTTCTATATAGTTGGCTTCCTTCTCCATGTTTGTACATTCCTTGATAATGTCCAAGCTTGTGACACTTGTAGCACTTCACTATTGATCTGTTTACCTCTTCCTTTTCCTCTGAAGGTTCCATAACTACAATCTCTTCCTCTATATTGATCTCCATGGGTAATCTTCAAAACCTATTCTTCTTCAATAGAGAACTCATACATTGTTCATGCATAAGCAAACTACTTTGCAACTCATCAATGGTTAAGGTCTTTGTATCCTTAGACACTTTAATGAAACACACAACATAATTAAACTTTGGAGTCATGGATCTCAAAATCTTTTCAACAACATCAGTATCACTCTTGTTTTCACCATTTGCTTTCATCTTGTTGACAATAATGAGTGTTCAAGCAAAAAACTCATTATCAAATTCTCTAGTTTTCATATGGAGAATTTCAAACTTTTTCAAAGTGCTTGCAATTATGCACACTTGACTTATGTCATACCCTGATACTTTTGTTTCATAGAATCCATATGCTGTTTATTGTGTCCTTGTTGAAAAGGATGAATGATCTAATGCTTGAAAGAGATAGTTCTTTGCTTTTTGATCTTTCAACTTTTGGTCTTCAATGTTTCTCTTCTTTACATTTATGAGAACAACAGCCTCTGCTGCTTCAGAAATCCCAATCTCTATCAAATCCTAATACTCCTTCAATCACAAGAAATTTTCCGTAAGCATTGGCCAACGATCATAATGCCCATTAAATTTGGGAATTACTGGTTGTAAAATGAACTCTTGTTGAAATATTTTGATCTTAATGCAAGTTGGTGACTACTGCTTCTAATTTTAACTAGGTCCCTATAACAAAGCTTTAATACCAAATGTTAGGAATTAGATAAATATCAAGAAAAGAGAACAAAAATTTGAAGGAACTGTATTTTGCTAATTAGAAAAAACTAGATTTCAGTAATAAAGCCTTGCAACAATAATAGAAAAAAAAAATTAAAATAGCCACATTCATCATATCTCAAAAATGTGGAAGACTAAGCCAACACAATAAGAAATTGATAACTGGTCACTAATTGATAACTACCCATAAAATAAAACTAACCAAATAATAAAATATCTAACAGAAATATACTTCTGTACAACATGTAGTACTCCTCAATATACATATATTAAGGGATAAATAGTTTAAATTTAAATTTGATGTATGATAAAAGTCCTTACCAAATGCTTAAGTCAATGTAAGTATGATAATACTGGCAGACTATTCACCTTAACCTAATCGTACAACCATGTATCACTTACTGTGAGACTATTTATTTAGAATTAACACCACAAGTACTTATCACTAAGTCTAAGACTAGTGACCTAAAGTTGACCCTACATCTTGTATCACCAAGTCTACGAATATTGACCTAGACCCTAATCTAAAACACCACTTAGTATAAAAATCCTTATCCAAAGCATAACTTAACATAGGTATGATAATATTGTCATATTATTCATCTAGACCTAACCTTACAACCATATATCATATTTACCATTTAGTGTACAAGTCCTTACCAATAATTGACCTTAACATAGGTGTGATAATAGTTCTAAACTGTTCATCTAGACTATTCATTTAGACTTATTAGCGAGTGTTCATTTAGACTTAACCCTACACCTAAGTATCACCAAGTTTAAGATTACTGACCTAAACATGACCTTATACTCTTGTATAACTAAGTTTAAGAATAATGACTCATAGTTAATGTAGCACTCTAAGGGGCATTACCTTGAGCTTTACATTTTAACCATCAAAGTGCGAATAATAAAAAACCATATACGGTTAAATTATGAATACAGTCGTACACCATTCCTAAGTAATACTATACATCTTAGAAGTGGCACATCCCTATGAATGAGATCCATAAACAAAAGAATACAATACAAACATCATTGTCTTTTAAAAACTAGCCTAGGAAAATATTAATATACAAAACATGAATATCTTCTAAGTTGCTTCATGTCCTTCAATAACCTATTCAATCTGGAACATGAAAACTAAACTAATGAGATAGTGTCTCAATGAGTGCTATAAACATGCAAATATATATAGATATGCTTCCTGAATGTTCCATCCATATAAAACTTTACTTAAACCTTTGCATGATCATAAACATAACATTCATTTCTCCCATGCTTAACATTATCTTTATCTCTTTTTAGTCATACAGCAAAGCATTGAGCTTAATCTTTCAAGAAGCGTCCCTGTTGTTCTTATGCCATACCTCTCTAGTCCTAGGGTTTTAGCCACTAGACTTTGGGAATAGGAAAAGATAGAACCTCACCCATTCACCCAAAGAAGGCATTTTGTCTTAAGCATGCTTTTCTTTCATTAAGTGAACACTTGGTCCTCCATTAGTGTCTAAATAGGTTATTAACCTCCTTTCCCCAATTAAGACTCCTTAATATTCACACATAAGTACAACATATCCCCATACAGCATCTCATAATGCATAAATATCAATGAAACATTATAAAATGATATGAATGAATATACAATTCCAAGGGTGTCTCTCTTAGCAAGTGAGACCTTGTTGCTTAGTGCACCTAAAGGTCACTTAGCAACTTCGTGGGGGGGTCCCAGATATGTTCTCTGACCCTTTTTCACTTACCGAGTCTGAACAAGGCTTCTAGACTTACTTTCTATCCAATTTTCACTTAACAAAGTTGTTTCTCACTTAGTGAATTTATACTAGATTTCTAGACTTGCTTTTTGTCCAAAATTCACTAAGCTAAATATTTTCACCTAGCAAATTTACGTGGATTTTCAAAATTCACTAAGCTAAAAAGAATTCACTTAACTAGAACACAATTTTTCATCATTGTGATTTTTTCCAAGATTTGTGATTCTAGCACCATTAATGGCCTCCTAATGGTTCCAAACCACCATAAATGACCTATAAGTGCATTTCTTAACCTTTAATCATCAAACCCCATATAAAACAACCCATGGATCATGCAAATCATGTCAAAACCCCAAAATTTCCAAAAATTATGAATAGTAAATGAAAATGGAGGTTGGGGATTCAATGGCAATCAATAAAGCAATACTTAACGGGGAAAGGATGGGAAAAGCACTCACAATGAACTCCAAGAGTGATTGGTTATATGGGTGTCCCTTGCTCCTCCTTTTCTTCTCTTTTCTTTTTTTCCCTTCTTTTTTCTCTCTTATTCTTTTTCTTCTAAGACTGAGGAGGAGGGGGGGGGGGGGGGGGGGTTGTGGGCCTAGAAGGGTAAGGACCTCTATTAAGCCTTAAAGGCCCTTGTTTACTTAAATCTAACTCTGGCCCATTACTATGTCATAAAACAGAGTAAAGTTCTATATGATATAGAGCACTTATGAAAGTAATATAAAAAGACATTTATTTTATTATATCCTATTTACATTGTTGGTGGCCTATTTTGGGGATGTTACAGTTGATTGTAATCCTAAATACCACTTTGTATAAAACTATTAACTCATTGTTAATCCTAAACTCATGTATTACTAAGTCTAAGATTACTAACCCATGGTTGATCCTAAATCTAAGTGTTACCTAGTTTAAGGCTACTAACCCAAATTTGGCTCTTAACCCAACTATTATGAAGTCTAAGACTATTGATCCATACTTGACCTTAAACTCGTGTATTACTAAGTCTAAAACTATTGACCTATAATTGATCTCAAACCCATTTGACCAAGGCCCAATGAATCCAAGTGATATAGTGATGCTTGACCTATACCCAATGAAACCTAATTGATCCAATGATGTTTTGCCTAAGCTCATTGAAGACTAAGTTAACAAATGGTGTTTGACCCATATCCAATGAAGCTCAAGTAATCCAATGATGTTTGGTCCAAGATCAATGAAGACTAAGTACTCTAATGGTGTTTGACCCATACACAATGAAGCTTAACTATTCCATTATTGTTAAACCTAAGCCTATTAAAGCCTATGCGAATCAGTGATATTGACCCAGTCCTAATGAGACCTAAATGATGTAGTGGTGTCTGATGTAGACACAAAAAAAAAAATTAAGGTTCTCAATCATTAGTATGTATATTCAGGATAGAATAAGATAAAACATTGATAAGATGACCCACCAAATAAAGGTTACGTAACTCATCGGGTTTGTAGCCCTTTAAATCTATATAGAGAAGATTACATTCAGGATAGAATAAGATTAAACTCAAGTGGTGTTTGATTTAGGCCCGAGGAAGCCTATGTGATGTAGTTAAGTTATATCCTAGGCCAATGAAGCTGTATGTTGAAGAGATGTTTGACCTAAATTCACTGAAACCTAAATGAACTAGTGGTGTTTGACCGAAATCCAATGAAGACTAAGTGATCCAATGATGTGTGACCTAACCTCATTGAAATGGTGGATTAGGTTAAGATGAATGGTTTGACAATATTATCATAACTAAGACAAGACTTGGTGATAATGGGGTGTAGGGTCAATTTTAAGTCAGTTCTACATAAGGACTTTTATACTAAGTGGTATTAATGATTAGGGTTAGTTTTGGGTCAGTATTCTTAGACTTGGTCATACAAGGTGTAAGTGGTCTTAAATTAATGATATATACTTGAGTGTAGAATCCAAATATAGTTTCACAATAAGTACTACATGATTGTAGGGTTAGGTTAAGATGAACAGTCTAACAATACTAACATACATGTGTTTAGCTAAGTTATGGGTAAGGACTTTTATATTAAGTGGTATATGAGATTAAGGTAAGCTTTGGGTTAATATTCTTAGACTTGGTTATACTAGGGTGTAGGGTCAACTTTTGGTCACTAGTCTTAAACTTGGTGATATGTGAGTGTAAGGTTAATTCTAAGTGAATGGTCTCATAATAAGTGTTACAAAGTAGGGTTAAGTCCAAACGAATAATCTGACAATATTATTGTACTTACATTAAGCTAAGCTTTGGGGGTAAGGACTTTTATATTAAGGGTTAGCACTAAATTGTAATTAATTTATTAAATTATTTTATAATCAACATCTTTCTTTTGTGGAGACCACAAGTATCCTCCACTAGAGGCAATCCTCCTCGAGTTAGGTAGGATCGCTATAGGTAGTAAAGCTCTTCCTCTAAGTATTTAACATAACTACATAGTTAAGACTTGAACTCAGGAGCATTAGTTAAGCTGAAATAATCTTACGCTAGTTAATCCATGTGCTTGGTGGTAATTAAATAGATTATTGTTAATATTTTTATAATCCATAGAAATTAACATGATTTAAAATAGATTGTATTAATTACATTAATTTATGTTAAAATAATATATACTAAAAAAATATAAATTAAAGTTTATAATTTAATTATTTTATATAAATAATTTTGAATTCAAATAATTCATATTAATTGAAATAATTAATATTTAAATGATAAAAATATTTTACATTCTAACGTAAATTATTGATAATATTAAAATAAGTTTTATTAATTATATTTTTATCAATTAAATTACATTAAAAAAGTTAAGTCATACATGATTTATAAAAATATATTTTATAATTTATACTTAAATGATTAAAATATTTTTCATTCAACATAAATTATTGATAATACTAAAGTAACTTATATTTTTTTATCAATCAATTTATAATTTATGAAAATATATTTTATAATTCATACTTAAACTACTAAAATATTTTATTTTGTTTAAATTATTTTTTACATATTAATAAATAAGTTATGTTTATTACACAGGAAATGTTAATAACACTCTTTCTAATACACTTTTATTATTAATTAAAATATAATTAAATGGTGTCTTTAAACAATGTTATTTAATTACTTTTCATTGTCCCGTGACTCCTGCCCAAACACTCCTCTTAACATTTTGATTTCCGCTCCTAACAATCAATCTAACATGGTCAATTGTCATCAATCCTAATATTTGAACCTTCAAACACAAACTTTACGGTTGTGAGTACTAACATTTTAACCCTAAATTTACTTACCTTATATTACAATTTAAATTATTCATTATAAATTTAAAGTATAATTTATAATTTATATATTCAAATAACTTGTGTAAATTTTAATTATAATATAATTTATATATTAAAAATATTTATTTATTTCAAATTTCAATTATATAAAAATAAGCATTTCTTGTATACAATTAACAAACTAAAATACTGATTTAAATATAATTTCAAATTTTTAGTTAAGTAATATAATAATTATCATTAAAAATTATACCTAAATTTAGTCAATCATTCTTTCCTTTTTTGCATTAGTGTTTGGAAGATAAAAACCTTAGAGTTTTTTGGAACATGTATTGTATTTACTATTTGGGACATGTATGGTATTTTTTTTTTTTTTTGTAAGTGTTTGCAAAACACAAAGATAACACAAGAAGGGGGTTAAATTGTGTTATAGTAAATTTTTGCAAAACCTTTGTCAAAGACGTATCGTCTGAAGGATATGATCAAAGAGTTTTTTAAAAACTTTTATAAAGCAAACGAAAGATGAAAGACAAACTAGAATGCACACAAGAGGTATACTAGTTTGTCTCACTCTAGAGACTACAGTCTAATTCTTAGCAACAACCAAGTTCCACTAACTTTTTCAAGTTACAAGTATTCTTTCCACAAGCTCTTCAGGCTCAACCCAAGTAGTCTTTTACTTGCCTCTCCAAGCAAAAACCTAAGTATTCTTTGAATCAAAGCCTCTTCAGGCTTCCACCAATTTCTTTAGGAAAAAAGGTTTACACGTGAGTTACCTCACTGGGTTTAACATCTTACCAGATGAATATACAAGGAAGTACACAAAAAGAATTTTACAATTAGGGTATGCAAAAACAGAGCTTTTTTGTTTCTTAAAGATGTTATGATTTGTCGACAACAACAACAAGAATAAGATCTCTTCTTCTTTATATAGGCTTCTCCAAAAGTATCTATTGTGAGTGCTTTGTATGAGACGGCCTTCGTCTGTTAAAGAGAGTCGTTGGAGCATTAAATGCAGCATTTAATGCCTTTTACCAACTTGTCACTTGATAAGATAAAGCAATCTGCTTATCTTTTCTATCCTTGTACTTAATCTTGTAGCAGTAGTCTAGTCCACTTTTCTATTCTAATATCGCACACACATTCCTTCTTTTACGCTAAAAGAACTTACTGTCCTCAAGAGTAGGTATGTAGGCTTTATAAGTTTCAAGGGAGCTTACGCTCTGATTGATGTGCAGATCATTTTAGAACGTTGTCCTCATTTGAAAAATTTGTTAGTTTACTGATTCAAAGGATAAAGATGATATGAATTAAAGACATCAGAAGGTGGCTTTTGAACATATTATGGATGAATACAGCGATTACGTAAAAAACATATATTTTAGTTGTTTGTTATTAATAAAATATTTGATGGTTTCTAAATTCATCTTGTCTTAACAATCTCAACCTTTTTTGATGATGATACAAAGTTTCAAAACCATCATATATGAAAATGCTTTTGCAATGAATATCGAAAAGCATTTCATATAATTCAGTTAGTGCATATCATAAGCTAATGAATGAAACTAGACGATATTCATTTGTAAAAGAGATTTCGTTGAAATTAGACGATACTCATACTCCCCTAAAAATGATATTTGTTTGTTTATGTATACTTCCTTTAAGACTTAATTCTTCCTCTTGTCTTTCTCCTTTCTGTCTTATCTCCCCCTTTTAGCATCATCAATCAGAAGATTCAGAGTTTATAGGAGTAAATGTGAGCCAAGTTCATCTTTGAAGAGTTTAGCCATTTGAAAAATCAGAGCTTCTGCTTATTTGTGTTTGTGACGCTCCTTCATTAGATCAAGCTTCAAGATGCTGCATAGTTTGCTTTAATTCAGTGAAAGCTTGTGGCAGTTCTGAAGGGTTTGGAGTAGGGCAGAGCTTGTTACTTCTTCTTCAGTTGGTTCCTCTACAAAACATAGATTGAAAACATATGGTACAGGGGGACCATAGAACCAGAAGTGGCCGCAAGGTAGAAAGACTTCAAAGGAGTCTAAGGAGAAGAAGATATAGGTCTTAGGTAGATTGATGGACAAATGGTTTTGGGGGTTGGATGTACAGGTGGAGGGAGACGGAGAGATTTGCATCCAGTGACCTATCGAACGAATGACAGCTTCATGGCTTAGAAGATTATTTTCTTCTACAGTTAGACCCAAAAAATGTTTAAGAGCTTCAACATGGTCTTGCAACCTTTTTCAGTCTTTGCTTCGAAGAGTTGCTTTTCCTTTAAGTTTAGCCAGCTGTTTAGACGAAAGTGCTCTCTATCTTATCATCAGGTGTTGTCTGGGGTCGCGTCAGAAGTTAGGTTCCTTCCCTTTTCCATAGACAAGTTCTAACACTTAATTGTCTTCTAGCAGTAAATCGGAAGGTATTCCATGGCTTCATCAGAAGAGGCATGTAAGTCGCCATAAGTCTAGGTGAACCTAACTCAAGGTCTAAACACCATCTTTCATAGATTGCATGCAGTAGAGAGATCTGCATCTTCTTTCGAATGAAGTTGTTCATCACCCTTCCCAACTCCTGGTCATCATCACCAATCCACAATTCTTCAAAATTTGGGCTATCTTCTGGATAGATGGCGAGGGGGTAAGTCTTGATCATCCCATGATAGAATGGATATATAATCTTGGGCTTATAATGGTACGTTTTGCACATGATCAGATATTCTGAGTAGTTACATTTCAGCATGAATGGGGAGGTATGGCAAGGAATCCCATGCTGTCTCTAAACTTCATATCCAGCTGGAAATTTTGTTCTTGTTAAGGGCGGATATACGAAGATTGGAGCAGTCTGATAGGGTGCTATACCCTTCCTTCCAGATGTAGGGAGTGATGTTGGGCTCATAAGAGAGTGCTAGGGTAGCTTCTTCTACAATCAAAGGCAACTTCTCAGCATACCCGTGGCGCACTAGAAGTGACCATTCTTCGTTGATGATATTCGTCCACATTTGCCAGTTGTTAACTTCACCCAGTTCATAGTCGATGATAGCTTTGAGTGTTTCTAGGGTCAAAGGGGTCTGGAATCTAATATTCCTTTGTCTTTCTAATTAGACAATACTTAGGCTGCTCAAAATATGTAAGACCTCGTCTATTGAGTTGTTCAGACTGGAGGTGTTTATGACCGATACACATCTGGTGATATTTCGTCTATCATACGTGCAGCTCTTCCAAACGAAGTTTCTTTTGCTTCTGGTACAAAGAGTGAAACAGCCCTTGTAGGATGATCAAGGCTAGGTGCAGTTGTTAAGTCTATAGAAATACGTTTGAAGACTTGAGATAAAGAAATAAATTGAGAAACTTCCCAAAAAAGAGATCTAGGTAATTACCTCTTGAGGTAGCAGCAATGTCCTCTTGAGTCAACAGCTCTTGCTCTTTTGACTCTGTAGGAGCTGTTTACAGTGAGTGCTCAGTTACTGATTGAAGCATTGCTTCTTTAATCTGCTCTTGCTTTGCCTTAGTAAGTTTTTGTTCTTCTTCTTTCTTTTCTTTTCAGCCCGTTTTGATTCAGCTTTAGCTCTCTTGAGCTGCTTTTCCTCTTAAGTTCAAGTCTTTGGTACTAGAATCTTTTTGGACTTTGAGGGCTTTTTGGAAGGTTGGGTAGATGGAGTGGATTCAATAGAGGTAGATGGTGGAGATGGTTGTTCTGATAAAGGGGCAGGAATAGTTGTGCTTGGAGTAGGAAAAAGGGTGTTAATAGGAAGGTCATCGTTTGAGTCAGGTTGAGGGGTTGGTTTGGATCTCAGACAAATGGGTAAGGGTTTTTTTTTTGTGAAAGGAAGACGATGGTGTTTGACGTTTGGTCTGTTGAGGTTGAGGATTTGGTTGTGAAGGTCTTTTGATGGGTAACTTTGGTTTCAGTGGTTTAGTTTGTTTAGGTTGTGGTTGGGATGGTTGGGGTTTTGTCTATGGTAGAGATTGAATAGATGCGATACCAATAGAGGGGTTAGCAGACGATCCTACTTTGAACGCAGTTCCAACAACTTCTTCTAGGGATTCTTCCTTGATCAACGCCAATTCTAGATGTCTGGCTACATATCCAAAAAAAGATTTGCAATTCTCATCTTCTGATGATTGATACATTGATCTCAGAACCTTGTTTTATCTTCTCCAACCCAGCTTCTTTAATTCTTGCCAAACAAATGATTTCAGTGAAGAGCATGACATAGGGAATAAGATGCTTTTGCTTGCTCTGGGCACTTTCCTTTAACTTGGAGAGACAGGATCACCAGTTATCCAAGATTAGCGCAGGCAGAGTAACCTTTTGACCAGTCAGCATCTTGTATATGTAGAATCTATCCTTGGAAGTTACATTATCCTTTGAGTCTTTCCTTGGTAGGATAATGTGCAACAGGACGTTATGAATGAGTCTGCATTTTGGCTTCATGTTTGAAGAGTATAAAAACCTCTTCAGAACATCTTTGTTCTCGGTCTGTGGCTTGGATTTTCCGTATAGTGCTTTGCCAACAATCTTTGGGGTGATAACCTTCTCCCAGTCTTCAATAAAGAGATCACCTTCCTCTTTGTAGCCAGACGCTACTACAATGGTGTCAGTAGAGATGATGATGACCTAATTGTCAACGGTTCTAGTGATGGTTCCGTTTCCTTCAGACGCAGAAGCCCATAAATATGCATATGGTGTGTGGTACCATGCTGTTTGCTTCTGGACAAACACTTCCCGTCTGACATTCTGGATGTAAGTCTGTAGAGGAAATCCTTCCTTTTCAAATTTTTGCAGGTCGACCCATTTTTCGACAACAAAGTTACCATTTGGAAATCTCTCCATGAGCACAAGCTGTTTTTGGGCGGCCATGAGTGCAGGTTTGAGAGATAGGGATTTAAGAGTAAGAATAAGGGAAAGAAGTTTTTCAAAAGGTTTGAAGAGTTTTTAGAAAGTGTGTAGGGTGGTAGAAAGAGTGGTTATTTTGAATAAAAGAGAAGGTTGAAAGTACTGAAGAGACATGTATTTATGACTACTTGATGTGGCAGGGAGATGATGCATGTTTCTTGGGTGGTTATCGAGAGTAATCATTAAGGAAATAGTAGACTAATAGATTTAAAAAATTTCATATTCAAAGACAATCGTGTCAAGAAGATGAAATAAAATAAAAGTAAGACGGTAGGAAGTAAGACGAAACTTAAGTGATTGTTCAAGACGATGTATGTAAGACATTTTATTCTTGTAATACTTTCATATGCAAGTTTTCTAAAATGAAGTTAAAACGTTCTTCTGGTAAAGCTTTTGTAAAGATATCAGCCTGTTGATGGTCTGTATCAATGAACTTAATATCAAAAACACCTTTTTGAACATAATCACGAATAAAGTGATGTCTTATTTCTACATGCTTTGCTTTAGAATGCTGAATGGGGTTTTTAGATAGATTGATTACACTAGTGTTGTCACATAACACAGGAATGTTATGTTCAAAGCTAGAGTAATCTTCAAGTTAATACTGTATCCATAGGAGTTATAAGCAGTAACTAGCTGCAGATACGTACTCTGCTTTAGTAGTTGATAATGCAATTGAGTTTTGCTTCTTGCTGGTTCAAGATATGAGACATAGTCCGATGAAATGACATCCATCACTTGTGCTTTTTCTTTCAAGTCTATCACTAGCATACTCTACATCACAATATCCTACTAACGTAAAATCTTTGTTTTTCTCATAGAATAAGCTTAGGTTAGGTGTACCAACAAGATATCTAAAAATCCTTTTAATAGCTTTTAAATAAGACTCTCTAGGGTCAGATTGAAATCTGGAGCATAAGTAGACGCTATGCATGATGTTTGGTCTACTAGCAGTTAAATAAAAAAGTGAGCGAATCATACCTCTGTAGACAGTCTGGTCTACAGGTTTACCTAATTTGTCCTTTGTCATGACAACAGATGGATGCATTGGTGTGCTCATAGGTTTTGACTCATTCATCTTATACTTTTTAAGCAATTCTTTTGTGTATTTTTGCTGATGAATGTACGTACCCTGCTCTTCTTCTTTAACTTGTAGGCCAAGGAAGAATTTTAATTCTCCCATCATACTCATCTTAAATTCACTCTGCATCAAATATGAGAAATCCTTATATAGAGTTTCATTAGTAGCTTCAAAAATTATATTGTTTACATAAATTTGAACTATAATGAAATCTCTGTTGAATTCCTTTCTAGAGAGAGTTGTGTCCAATTTGCCTCTCATAAACCCATTTTCAATAAGAAAGCTGCTTAATCTGTCATACCAAGCACGTGGTGCTTCTTTAAGACCATATAGAGCCTTTTTGAGTTTAAAAATATGGTTTGTGACGTTTGGATCCTCAAAACCAGGAGGTTGTCTAATATAGACTTCTTCCTCAATAAAACCATTTAAAAAGGCACTCTTTACATCCATTTGAAAAAGCTTAATGTTTTTATGAGCAGCAAAAGTAAGCATAATTCAAATAGCTTCTAATCTAGCAATAGGTGCAAAATTTTCAGTGAAGTCTATACCTTCTTGTTGATTGTAACCTTGAGCTACTAACCTTGCTTTATTTCTAATTACTTTTCCATTTTCATCGAGCTTGTTGCAGAATACCCATCTTTTTCCAATTATGCTTTTATGCTCTGGTTTAGGAACAAGAATCCAAACATCATTTCTTGTGAATTAATGTAATTCTTCTTGCATTGCTATCACCCAATCAGTGTCTGTTAGTGCTTCTTCTATTGTCTTAGGTTCAATTTTTGAAACTAGGGCACAAGATGCTTGATTCTTCAAAGATGACCTTGTCTTGACTCCTTCAAGTTCGTTCTCCAATAATCTAATTTTGAGGATGATAGGGAATGAACTTCCAATCCTTGTGAGATCCCTTTGTCTTATTATTGATCTGTTGTTGTTGAGAAGTCTCTTCTAACTCTTTTACTTCGTTTGTTCTTGTTTGATTAGACGGTCCTATCTGTAAATCTACAAAATCTTCTTCCAAGTCTAATAGTCTCCTATCAAGGGTTAGTGTATCATTGAATTTAAGATGAATAGATTCTTCTACAACAGAAGTTCTAGAGTTGAATACTCTAAATGCTTTTGATGTATCGAAATATCCAAGAAAAACGCCTTTATCAACTTTAGAGTCAAATTTTATAACTGATCTCTAGTGTTGAGAATGTAGCACTCGCACCCAAAAGGATGAAAGTATGAAATGTTGGGTTTTCTACCTCTCCACAATTCATAATGAGTCTTTTTAACTATTGGCCTGATCAATATTCTATTTTGAACATAACAAGTTATATTTATAGCTTCTGCCCAAAAGTACTTAGGGACTGAATTTTCACAGAGTATGGTTCTTGCCATCTCTTGTAGAGTTCTGTTTTTCCTTTCAACTACCCCGTCTTGTTGAGGTGTTCTCAGCGAGGAGAGGCTGTGGAAAATTCCATTCTTTTCACAAAAGGATTTGAACTCAACATTATCAAATTCAGTTCCATGGTCACTTCTAATTGCAAGTAATACAAAAACCTTTTTTATTTTGAACTCTCTTACAGAATATTTCAAGCACATTAAAAGACTTGTGTTTGTAAGCTAGGAAATAAACCCATGTATATCTAGAATAGTCATCAATAATGACAAAGCCATACTTTTTCCCACCAAGACTAAGTTTTTGTAGGTCCAAATAAGTCCATATGCAATAATTCTAATGGTCTGGAAGTGGAAACAACATCTTTTGATTTAAAAGAGGTTTTGATTTGTTTCCCTTTCTGACATACTTTACAAAGAAGATGAGTTTTCCAAAAAATCTTAGGCAATCCTTTTACTAAGCTCTTTTTATATAATTTCGAAATATGATTCAGATTGATATGCCCGAGCTTTTTATGCCAAATCCATTTTTCATCTTCTTTGGTTATTAAGCAAGTAACATTTTATTTGTTCAAATATTCAAACTCAATCTTATACAGATTGTTATGTCTTTTGGCAGTGAAAAGAATAGATTCATCATTTCTTTTGACTATGCATGATTCCTTGTTGAAGGATACAATAAACCCACTGTCACAAAATTGACTTATGTTAAGCAGATTATATTTTAATCCTTCAAAACATAAGACATTATCTATAGATGGAAGAGGGTGCTTACCAACTTTACTTATACCAATGATTTTTTCTTTTCCATTTCCACCAAAGGAGACTGTTCCTTCATGTGGTTGAAGGTTTAGGAACATAGACCTTTCTCCTGTCATGTGACGTGAGCATCCACTGTCTAGGTACCAAAATGAATCCCTCCTTTTTCCTATTAAGGATATCTGCAACAGGAATTATTTGAGATTTTGGTACCCAAATACTCTTGGGTCCTTTTGTGTTAGTCCCAATGATCTTATTTGACCTTTATTTCCTTTTGTGTTGACATCTTTGGAATGAATGTCCAGATTTACCACAAAAGTTACAGAAGGTTGAATAAGATTTAGAAGACGATGGTTTAGCATTTCTGTCTTCGACAATCCTATCCCAGATTAGTCATACGGAGATCTTCTATGTTTTAAAATTATTTGACGTTTTGAAGATCCGTCCACAAATTTGGTCAGATCATGTTTCAGACTAATGACTTCTTTCTTTAGTCTGTCAACTTCAAAAAGAAGCATTGCCTTCTTAGGGTTTGAGGTTAGGCTCTTATGCATTCTCGTCAGATCTTTCTTAAGTATTTCATTTTCTAAAATAGCTTTTTGATATTTTTCTTTATATTTTCTATACTCAAGAGCAATCATATGAGAGTTAGCAAGAAGAGTGTCATATGACATATCTTCATCATCAGACTCAGATTCAGAACTATCAGACGATTGTAAAGAGTTTTTAGGAATAGAGTATACCTCAGGTGTTACTTCCTCCGTGTCTGGCATGAGACAAATGTTAGCCTTTTCATCGTCTAAACTGCTACTGCTGTTGTCTAGATCTTCCCAAGTGGCTAGAAGCTTTTTCTTTTTGTATCTTTTCTTTGAACTCCATCCTTTTTTCAGTTTGGGACATTCAACCTTAATATGTCTAGGCTTTTTGCACTCAAAGCAGTTGATTTCGTTGTCTTCTTCATGAGGAGGCTTTCTGTATCTAGTGTCCTTCTTTCTAGAAGATTACTTAAATCTTCCTTTCTTCTTGAGCATCTTTTTGAATTTCCTGGTGATGAGGGAGATATCATCTTCTGTTGAGCAGTTGGAGCTTTCGTCTAAGCTTTTGGATTCTTCAGACTAAACCTTTAGTGCCTTGTTCTTGACTTTCGTCTCAGTCTTTTCGTCTGCTCTTTGACTTGATTCTCCAATCTCTAGAGCAACTGAGTCATTATTCTTGACTTTGTCTCTTTTAAAGAGATGAACTTTGTGAACTCTTAAAGCTCCCAGTAATTCATCCAGATTTAAAATCTTCATGTCCCTTGCTTCAACTATGGCTATAGCCTTAGGTTCCCACACTTTTGGAAGACTGTCCAAGATCTTGAGATTGTTCTAAGCCTTGGAAAACTCAACACCAGGACTCTGAAGTCCATTTAGAATTGTTTGAAATCTTCCAAACATTTCATTAATAGTTTTTGTCTCTTTCATGGTGAACATCTCATAATGTCTTTGAAGAGTTGCTGCTCTCCTAAGGCAAACATCTTCTGTGCCTTCATGTGTTATGCGTATAGCATCCCATATTTCCTTAGCAGTTCTGCAGCTGCAAAATTTATTATATT
Organism: Spatholobus suberectus; assembly: GCA_004329165.1. Classification (NCBI taxonomy): domain Eukaryota; kingdom Viridiplantae; phylum Streptophyta; class Magnoliopsida; order Fabales; family Fabaceae; genus Spatholobus; species Spatholobus suberectus. The sequence continues at coordinate 5,325,638 of CM014737.1, forward strand.
CAGTTTTTGATAAGGCACAAGTTATAATATACTTAGCTTTTGCGTTTTTTTGTAACGTGTTGTAGTCGTCTTGATTATATTCATTTTCTAGCTTAGTTACAACAAGATCTCCATGCATTATGATTCTCTAGATGCTATAATGAGTGGACTTAATGTACATTTCCATTCTGTCCCTCCAATATGCATAATCCTCTCCATTGAAGGCTGGAGGCCTAGATAGTGAGGCTCCTTTAGGAATGAACTGTCCTTCAAGGTTTGCCATGTGGATCTTTTCCTCTAACACTTGTTAAGGTGCTCAACCCTTAGAGGCTGAGCTCTGATATCAAATTGTAAAACACAAAGATAACACAAGAAGGGGGTTGAATTGTGTTATAGCATATTTTTGCAAAACCTTTGTCAAAGACATATCGTTTGAAGGATGTGATCAAAGAGTTTTTTAAAAACTTTTAAAAAACAGACGAAAGCTGAAAGGCAAACTAGAATGCACATAAGAGTTATATTGGTTTGTCTCACTCCAAAGACTACGTCCAGTTCTTGGCAACAACCAAGTTCCACTAACTTTTTCAAGTTACAAGTATTCTTTCCACAAGCCTCTTCAGGCTCAACCCAGGTAGTCTTTTACTTGCCTCTTCTAGCAAAAACCCAAGTATTCTTTGAATCAAAGTCTCTTCAGCTTCCACCAATTTCTTTAGGAAAAAGGTTTAAATGTTAGTTACCTCACTGGGTTTAACGTCTTAACAAACGAATATACAAGGAAGTACACAAAAAGAATTTTACAATCAAAGTATACAAGAATAGAGCTTTTTTGTTTCATAAAGATGTTATGATTTGTCGGCAACAACAACAAAATTGAGGTCTCTTCTTCTTTATATAGGCTTCTCCAAAAGTATCCGTTGTGAATGCTTTGTAGAAGATGGCCTTCGTCTACTGAAGAGAGTCGTTGAAGTATTAAATGCAGCACTTAATGCCTTTCACTCACTTGTCACTTGATAAGATAAAGTAGTCTACTTATCTTTTCCATTCTTGTACTCAATCTTGTAGTAGTAGTCTTGTCTGCTTTTCTATTCTGACGTCCGCATGCACATTCCTTCTTTTATGCTACAAAAACTAACTTTCCTCAAGAGTAGGTATGTAGGCTTTATAAATTTTGAGGTAGCTTACTGCTCTGATTGATGTGTAGATCAGTTTTAAAACATTGTCATCGTCTGAAAGATTTGTTAGTTACTGATTCAAAGGATAAAGACAATATGAATTTAAAGACATTAGACGATTGCTTTTGAACATATTATGAATGAACAAACGATTGCATAAAAACATATATTTTGGTTGTTTGTTATTATCAAAATATTTGAGGTTATAAATTCTTCTTTTGTCTTAATAATGTTGGATTTATACGGTTAGACTTATATTTTAAATTGGATATGCATAGGATGAGTTGAACTAATTAGGTTTTCTTTTGCTTTTTTCTTTTATTTTTGATTTTTTTTAATTTTTGAATTTCCAGTATTATATTTATATTTTAATCATTTAAACCAATTACCCAACCTACTTAAGGCCAGGTTGGGTTAGGTCACTTTAAAAAAAAATGGAACCCAACCCAACCCAACCTGACTATGCTTAATTGGGTTGGGTCTTAAATAAGGCCAAACTTGACCTAACCCGAATCATTTACACCCCTACCTCCAAATTGTTTTCCCCCAACCTGCAAATGTGAAATTGAAAATGTTTGTCGTTCCCTCCAATTATAATAAGCGTCATTATTTACATTTTTAAACACAAAAATAAGCATGCCAACATGCCCTTGTCTAGGTTTGTTGCCCACTTTTTACTTTCATTTGACTTTGTTCATTCAAAACCCTTCTTTCTTAGCTGCCCTCACCTCTAATTCCACTCCTTCTCTCCCTCACATTCTCCTTTATCTTTATCATGTTTATGTTCTCGTTTGTCGTTCAACATCAGCAAAACTAGAACTAGGCTTTTTGCATTTTGTTATCTCACTATCATTGATATAGGTATATATATCTATCTTTTGTCCCTCCTCCTAGAGACAAATTCATTCAAGTCTCCTTTTCTAATCTAAATATGCACTCAGACATTAAGGAGAAGCGTAAGAATCTAAACAAATATTTGATAAATTTCTTGGTAAACACTTAAAATATAGAAAATAAAAATGTAAAATGAATTGAGTTTCTCTTATAAGCTAAAATCAACTCTTCTTTTATAGAAACTCTCTTCATTTAACGTATCCAGAGATTAAGATGTTTGAGTTGATTTTAGTTTAAGGAGAAGTTTAATGTATTTTACTTTCTTATAATCTTTTCTTGTGCAGAAGTTTATCAAAACAGGACTTATTTTTTTTCTTCTTATGGGCTATGGCACAATAATGTTGAGGCTTGTGATGTGTGCAAATAAAAAACTTTATCACAGTAAAGAAAGCGAATCTATCTGTTTCAAGTTGTCTTCAGGATAATAATGCAGCCAATTCTGGTACATTTAAACCTTCTAGAGCAGCACCTACTAAGTTGATGCTTATCCTCAACGAGCTTACACACCATCTAGTCCATATCCTCCTCCTGATCATCATTCCGAGGTTATTCTTTTCTAGAGAATGTTTGTCGAAGAGGTGGTTGTCTTTAAGCTTTTATGTTAACAGGATAAAATTGGTAATCTTATTGGCAAAGGTGATTTTGAGGTGCGGGCTGTACAGAACGAAATTGATGCATCTATCCAAATTGTTGAGGCTGGACCTGATTCAGACGAGCATGTGGTTGTGATATCTGCATGAGAGGCACGAGAACTGCTTAATTGTCTTTGATACATAACGCTCTACTTATGTAGGGTAGCCTTTTACGTGAAATTGCTAATAACCTTGCAATGTTTTTGCCTATAAAATTATGCCGACTCTTCAATATTATGTCTAAAAAAGATTCTTGTTTGTAACTTCAGATGTTTGTTGAGATTATTGTGAGCTGGCTCTCTAGTGTCAAGTTTTCACAACTAAGATATAGATATTGTTCATCAACCTGTTTACGTAATTACATGAATGATTGAAAAAAAAAAAAAAAAGTAAAATGAAACAAATAGAGAGAAATAATTTACTTAACTATAAAACTTCATTTTCATGTGATTAACATAACTATATATAATAAAGCCACATATAAAAAATATACATTTAAGAAATTAATTATAATGATAACATTGTCCAAATTATGATAATAACATTATATACACCAGTAAAAATTATTAAATTGTAATTAATTAAGTTAATCTTATCCAAATGTTAATTAAATTTAAAAGGATTAAAAATAACATTATTCTTATTATTAACCAAATTATCTCTTCCATTTATATATTTATGTTTTTTGTTTAATATTTAATTTCTTTCAAATTTTGGGATCCAATGTCTTTGCTATGTGGAATCCATTCGTGGATTTTCCTCTCCCTCCTCCGTTTTCAAATTTTTCCTTGACTTCGGATTCGGGTCATCAATGAAACACATGTGAATTGGAGGGAGACACCAAGAGCTTATACCATTAACATGTCTCTATTGTTAAATTTAACCACCCCCCCCATGCTCTTGCACTCTCGATACACTTCGTATATATGTTCAAGCTCAACAGTAGGACAAATTCACATTATAACATGATGTAAAATAATATAATATAAATATAACTACAATACTTTTATTTTAAAATTCTTTTAATTTTTTCTTATAATATTATTTTATTATTTTGATTATTATAATAACAATTAATTATTATATTTGATTTTTTGTTATATTTATTTTCTTTTTTATAATATTATTTTTCTATTATTCTAGATTTTAGATTATTATATTATTATTATATTAACATTTTTTAATTTTTCTTAGGACTATCATATTTGCTTACTATTATTTTGAATTTTTTATATTTTATTAGCATTGTTTAAATTCGTTATTAGTATTATTTTTATTTACATTACATTTATTTTAAGATTATAATATATATACATATATGCATATAATTTTTTATATTATAAATATTAGTTAACATTTTTAATATTATGTTAAATATGTTTATGTTATTTTAAATATTTATTATAATATTATTTTAGTATCATTAAGAAATGATTATTTTTCTATTCTAGATAAATTGAATTTTAAGACAATTTTAATCTTAATTTGAATATAATTTCTTAAATATTAATCTTCACACATTGTACAATATAGTTAATGTATTTTGATTTAAAATTTTTTTTTATATTTTTCTCATAAATTAAAAAAACTTATATCTTTAAGTAATATTTTAAAATTCTTCTGTTTTATAATTTTATTTTATTATTTTTATTTTTATAATAAAAATTTATTATTATCTGTGGCTTTTTATTAAGTTTATTTTCCTTTTTACGATATTATTTTTCTAATATTTTATTAGTATTATTTATATTTATTATTAGTGTTATTATTATTTATTTTACATTTATTTGAATAATATAATATTAATATATATATATATAAAGATTTTATTTTATAATTATTAATCAATATTTTATTATTAATTTAAATACATTTATTATTTCTTAATATTTAATACGATATTGTTTTTTTAACTATTATTTAACTCTCCCCTGCCCCCCACCTTCAAACACCTCATAATCGTCTTCTCATACCCACAACAACGGGTTTCACAGACAAAGACGTCACAATCGACTTCTCATGCACACAACGAGATTCAACCGCCTCCAATATCTAATCTTAGTCAAAGGAAAGATTGGAAAGGAGAAAAGTGAAAGAGTGTGACAGTTGCTTTCCAGCCACGTGGATTTTAAAAACCGAAATTCCTTTGCCAACTGTTATACACATTTAAATCATGGCCAATGATTCTTGAATGCCTTTATCACAAGGCCCATATTTCTTTCACATAGTGGGAGCCTCGTTCAGCTCTCCCATAAACTCGGTCTATAAAACATAAAACATCTCTATTCGTTTCATCAAATTCCACTCATAATTTGTTTTTTCATTTATGGTTAGTGCCTATCACTATTATACAATGATTATATTAGGGTTTCATTTGGTTTTGCTCCTACCTTCTTTGGAAAATGCTAGGTCATATTTTTTTTATACCATTCACACAATTCTATCCTATTTGATGTTTATGTTTGACAAAGTTGTGTGATATGTAGTGGGCATCAAAATTGGCACAAAAGAAGTGGAATCAGCTCTAGTTTCATATCCTCAATGTACTAGGCATGACATTTTAATATTCTTTGCATGTGTGAGCATCAAGTGTGTTTTTGTATGTGTGAAAAAAATTATGTATAGTTTTTATGTAGCATTGTCAAGTAATTTAATAATTATATAAAGTTCAAACTAGATATTGTATCGATCTCTCTCAAGTTACCTATCTTGATGGACACCATCTTATGGAGAATTTGTTGTTTGTTTAATGGTTAGGATGTGATTCAAAATTTGATAGTTACAAGCTTTGACTGCATTCCTAACCTAGGCATATTGTGAGCTGATCAATTTGTACAGTTTTCGTCTAGCATTGCTAAGTGATTGCTTCCTGTATTTGAATTGATTAGGATTGCTCCATTAGGATCAAATGACAGGAGTATTTTTCCCTCACTTTGGATGCCTTGTAAGAATGCTTTCTTGCATTGTCATTAATGTTATAGGATGTTGCTCTTGCCTTTTCAATTAGTTTTAATCTTGTTTTTTCTGGTAATGTAAATGCTTAGGTTAGTATTTACTATTTAATATTCATCATATGGATTGTGTGACTGTTACTTCTATTTTGGAATTTTTTTTCCATTATAATAATTACGTGAGTTGCTGCACTGGTTATGGTTTTGAACATAGATCTGAATCTTTTGGGAAAGCATCAGTGCAACTGAAATCTGCAAAGAATCCTGTTTTAAACAATTTTTTTTGCTAGTATCAATAAATAATAATAAACTAGTTCAAAACTAGTAAATCAGTTTAAAACTATTTTTGAACTAGTTATAAATTGGTTTTAAACAGTTAGAATCAATTTTGAATTGGTATTTGCTGTGTTAAACTGGGTTAGACTAGTTCAAAATTGTTTTAAACTAGTCACTGGTTAATTCAAAATTGGTTTTGAACTTGTCACCAAAAACAAAACCTAGTGTGGCACAAAAATGCTTGTTGCAATTAGCAAAACTTTCTTCTTCTTTTTTTTTTTTTGGAGGTAGTGGAGGATTATTGATTCAACTATGTTTTGGCTATTGCAGATTTAGCACAAAGTTTGTTCCTCTGCCAATTGTTTTCCTACATGCTACACTTCTCTTCCAAGCAACAGGTACATGGATGCACAAGCCATGGAAAAGGCTTTGCTTTGTGCTGAATTGAATAAGAAGAAGGAAAAGCGCATAGAATCTCCCCTTATGAGGTTGGTACATGGTGCACATCATGTACTTTTTCCATTCACATACATCAATTTACTTAGCCCTCCACAAATTTGCCTATGAATTTTTTTATTTGGTACACGCTATACTGCATCAGCTATGAATTCACGCTTCATGGTTTCATTTGTTTTTCTTCATATAAGAATGACACTTTTGTTCTAAAATACCTTCTGCTTATGAACTGAGTTATGCCCTTTTGTTGACTTGTTTAATTTTCTGTTAATGTACATGGCATCTATATTTGAGTTTTTAACAATGTACAAATACTTACATTTACTCCTATTATGATTTGCATTTGATTATAGCTACTCATATAATTGTTAAGACATGCTTCTTCTTGGCTCAGCATAAAATTAAACTTTATCAAGATGATTTATTTTTTATTTTGTTTAGCATAACATTATGCCCTTCTTATTTGGATAAAATTATACCTCTTATTATTTGACTATTTTTGTCTGTCTTTCTGTGCATATACATTCAAGTATAATGAATTTGATCAGCCTTCTTACTAGGTTTGTGATGTTGTTTTAGAGTCTAAATCTTTATGGATGCACACCAGTTCTTGCAAGCATCATGAGGTGATGATATTTACAATCTCATTCTTGTTATGTGTATGTGCATAGTAGTTAATAGCAGAGCGGAGCAACTCTGGGCTACTTGGGATTCATATAGTAGAGCAATTTTTGATAGCGACACTCATAATTGTAACAGCAACCAAATAGCTGCTTTTTGCATGCAATAGTAGCCTTTAATGTTTTTTAGGGTATAATTGTGATTTCTTCCTCATTTTCTCATGCATTTTTTTTTGTTTTGGAAAGATTTGAAACTCTTCTTCCTCTATCATTCACACAAAAGTTACCTCTGTTTTGACCTCTGTTACCATATTTTTTTCCCTGAAAAGTTATTTCTATTTGACCTATATTTCGTTTGTTCTTCTTCTATAGACTTCACACAAGCTATGTGCTGCTGTTTTTGGAGCCATTAAAGGGTTGGTCTTCCAAGGATTGAACATCCTCCCACCATCTAGAGCACCTCCTCCCCTTTCTCATCCACACTTCCTCTTCCTTTTCATACTTACTCTTCAATACTGTATACCACAATGATTGTTTTTCTTCCGTCATCCTTCACAACCATTTTCCCAATAATGCCACATTAAAGCCCTCACATTTTTTACACCTAACCCCCTTCCTTCTTGTGCTTACACACTTAATCCCATGTTACTCAAGTGGATTTTTCTAATCCCTTCTTCCCCACCCCATAGAAAAGATTTAAATAAAGACTTAAGTTGAGAAATAATACCTTTGGAAGTCGTGAAGAAGGAAAGGAAGTAGATTGAGGTAAACAGCAATACAAATTTCAACAACACCACTCTGCCTCTAATGGAAATAAATTTGCTATTCCACGAGACCAATTTGTTTAGTACTGTATCTACCACAAGTCTCTAAGTGGACTTGTTTCTTGGATTAGCCTCTACTAGTAACCCAATGGAATAACCTCTCAAATTAAATAATGATACATGGATTATTTTTTTCGAAAGATTTTTGATGTGTTTTCAAAAGAGGCTATATAATGTTGGAAAACACATTCACATGTCATTATTTGATTTAAATATTTCACAACAAGGATATAATAAATTTGAAAGTTTTATTCTAGAGGATATTGCACGTAGAGAGTTTGAGTTATTAAAAATTGTCTTGACTTTGTAGAGAGGAAAAGAGTGATGGTTCATTTCTTGCAACCAAAAAGAATTTACAGGAACACGATATAAGATTACCACACAAAGATCCTCAACATAGGAAAAAGATTTACTACAACCAACATATATATAGAACATTTGTCCTCTTGAGCTTGGAGAAAGGAAAAATTAAGCCAAGAGTAGAATACATGTGTAGGCTACTAGATTTGTCAAAAGGAGTCATGATCTCTAAATTCATATAGTCATCTTGAGTTATGATTGAGTTGGGTTAAAAATAATTTAAGGGTACCTTTTTTAGATCTCCCAACATGGGATTTGATCATACAATTCAACCCGTGGTGAATAAAGTCAATATACATCTTTTTAAAAAAAATTATTATAAATAATAGTTGAAATTGAAACAAAGAAAAGATTTAAATTCAATTTTTATTTTTTTTACAATTTTTATTTTTTGGAAATTTCTTTTTTTATTTGTTTTTCAATTTAGTGAACCAAGTCATGAATCAACCCACCATATTAATGAGTTGAGTCAGGTTGGGATCGCTACTTGGACATGTAGATTTCTTACTTTATAAAGTTGGATGTAGATATTTGGTCTGTTTTGATTGGTACTGAGTTTTCTTTTTGGGTGTGTGTGTGTGGCGTTGAGTTTAAACAAAGGATCATGGATAGTTTTAGATTTTAATTACCGTTAATTAGTTTGGCAGCAAACTAGCAATCATCTCATAATATTTGATTTTAAAAAGGGGTTCTCGACTAGTAAAGTGGAGAAAATTCAGAATCATGCATAATTTTCATTTTCCTTTTCTTCTCACCTTTAAAGAAAGAAAAGAAGAAAAAGAACGTGTCAAGTTATTAAAAAAAGGAAAGAGCTAAAGATTTTATTGTAAAGGATCCATAGTTATTTATGTGGTGATTGACCAATTTTCTTCTTACTTTTAGAATCCTTTCCTATTTTCAAAAGAAGAGAACAGAATCAAAATGAATGTCTTTTTGTACTTTTCTTTGGGAATCAATGACATTACTACTCAGGTTGGTATGCAAGAAAGAGGAAGGAATGAATGAGAGAGTAGGGAAAGATAGAAAAATGATATTATTTCTTTTTTTTTTTTGGTAACAACCATAATTAGAATCTTTGACTCTCCAATGGAACTTTAAGGTATCTCTACAAATTTTGATTTTTTGAACCAGTTATGAAACTAATCTTCAATCTTGAACTTAGTCACATTTAAAGCTCTTTGCCCTTTTTTAGGATGTATTATTCTTTCTTCCATTTTGTTTACTTAAAAAGTGGAGAGAAAGGATTAAAAAGCATGTGGGACCTACAAGTTTAGTATATTCCTCTTAAAATGGGAAGAAAGGAAGGGAGAAACATTGTCTTATATATTAAATGACTAAAATAGCCTTAATTTTGCATATTTCTTTTTTAGTAGAGATATTTATGTCATTTTATATACACATTTAACTTTTTTTTTCTTTTATTTTCATTCCAACCAAACAACTTACAAAATCATTTTACTTTTCATTTCTTTTCCTTCCTTTCTCTTTTCACTTTTTCTTTTCTTTCCTTTTAGTTTCTTCCTTAAACCAAACATACCTTACTTGTACGTGATTCTTTGATTATTTTTTAGCTAAATAAACACGTTTTTTTTCCCTTGGAAGTTAAAAAAGACAATTAGCTTTATCTATGTCCAAAATTTCATTTGTACGAAATTTGAAACTACCAACTTCTATACTAAACCATTTGGCATGGGACAAAAACTAATTTTGTAATAAACGTACCAATGTCGTCCACGACATGACGACAATGATTTAGGAATCATGAAAAGAAAAGGATGGACAATTATTGTTTGGAAGGAAACTAAAAATCCTTAATGCAACCTATGTTCGCTCTTACTTGCATATAGGTATATGAAAAAGGTTCATGACCTTATTTATCCCTCTTTGCCGTGATCTGCTTTACTGGAAATACTCTAGCCTCAAGCGTTTGGTCTTGTGATGGATTGAACAGACTTTTTTGAGGGAGTAAATCCTTAAGTGCCTTGAGTCATTGAGCAACCATATATATTGTTATTCTTTTTATACAATAGCTTTGAGTTATACAAATACTTTCATTTATTTTTATTTACTAATTTTGTTGGACATATATATACTATCATTGTATTGATTCTAATTAATATTAAACAGGAATTAAACCTCCAATATCCAATTTTTATGAAATTTTTAAAATTTTATTTTCAATTTAATTATTTTTTATTTAAAATAGTATGATAATGTTTGATCAAGTAAGTATATATTCATATGTAAAAGCATATTAAAGATGTTAATATCTATAAGAACATATTAATGATTTGTTTTTGACTTAAATGTGTTTTTAGTTCCTATAATACATTCACTTTTTGATTTAATCTTTGTATTTTTTAAATAAATTATCTAATATTCAATTTTTTGGTGTTAATCTCTACCATTAATCAACTGATGTTAAGTGTTGGAATGGCTAAAAAGTTAGAGACTAAAATAAAAATGAGATATATTTAAAGGGACTAAAATAAAAAATGTGTAAATTGACAAGTCATCATATGTTTGTAGTTAATAATAGCTAGGTAATGACAGGGACTAACACCATTAAAAAAATTAAAAGGACTAAAATTAAAAAGTAGGTATATTAAATGGATTAAAAATATAGGGAAAAGAGTATTTAACTCCCTTAAACTTTAATTCTTTTGCAAATAGACACCTTAAACTTTAATTTTATCCTAGTCTTGTTTAGTTGTAAAGACCAGTAGAAATATTCATATTTCTCACGAGTATTACATGAACACCTATTTTTAAAACTAAGTGATAATCAAGAAGTCCAAAGCACCTTATATCAAATTATGCAACAACAAAGACAATTTTCTTAAACTAGTATTTTAACTTGTGCATTGCACAGGAATAAGTATTATTTTATATAACTTAAATATATTACAAATAAATACTTACGAATATATAAATTATATTATTATTAAAATTTGTAATAAATAATTTTTTTGAACATACAGATTATATTTTAAATTTATAATAAACAATTATTCTAATACAATGTTAATTTTTAATTATTGATAATTTTAAAAAAAAATATTTAAATTCAATTTAGAATTAAAGATATTGAAAATGATAGATTGAAAGAGATAAGAGGTTAAAAAATTCCTAAAACAGTCTCATTAAAAAATGACAGCTAAAAACACTCTTGTTGAATAATAACAGCTAAAAATGCTTTAGTTCAAAATAGCTTACTCTTATTGAATAATAGCAGCTGAAAATGCTTTAGTTCAAGATAGCTTTTTTTTATTTAATATATAGGGTGAATAAGGCAAAGCAATTTTTTCCCTAATACAACACAACGAAAATTTCACAAATGACAGTTTGCACAGATTTCTGAGAACATTCTTTAAACCAAAATATAGAATCACAATATTTTCAACTCAAGGACATATCATCTACGTCCATAGCCTACCTAGTCTATAAGTAAATTTCCATTCAAATAATTTAAAATTAAGATAAAAAAATATACACTTTAAAACATAACCAACCTTGACTTCCACTCGATTGAGTTAAATAAAATAAGCTCGATCACTGGTTGGACAAACCCTCCATTAACATACTCCTCATATAGCAAGTTCCCATTATAATCACCAGCGTCTATTAAAAAATTCATATATATTCTTAGATATAAAGAAATAATCCTAAATAATGAGCATGATTGATTTTTCAAAACAAATCATATTATGAAATAAATTTTTTTATCATTCATTTATTTGTATATAATCAAATATATATTAACAACAATGGAAATAGAGGACCCTATTAAAAAATAATTAATATAAACATAAATATAAATATTACTTACATAACTGATAAAAATAAATGTAAAATAATTATAAAAAATATAATAAAAGCTTAAAATACATATTTATACTAATACATATGAATAATAATACAAATCGTAGACAATACATAAATATTTAGGATTTCTACCATTTAATTTTACAGAAATATACTATTTCACGTACATTTATCATCAATTCTTAAAAACATCTAACTTAAATTAAAAAATTTATAATTCATTTGAGATAATTAATATAGAAAAACTCAATATTTAAAAAACACATTTGTAGTGATCGTATATAAAGTAAAACTGTCGTCTTTACAAATAATTATTTTATTATTATTATTATTATTTTATACACACATACACTACACTACACACACTATATATATGTGTGTATGTATGTAGTGTGTATGTATGTATTGATAAGCTGATTATTTTTATTATATAAATGGATAAAAAATATGAACTGTAATTGTGATAATAATGACATTTGTGCATAGTTTTCCATACTTCGAAATTTAAAATGATGTACACATATGCCATTATTTCATTAAGAATTATGAATATGTTGAAATTTACTAACAAAAATTAGGATAAAAAAATCTTTTAAAACAGTAACAAAATAAATATACATAATTTAATTAAATAAAAAAATAATGTACACTTAATTAAAAAACTTTGATTAAGAGAAATCTAAAAGAACAAAACATAATCAACTAAGTTTACAGCAAAAAAAGTAAGATACAAGTTAAAATACAAAATTTTCCTTTGCGCTAGTTTTCACATTTTTGACATTTAAGTTAAAACTAAAAAAACCTATATAAATAAATATCTATAAAAATGAAACCAACCATTTCAACTGACAATACTTAAGTTAAAGACTCAGATTAAAATTAAAAAATATAGCCAATATATAAATAATAAACTGATAAATGGTAATGAAATATTAACAATGAAAAAAGATCAACTTTTTTGTTGTAAAAAAAATAAAATAAAATCTATCAGGCATTCATAATAGATAGTACAATGTGAGGATGTATTTTTGATTAATAATAATCACAATTCATTAAAACAAAATTGTTGTACAATTTAAAAAAATTAAAACCATACATTACATAATATTGATTCATTTGATAGTTTGGTCTCCAGTTTTTATATACATAATAGTTTTTAAATAAAAATTTCTAAATGAATTTTCCACAAATAATTCATGTTTAAATGGACTACGTAATGCTACAACACAATTACATGGCCACAAATAGAAAGGCCTATTCAATCCTCTTACATGTGACTCAATGATGGGAATAAAATATTAGTATTTCTTATGAATAGTATTTTTTTGTCTCCTAGTACTTCCTTAGTTGTATTATAGATAACTTTAACTTCTATTAAGCTTATATATTAATGTCATTTTTAATAATCATTACATCATTATTATTGCAATAAAATTTAGAGTTTAATGACTACATACTGTCAATGTAAAAAAATTATACTGTCAACCAATCAGAAAGTATCATTGTTATGACTTTTAAGATAATTATTGCAAAAGTTAACAAACATATCATATATGGTAGTTTGTAATTAGATGACAGTGTAAAATAACTTTACACTATCAATACATAACCTATTTTCTCTAAAACTTATACTAAATTATAAATATTTTTTATTACATTAAAAATTTATACCAAATTATAAACAACTTAAAAGCTATGACGCTTAAGGTTGCAATAAAAATACAAAATCTTATGATAAAAATAACAAATCTACTATTTATCTTAATTATTTTTTAATAAAATAAATATTTTTGCGCTCAACAAGATTGGTCTTTTGCTCCTAGGTATCTCCCAGTGCAACAGAAAAATTCAAAGTTATGTAATTCTTGTAAAATATTGTGATTTTGCTATTCTTTATTAAAATTTAGGATTTTTGAACCGTCACTATTACTTTAGAGAGTAATTAAAAAATATGATAGTCTAATATAAAATGAAGACCAATAGAAGGTATCTTCTTTATTATAGTTATGGACTATTATCATCATCATCATCTTCTTCATCATCATTATCAAAATAAAAATAAAATAAAAGAGAGAGCATAGTAAGAAGTTTAGAGAGTAGTTAAAAGATAAAGGGAAAGAGATATCCAACTATTAATGTCTGGTATCAATAGAATACTAGTGGTAATATGAATAGGTGGAAAGGAACTTTTGTAGCTCGTTTTGTCCTTGTTTGATTCATAGGCACTGTGGCAATGGGTGAAATCAACTAATTGTTGGGTGGTGCATCAAGAAATGTTGAAGATCCCCATTGACTAGTGATAAGGCCAAAACAATATATATATAAATGAGGGACAACCCTCACCTTACAAGCTAATTTTGTAGGATTGAGTTAAGCCCAAACTGTAACACCCTAAAGGTATTACCTTAAGCTTTACATTTTAGCAATTAGAGTGCGGATAATAACAACATATATACATATAAGAATATCACAATATGTGATGCCATTACTCAAGAAATTCATTGTTCAAAGTCTAACATGTTTCTCAAGTAACATGATCACATAAATCATAAAAGGGGATTCTCTTACTCGAGGGATCACTATACAAAAGATTTCATTTCCATAACATTGTCTTTTAGAAGAAATAAACTCTATCTTGTCAATACATCAACAACGAAACATGATGTCCTCGCTCAGAGCTGTTTAACCTTCCTTTCTTACTTGTCAATATGGAACATAAACACTAAACTAATGAGACTGATGTCTCAATGAGTGCTAAGCACATGCAATACAATATATGAATATCATGAATGCATCAATCACAATAAAAATCAAATACTCATCCTTAAAACATAAACTTTTCATAACATTCATTCGCATGCTTAACTTTTATATTTACTCTTCTTCATCTTATGGCAAAGTGTTGAACTCAAACTTTCAAGGAGTGTTCCCTTTATCCTTATGCCGTGACCTCTTACTTATATACCCCTCTAGTCTGAGTGGTTTAGCCTACTAGCCTTTAGGGGAGTGAGAAGTGACAAAACCCACCCATTCACCCAAAGAGTCTTATGGATGCCTTTCTTTTATTAAAACATAGATATGTCATGACCTCATACTTATATCCCCCTCTAGTCTAAGGACTTGTTCATTAAAATCTTTGGCCACTCTTTGGTATCTAGAGGGTTCATTACTCTCTTTCCTCCAAAGGAGACTCTTCATATATGGACATCAAGTAAATCATATTCTTAAGCAATTATTTATTACGTGGAAACAATGAACATATGATTGAAAGTGAAGTGAGTTTGATTCGCTTAGCGTGCCTGAGAGTCATTTAGCAAACATGTGCAAGGATCTTAAACCTATTCTTTGGACCTTTTTTCACTGAGCGAGAATGGTTCTCATTTAGCTGAGTCTGCATAAGATTTCTAGACTTGATCTTTGGCGGCCCTCTCCTTATCTAGAGTTTGTCAAGCTAAGTTAGGGACAAACACCTTCTCTAGACTTAAGTTTTCGCTTAATGAGACCTACTCTTGCTAAGAGAACATGCACGAGGCTTCCAGACCTATCTCTAGAGGTCCTCTTGCTTAGACATGACTATTCTTACTCAACAAGAAAGCTTGGCTTGCTCAAGTAGCATATGGCTTGCTAAGCTAAAGCAGCGATTATGCAAAATCATGATTTCACAATTTCTACTAGCTCCAAGGCCATTAATGGCTACCCAACCACCTCAAAGCAACATAAATGATTCATAAATGCTTCTCCACAATGTATAATCATCAAATCCACCATAATAACCCATAAAATCATGCAAAATACACAAAATCCCAAACCCCCCAATTCATCAATAACAACTAAAGATCAAGTGGGGTAAAGGAAGGAAGATGAATAAGAAGCACTCACCAAGGGCTTCAAGGGTCATTAACTGTGTGGACATCATTTGTTCCTCCTCCTCTTTCTCCTCTTTCTATCTTCTCCTTATCTTCTAAGAGTGAAAGTGAGTGTGTGTTTTGTGAGTGTAGGTGGGACTTATGGGTCTAAGAGGGTGAGGACCCATTTTGGGCCTTAAGGGCCCTTTTCTCCCTTAATCTAACTCTGGTCCACTGATACATCTAAAAATAGAGCAAAGTCTTATATTATGCAAAGCACTCATAAAACAAACATAAAAAGACATTTAATATATTTATTCAATTTTCACATCATTATTGTTATTAGTTGCCTACTTTGGGGATGTACACAAACCTAAATTATAAGATGGCTTCCTACTTATATACTCTAATTTGACCTTATCATCGATCAATGTGGACATCTCAAGCATGAAGTTTGTCAAACTGGGCATCTGCAGGTGGTCCAATAACAACCTAATAATGGATGGCCCAAAAGGCCCAATAATAATTGCTAGGATAGGCTTTGATACCATTTTACAATTTGGATTTAAGCCTAACTCAACCCCACAAAACTAGCTTGTTTATATATATATATATATATATATATATATATATATATATATATTCTATTTTGGCCTTATCACTAGTTGATATAAGATCTCTAATAGGGTACTCATGGAATCAAGCACTAAAGCATCAAAATCGTTCAAATAATGCTCATCAAATTAGGTCATATAAGGGCCATATACACTATTGAAAATGCAATTCTTGAAGGGGCCTACAATTCACACAGCCCTTTATGAAACATTCAAGTTAATTAAAGGTTAAATTAATCTGTTGGTCCCCAAACTATTTGAAAAATTTTAATTAGGTCCTCAAACTAAAAAAGTTTGTAATTGCGTCCTTGGTAATGTAAAATTTTTGTAATTTGGTCCCTAGGACTTTTAAAACTATCACAAATTGTTATTTTCCAGCGGTTTCAAGCTGCCATAAACTGACTTCAGGGGTCCAATTGTAAAAATTTTACAAAATTAAGGACCCAATTACAAAATTGTTAGTTTAGGGATCTAATAAAAAATTCTCAAATGGTTTAGAGACCTACTGATTAATTTAATCTTAATTAAAATAAGGTAATTTATTGTGAATAGGATATGTGGTTAATTGAAAATTTGAATGTTTAGATCATTATTTGTTGGAGTGTTTAACCCATTAGCTATGTGCATAATTTTAATTTCAAGCCATCGGTGAGGTAAACAAAACCAAAAATATTTTCATAAAATGTGCACCGTTAATGTGAATGATATAATGAAGGTTTTTGCATTAAGCCATGAATGATATGATTAATTTCACCTCATTGGGTTTCTTCCTTTCACACATGACACTACTATAAATGCTATGGCTTAATAAATTGTATTCATTTAAAAGTAGTCATCAAAGAACATTACCATCCCCACAACAAGTTTATAAAACTTTTCCTCATATTGTCCAGTTTTAATGTCCTTGATAAGTCTTCTAGTTTCATAGATTGGATCTGCCCACTTGTAGGTTCCATTTCTCATATTTGCTTTGGTTGTCTTTGATGTAGCCATCCCAGAATTAGTAGAGATGAAAGAGAAAAATAGTTTATCCCAATTAGATTATGGAATCTAGACCAAACAGAAACAAAACTTTTAGTTTATCAAATGATCAAAATCTCCAAGATTTACCAATCATCATACGTAAGGGGTCCGCTTGACCGATCCACTTCAATAGCCCAAAACTAATGGCCATCATCATCCAACCTGCAACCAAGAGCATGACTGCAAACCTCAACATTAGAGCATTGACCAACATTGCCAATACCTAACCAAATGCCACTAAAGCAAAGCTCACAAGAACCACAACCACTCCAAGCCCCACCTTATATTCCCTTATAAAAAAGGTTATAAGCAATGGCACCATGGCACCTACAAAACAGGCTAAAGCTAAGGCGGCTGCTACTTGTAACAGTTTTGGCAAACTTTTCTTTTTTCATTAGTATCTCCTTCTTCCCTCTCTCTACTATTTTGGTTTTTCGATCCTTTTCTTTCTTCATTTTAGCAACCTTTTTGTCCAATTTAAAGGTCACAGACTGAAATTTCACTGTGGCTTGGCTACAAGTCCAAGATACCAACCATAGAAACCTTGATCAGATCATGGTCTTAATGTCTTGCTTGGCTGCTCAAACATCTATCATCATAAATGCTATTGAGACCATCCCCATAAATGCTCTCAAAACAACAGTAGATAACTTGTGTGAAGTCTACAAAAAGAAGAAAGAAAGGAATAAAGGTCAAAAGAGAAGTGACTTTTTAGGGAAAAAAAAATTCTTGTAACAGAGGTCAAAACAAAGGTAACTTTTGGTGTGAATGCTGAAGGAAAAAGAGTTTCAAACCTTATTATGTTTTTGAAGCAAATAATGCATTAGAAAATAAGGGAGAAATCACAATTATACTCCAAAAACACCTTAAGGGCCTACACAACATTATTTTAGGGGTTTTAAATTTAAAGCCTATATCATAGTTAGATGCTATAGCATGCAAAAAGCAGTTATTATGGCTACTATTGCAGCCATGATGGCCGTTATCAAAAACTGATCTACTATGTGAATCCCATAGCAACCCTAGGCTGCTTTACTCCACTTGTCCACTATTATTGACTACTATGCACATATACATAACAAGAGTGAGATTGTAAACATCATCACCCCACGGTGCTTGCAAGAAACTTGGTGTGCATCCCATAAAGACTTAGACTCCAAAACAATATCACAAACCTGGCAAACAAGCTAATCAAATTCATTATACCTGTATGGATATGCACAGTAAGACAGAAACAGTCAAAATAATAACAGGTATAATTTTATCCAAATAAGGAGGGCATAATTTTATGCTAAACAAAGTAATGATTCATCTAGATAAAGTTTAATTTTATGCTGAGTCGGACAAGAAGAGGCATGTCTTAATAATTATATAAGTAGCTATAATCAGATGCAAATCATAATAGGAGTAAATACGGATATTTGTACACATTGTTGCAAATTCAAATATTGATGCCATGTATATTAACAAAAAATTAAACAAATCAATAAAATGGCATAACTCAATTTATAAGCAGAACAAAAGTGTCATTCTTATATGAAGAATAAAAAACTCCATAGGCAAATTTGCGAAGGGCCAAGTAAATTGATGTTTGTGAATGGAAAAATTACATGATGTGCACCAAGGACCAACCTCATAAGGGGAGATTCTATGCGCTTTTCCTCCTGGGTGTTCAATTCAACACAAAGCAAAGCCTTTTCCACAGTTTGTGCATCCATGTTCCTGTTGCTTGGAAGAGAAGTGTAGTGTATAGGAAAACAATTGGCAAAGGAACAAACTTTGTGTTGAAACTGCAACATGCAAAACATAGTTGAATCAAATAATCCTTCATTACCTAAAAAAAAAAAAGTGTTGCTAATTACAACAAGCATTTTTGTGCCACACTGGTTTTGCTTTTGGTGACAGGCTCAAAACCAATTTTGAACCAACCAGTGACTAGTTTAAAACCAGTTTAACATAGTAAAAACTAGTTTAGAACTTGTTCTAACTGTTTAAAACCAATTCAGAACTAGCTCAGAAACAGTTTAAACTAGTTCACTATTATTGTTTATTAACACCAGCAAAAATAATTGTTTAAAATAGGATTCTTTGCATATTTTAGTAGCACTAGATGCTTTCCCAAAAAATTCATATTTATTTTCATAACCAAGACCAATGCAACAACTCATGTAATTATTATAATGGGAAAAAAAATTGAAATAGAAGTAACACTCACATGATCCACATAATGAATATTAAATAGTAAATACTAACTTATGCATTTACATCACTAGAAGCAACAAGATTAAAACTAATTGAAAAGACAAGAGCAACATCCTATATCATTAATGACACGACAAGAAAGCATTCTTACAAGGCATCTAAAGTGAGGAAAAATACTTTTGTCATTTGATCTAGTGGAGTAATCTTAATCAATTCAAATGCACGCAGCAATCACTTGGCAACACTATATTGAAACGGTACAAAATGATTGGGTCACAATATGCCTAGGTCAGGAATGCAGTCAAAGCGTAATTGTTGAATTTTTAAATCATATCTTAACCATTAAACAAACAACAAATTGTCCACAAGATCAGCAAGGTATCCATCAAGATAGGTAACTTGAGAGAGATACAATCTCTAGTCTCAACTTTATATAATTTTTAAATAACTTGACAATGCTACACAGAAACTGTACATAGTTTTTTTTACACATACAAAAATACACTTGATGCTCATACATGCAGAGAATATTATACAGTAATGCCTAGTACATTGTTACACTTGATTCCACTTTTTTGTGCCAATTTTGACGCCCACTGCATATCACACAACTTTATCATACATAAACATCAAATAGGATAGAACTACAAGAATGGTACCAAAAAACAAAGGTTTAATTACCTTTTTGGTCTCTATAGTTGCACAAACTTTACCTCCTAGTCACTATAGTTAAAAGTCATCTGTTTTAGTCCCTATACGTACACTTTCGATATTGGTTTGGTCCTTAATGTCAAGTGTCTTAATTCCATGAAAGAAAATAGCCACAAAATGAAAATTGACTATGAAAAACTGCCACAAATTGACATTTTCTAACGCTTTTTATTTAATTTGTGGCTGTTTAAAACGATAGGGACCAAATCAATATCGAAAGTGCATGCATAGGGACTAAAACGGATTATTTTTAACTCTAAGGACTAAAGGTAAAGTTCGCGCAACTATAGGGACCAAAAATGTAATTAAACCAAAAAAAATATGACTTGGCATTTTCCAAAGAAGGTAGGCACAAAATCAAATGAAACCTAATCCAATCACTGTATAATAGGGATATGCACGAGCCATAAATGAAAAAACAAATTATGAAAACAAAAAAGAGGGAATTTTCTACCTCAAATTTGGTTCACTGTCTTTCCTCTTCTACCTCCTCAACAGTGTAAAGACAACAGTGAAATGAATGGGTTTTGATGAAATGTATAGAGATGTTTTATGTTTTATATGCAGAGATGAACTACGTCTAGGGTGAGAGGAAAAGTTGGCTGGAGTGACCACTATTTAAATGTGTTAAACGGGTTGGCAAAGTAATTTTGGGTTTTTTCTGTAAATTTAAATCCACGTGGCTGGTAAAGCAACTGTCACACTCTTTCACTTTTCCCCTTCCGAATGTTTCCTTTGATTAAGAGTAGATATCGAAGACCTTGAACCTAGTTATTATGCATATGAGAAGACAATTGCAAGGTTTTTGGAGGTGAGTTCTCAAAAACAATGTTAGTTTGGCAAGACGGAAAGGAAGATCATTATGGAAGTAATGACAGAAAAGGGGAATGGGGTAAAGTGAAAAAATATCCATTTATAGGTTGAAGTCTGCGAATACTATAGAAAGAGTTATGAAATTACCCAAATGAAGTACCTTAAAGTTCAATGACTATTCTTCTTTGGGTATATAATTTGTTGTCAAATGTAATGATCTGTTTTAATTATACTAATATTAAATCTACTACAGTGTAAACTATACCATTAATATTATTAATTAACTGTTAATAATAGTTAAATAATATTATAATAAATATTTAAAATATAAGAAATAGATTTAAAATAATAATACAATATTGATTAATATTTATAACATAACAAGTTATATATATATATTATTCAAAAAAATGTAAAATAAATAATAATAACACTAATGATAAATATAAATAATACTAATAAAATATTAAAAACATAAAATAATAATAAATTGATAATATAATCTTAAGAAAAATAAAAAACATAACTACAATAATAATATAATCTACAATATCCAAATATTAGAAAAATAATATCATTAAAAGGAAAATAAACATAATAAAAAGTCACACATAATAATAAATTGTTATTATAAAAATAATAATAATAAAATAATATTATAAAACAGAAAATTTTTAAAATATTACTTAAAGATGTAAGATTTTTTTTAATTGACGATAAAAATATAAAATAAATTGTCTAAATCAAAATACATCTACCTTATTGTACAACGCGTGAAAATTAAAATTTTAGGAATCAAAGATTTGAACAATCTTAAAATTCAATTTATCTAGAATAGAAAAATAATTATTTTTCAATAATAGTAAAATAATATTATAATAAATATTTAAAATAACATAAACATATTTAACATAATAAAAAAAATGTTGATTAATATTTATAATATAAAAAATTATATATATATATATATATATGCATATTATAATTTGAAAATAAATGTAATGTAAATAAAAATAACACTAATAATGAATTTGAACAATACTAATAAAATATAAAAAATTCAAATAATAGTAAGCAAATATTACAATCTTAAGAAAAATTAAAAAAAATGTTGCTATAATAATAATATAATAATCTAAATTTAAAATAATAGAAAATAATATTATAAAAATGAAATAAACATAATAAAAAATCAAATATAATAATAAATTGTTATTATAATAATAAATTAATAAAATAATATTATAAAAAATTATAAAAATATTTTAAAATAAAAATATTTATACCTGTACATCACACATGTACCAACTCTAGTTATATTTATATTATATGATTTTATATCTTGTTATAATGTGTATTTGTCCTACAATTGAGTTTGCCATGTATATAAAGTGCACTGAAAGTATAAGAGCATTGGAGGAGTTAAATTTAACAATATAGGCATGTTAATAGCATAGGCTTTTGGTGTCTACTTCCAATCCACATGTGTATTCACCAATAACCCAAATTTGAAGGCAGGGAAAAAATTGGGAATGGAGGAGGAAGAGGAAAATCCATGAATGGATCCCATATAGCAAAGGCATTGGGATCCCAAAATTTGAAATACACAATACTTCATTGTGTAATAGAGTAAATTATTTCTCTTTATTTGTTTCATTTTTTTATTTTTATTTTCAATCATTTATGTAATTACATAAATAGGTTGATGAACAATAACTATATCTTAGTCGTGAGATCTTCTTTAAGTTAACATTTATCATTCAATTATTCAATATCAAATTTCACTTTGACTTGAGTCTAAAAGAATGATAAAAGTATCATAAGTATTAGAAATTGTTAGGAATCAGATGAATATCATGAAGAGAGAACAAAAATTTGGAGGAATTACATTCTACTAATTAATTAGAAAAAACCAAATTTGGCTAATAAAGCCTTACAAGAACAATAGAAAAAACAAACTCAAACAGCCAAGTTCTTTATATCCAAAAAATGTGAAAGACTAAGCCAACACAATGAGAAATGATAACTGATCACTAATTGATAACTACCCACAAAATAAAACTAACCAAATAATAAATGCTAAAATAGAATTTTGGTCCCTTATTTGTATTTTAGGTTGCGATTTGGTCTCTTAAGTTTAAAAGTTTCACTTTGGTTCCTTAAAGTTTTTTATTAGATCAAATTGGTCCTTCCATTAGTTTCTCACAATAATTTGGTCAATTTGGTGACACGTGGCAAACTATGAAAGATGCCACATCAGTTAAAATTAATACCATTAGTGCCAAAAACAGACAGAAGGACCAATTTGGTCTAACAGAGACATTATAAGGGACCAAAGTGAAACTTTTAAAACTTAAGAGACCAAACTAAAACCTAAAATATAAATAAGGGACCAAAATTCTATTTTAGCCAATACTAAAATATCTAGCAATTCTTCACCTAAACTAAAAGTTACAAGCATTTAGTTTATATCAATTTCAGAATAAATTCCCAATTGTTCTCGCAGCTTCAAGAAAACATCCAGCTTGAGTGGTTTAGTCATCACATCAGCCAATTGTTCTTTAGTTTCACATTGCATCAACTCCACAATATCAGTCTTTGTGAGCTCTCAAAGAAAATGAAAATGCACATCTATGTGCTTATTATGACTATGCATTGCATGATTTTTTTGAAAGCTTGATTGCATAACTGTCTTGATTTTGACCCAGCCTCCCCAATATTTTTGCAGTCAAACTACTTGACATGCACATGAAGCTAAAACAATAAATTTTGCCTAGTGGTAGAGAGACTAACTACAGATTGCTTTCTTGATAACCATGATACAACTCTTGAGCTTAATAAGAACACATAGCCTGAAGTGCTCTTTCGGTCTTCCAAATATCCTACACAATCACTGTCTGTGTAAGCAAGAAGTTCATCATCTCCTCCTTGCTTATAGAAAATTCCAAACCCAATTATTCCCTTCAAATACCTCAACACCCGTTTAGTAGCCTGTAAATGAACCTCAGTAGGATTCTCCATATATTTGCCAATAAGGCTCACTACAAACATCATGTCTAGTTGAGTAGTTGTAAGATACATGAGGCTGCCCACAATTGGTTTATAACAGGTCTTATCCACTTTGATTCCACCTTCATCCTTCACAAACTTAAAGCCCGGGACAAAAGGATTATGGATATAGTTGCTACTATCCATTCCAAACCTTTTCAGCACCTCTAAGGCATATTTTTTTAGATTGATAAAAATAGCATCAAATCTTTAGAACTTCAAGACCCAAAAAATACCTCATCTTAATAAGATTTGTCATGCCAAACTCATGTTTCATAGAATTTTTAATTTCTAGTTCATCATAGCCTGTAAAAATCATATCATCAACATAGATACTTACGAGTAATATTTGGCCTTCATTTCCTGTCTTGATGAACAAAATGTGCTCATAGTCACACTTCTCAAAACCTTCCTTCATAAAATAGGCTTCTATACAGTATAGCAAGCATGCAATGCTTGCTTTAAACCATAAAGAGCATTCCTGACTTATAAACCTTATACTCGTGTCCTTTTTTTCACGTAACCACAAGGTTGCTCCACAAAAACCTCCTCTTGCAACTTGTAACATCCCTCACAAATAGATTATTATTATTATTATTATTATTATTATTATTATTATTAACACATAAATAATATTCTTTTATGTTGTTTAGGAGTGCTTTGCATAATATAAGATATAATTATGGGCATAATAACCATTAAGGTCCAATAAGTTGTTTAGGCCCAATAATGATTTTGATCCTTATAAGACCACTCACACACACAAATCCACACTACACACACACAAGAGAGAAAGAAGAGAGAGAAGGAGAAAAGAAAAAGAAGAGGAGAAAGAAAGAGAAAGAGGAAAAGAAGAAGGGAAAAGTGAATTTGACCATCCAATCACTACTAAAAGTAAATAGTGAGTGCTTCTAATTCATCTTCTTTCCATTATCTCACTTGATTTGGAATTAGGAATGATGGATTAAAGGTTTAAGGGTTCTTGAACCCTATAATAGAAATTTGGGTTTTTTGGGTGATTTGTCTGATTAATGAGTTACTATGATATATTTCATGGTTAAATAATATGTATAAGTATTTATGAGTTTATTATATTGGTTTGGAATGATTGTACAGTGATTAATAGCCAAGGAAATGAAAATCACACTCTATATTCACCCGTTGGGCAAGATATGGCACCCACTGGGTGGCAATTTCACTCGCTAGGTGGCATTCACCCAGAGCCCAAAAATGGGTCTCTAGAGCACATGCTGTTGGGTGGCAATTTCACTCGCTAGGCAAGACATGACACCCGCTGAGCAAAATTTCACCCGCTGGGCGGCATTCAACCAGAGCCCAAAAATAGGTCTTTGGAACACATGCCGCTAGGCAATAATTTCATTCGCTGGGCGAGACAGGGCTCCCATTGGGCAGTAGTATTATCCCATTGGGCGGTAGTGTTATCCCATTGGGCGAGAAGGTTGTCGTTGAGCGAAAATAATATGTCGCTGAGCGCCAAACCCTTGGAACAAAATATGAATTTTAAATGCATGATTTAATAAATGTTTATTGTTTTCAATATAACTAATGATTTTATGAGAATATGTTCTACGTAATGCCATGTACGAAAGGTCTCTTTTGAGTTTAAGAAGAATAAGAGACTCTATAAATATTAAAATTTGTATTAAAAAAAAAAAGAGCCCCTCAGACCGGAAAGGGTTATAAATACGAGGTCGTGATGTAATTGAGTTGTAATTAAAGAAACGCATGCATAAGACTGACATGTCCTCTTTAAATGAATAGGCGAGTTCCGTCACTTCCTATTCTCCAAAGGTTAGTGGCTAAACCTCTCAGACCGAAGAGGTCACGACATAAGAACAAGGGGGGTGCTCCTTGAAAGTTTGAGCTCAATATCTTGCCATAGGGCGAAAAATAGTAAATTTACAGGTTATTTATATAATAAAATGTAATGAAAAGTTTATATTTGAGGAAAGTAATTTGACGTTTATTATGATTTATTTGTGTATGAATTCCATTAACTTTATTGCATGTGTTCTAGCATTTACTGAGACATTGTCTCATTAGTTTAGTATTTATGTTCCAGATTGACAGATGAGGACAACTAAAGCTTTACCTTGAAGACATCATGTTTTGTAATTGAAGTACTAAAAGGATATAGTTTATGTATTTTGAAGAATTTTGAGTTATGGATGGAATCTTTGTGTAATTATTCTCTAATGTGAAGATTCTTCTTTAGTTACATGTAATTATGTTATATTAGGGTTGTATGTAGAATTTGTAAAACAAATGTATTAGTAATGACATTATAAATGTCATAATCTTATACTCAGTTATTTATATTATCCGTACTCTAAATTCTAAAAATGTATATATAAAGGTGTTGTTTATTAGGGTGTTACACAACTCACCATGTAAAAATGCTTATTTCACGTCTAATTATTAGAGAGTCCATCCCTTTTGAGCAGCAAATGCAATGACCAAACGAATTGTTTCCATGCACGCAATAGGTGCAAATACTTTTGTATAGTCTACTCCATATTGTTGACTATACCTTTTTGCTACAAGTTGGGCTTTATGTTTGTCTACTGCCCGATTTTCATTCCATTTAGTCTTATAAATCCATTTTACCCCAACTTCCTTTTCGCCCTTACGTAACGCAACCAAATTTGATGTACGATTTTTTTCAATAGCTTCTATTTCTGTATCCATTGCTTTCTTCCATTCATCATTTTTCACTGTATCTTCAAAATGTAGAGGACGAGCTACTGCAAACATGGCCAAAAAAGCTTCATGATCTTCTTCAAAAAGTCCTTCTCCTATTTCATAATCTTGCATCCAAACTGGCAATCTTCTATTCCTCCTTTTATTTGAACTAGAAGGGCTTTCATTAGTTAGAGAATCTGTAGAATTTTCACCTTCCATATTAGCATCACAATTAGATTCATTTCCCTCTGCATTATCATCAAAAATGGCTTTGTTTCTCTGCCTCTTCACCTTAATCTAGGTCACATATGATGGCTTTCTTCATATATTTTATCGCAATCCCATTTCTTGTCTTCTTGGAATACAACATCCCTACTTATTATTATCCTTTGTGAATTTGGATCATAAAGTATATTAGCTTTCAACTCTTCACTTTTAACACCAATGTTTTTCTATAATCAATGATTTAGTGATTTGAATAATTAAAAGTGGAATTAAATTTAATTTCTATATTTCATGATTTGTTGTTCTATGTTGACTTGTCTAGGAAACTCCAATTTGAATTTGTGGGAACTAAAGAAATGTTGCCTGAGCTAAATATCTCTGTTGGTAGTTTGTTTGTTGATCCAGTATGTGAACTGTGGTGTTAGGCCAATTTTTGGGCCCTAGAGTGCTAGAAGAGTAAGTTGGGCTTAGTGAGCCCAAGGTCCCTCTTGAATCCCCCAAACCCTTTTAAGACACCATGTCTCTTCCCCTTTTTCATTTTGTCACTTCCAAGTCCGAAAACACTCTCAAACACTCTCTAATCTACTTCAAATTCCCAAGAATAAAACAAGGATTTCATATCAAAACTCCATCCATTGGCATTGTGTGAAAGTTTGTTTTTCTCCTTTGAGACTTCTTTCTCTCTAAATTTGGCTCTAGGGTTCCATCCCCATTCTCTCCTCTTTCACAAATTCAAATGCTTGGAGGTTTTAAGGGATAAGAGAAGCTTCTATTCTATGTTTTGTGATTAGCATGTGTTGATTGATTGATAAATACATATTGAAATGTGTGAATACCCAATTTTGTCCACCTTTTTATCTTTTTTTTATTATCTTGCTCTTTTTTAAAATCATATTTCACAATTTAATTCTTTTTGTTATTCATATTGGGCTAGCACAAGCCCAAAGACTTGGCTTTTGTGTGTTTTCTGAAACAATAATAACAAGATACATTCATATTGGACTAGCACAAGTCCATAAAGTTGGCTTCTTTCTGAATAATAATGACAAAACCCAACAAACAATATTAATAAAAAAAAGAGAAAGACAACATGTTTTGTGATTCAAAAGGGTAGTAGCAATGGCTCTTTTACATTGTTTTCTATTTTGTCATTCTCAGGCTAGGCACCATAGCTTTGCAGGCACTACCCTTAAGCCACCTAACCACCTGACCTTGTCCCTGCAACCCTGTCTCTTGTTCCTGCAAGAGGACAATTAAATCAACGTTCAAAGAAAAGAAGTAGGAGGATATATATTGAGGAAAGTATAGTGAAAAAAAGGAGGCTCTTATTTTAGAAATTAGGGGGTGAGAGGCCTTAGTAAAATTACCATCAATTAATCCCTTCCTCTGATTCCCCTATTCTCACACATACAAAAAGGGTCTTGGGAGTTAGACCAAAACTTGCAGACAAGTTGAAGGGGAAGCACTAATAGGTAACCTTTTCATCCATTACTTTGCTTCAGTTGTGGTGTGCACACTATAACGCAAACTCTTCACTCTGCTTGTCTTTTGTCTTGTTTCTATTTCTCCTTATGACATGCCCCTGTGATAAAATAAGTAAGGAAAGAAGAGAAAAAAAATTTCAAAGATAAATAATAAACAGACAATCACCATCACAAAACCCAAATGCCTAATCCACTGAGCCAACAGGCAAACCCAATTGGGTACCCCTTGAACCTGCCACACACAAACAGACCAAAAACCATACCTCAGTTACCAAATCCAGTCACTCCAATACCAAAAATAGCAAAAAGGCAAGTACCACAACCCATGACCAAACCACTCGATGGGTGAACTAAATCAACACAGAACAGAAACCTCGAACCCCGAGCCCAAATCCACAAGAGCTAAGCCCTTACCACCATCACCTGAACCCAGTCTTGTGCCCCTTTATCATCAACGCGTCAACCCCCACGCCACAAAACCCACAAATCATCAAAGATGCCCACTGCAAACCACCTTCTCCCTGAGCCCACCTCTGCAACGCGTCGAATCCAGCGACAAAACCTCTGCGGCGTCTAAACTCGCGCCGCCAATAACCCTCCGCAAGGCACCAAAACCGAGCTCTACCTTCATCTGCACAGTCCACTTTTGCATAGCTGCTTGCAACCATCGCGACATCGGAGGCGTTCTGCCCTTTCGCTCTGCTGCGAGATTGCAAGATCTGAGTTCCCTTTCTTCTCTCTCGTGTGGTGGTCTTATTTGCTTCCGAAGATTTGATTTTTGTGAGTCAATCACTATTTTGTTAACCTCTGCTAGGCTGAGCACATATATTTCGTTTTATGTCTATTTGATTTACTATGATAAGATTAACTTTTTTTTCTTGACTCAGAACACGTAACTCTCTTTTAGATAATAAATATAGGTAAACAAATAATAATAAAATGCATGGTTCAATAAAACGCACACAACATGTGCGTTTATCGTGGCTTTCGTTTCAATAATTAATTTAGTGTTTAAATAGTTGTGTTTTGGGTTTAAATCATAAATGATAAAAAAAAATGATAATATTTTGCTAAAATAAAATACGTATTTGGGTTCCACTATTTGATTTTATGTATTTATTTACTTACTCATTTAATTTACCTCCATTAACTACAACCAGTATTTTATTTACTTAAGTAAATCAAACCCTTTTTATTTTTATTTTATGCCACTATTTCTAATCTCTCAAATTATTTATTTAATTAACATAACTTATTACAACATTTAAATAAAATCTAATAATAAAGGTTTATTAATAGCTATTTTGGATGCACTTCTTGTTTGGTTATTATAAAAGCCTTTCAAAATAAAATCTTAAAAATTAAAACAAACATTTGAATAAAATTTTAGTCTTATAATAAAGGTTTAGTAATAAGCATTTTCAATGCACTTCCTATTTAGGTATTACAAAAGCCTCAAAAGATGTAACGATAACCATTTTGGCTACGCTTCCTATTTGGTTATTAAAATTCTTTTAAAATAAAAATCTAAAAAAATTTAAAACAAACATGTAAATAAAATTTTAATCTAATAATAAAGGCTTAGTAATAATCATTTGGATGCATTTTCTATTTTGGTATTACAAAGGCTTTAAAAGGTATAACGATAACCATTTTGGATGCACTTCCTATTTGGTTATCATAAAAGCCTTTTAAATTAAATCTTAAAAATTAAAACCAACATTTAAATAAGACCTAATAATAAAGGTTTGATAATGACCATTTTGGATGTGTTTTCTGTTTGGGATATTACAAAAGCCTTAAAAGGTGTACTGATAGTTATTTTGGATGCACTTTGTGTTTAGTTATCGCGAAAGCCTTTTTAAAAAACCAAAAATAAAAATATCAAAACACAAACTTTTCTATCCAAAGAACTACGTGAGTCCGATTCTCCATTGCAACCGAGAGATGTACGTAGGACTAGAGCGCCATTTCTGTCGATCTCAAAAATAATAAAAATTTAATCATATCATGATAAAATGAAACATAATAATTATTCCTTTTTTAAAATAAAAAATATATAATATGTTTTTATGACAAAGATTTCCTTGATAAATAAATAAATAAAACACCTAAAAATGTTCTCCTTTTTTATTAAGGGGTAAAATAAATAATTTTAAAAGTTATATTAATTGTACAAATTTAATTATGGGTAACCGTCTTTATGACAGACGTTGTAGGGTGTTAACACCTTCCCTATACGTAACGGACTCTCAAACGCAAAATTTGGTTTCGAAGATCATTTTCTTTTCAAAGGTTTTTTCAATGTTTTTCCTAAATAAATATTGGTAGCGACTTCATGTTTTTAAACATATTTTTTTGCCATCTTGCTGTGACCTTGATTGCTAAAAAATGGATGGATTATTGTTTAGGTATGTATTTTGTGGCTTTTTGTCGAAAATATGGGTTTGAGGAGAAATTGTGAATGGATGATGAATGGGTGATTTTGGTTACTCCTTGATGTTAAGAACATGTTTTTAAATGTTGAAATGTTTGGAAACCTTTTATGAAGTTGGCTTGAGTTGAAAAATTTGAAAACGGAATTTGGAGAAGAAGAAGTTGTTTCGTAGACTGGTTCTACAATTTTTGTTGAGCGAGAGCCAATCTCGTTGAGCAAAAACAATATGAAGATGTAGGAATACTTTCTATCCCAAATTTGCTGAGTGACTCTAATATTCACTAAATGAAAATTTAAAATTTTATGAGTGAATTTGACTTTGGGCACAAGGGCACTTTCTGCCTCATTTTCGCAAAGTGAATTAGGGATTCGCTAAGCGAATTGAAAAATAGCTAAGCTAATCAAAAATTGGCTAAGCGAATCAAAAAATAGCTAAGCGAATCGAAAAATAGCTAAGCTAATCGAAAATTGGCTAAGCAAATCAAAAAATAGCTAAGCTAATCACAAATTGGCTAAGCAAATCAAAAAGTAGCTAAGCTAATCAATATTTAGCTAAGCAAATTGAAGACTAGCTAGGCAAATTAAAGATTCACTAAGCGAAAATATCCCTAGAAGTAATTGTGTTCCCTACCCCATTTTCGCTAAGCAAGCAGAGGAATTCACTGAGTGAAAATGTGAATTTTTGAATACATTTGCTGAGGGAGCAAATACTTTGCTAAGCGAATGGACCCCTAGGAATCCAAGGTACTTTTGTCTTAATTTCATTAAGCGAAGGGAGGACTCACTAATTGAACCTCCAAACAAATTGATTCTAAAGATGAAGCTCCACAATTTGTGCTAAGCATTAGGCTGTATGCTAGTTGAACCTCCAACCGGATTGACTTTCCAGATGAAGTGCCACAACTTGCATTAAGGATTGTAGGACAAGCATTAAGGATTTCAAAAAAACAACTGGTATATTTTCGGAACAATTTTAAGAAATGAGTTTTCCTTAAATAAAAAGATAGTAGTGTGGTGTATGTAGTGGCAATGGGTAGTTACATCACTAAACCCTAACAAAACACAACTGAAACTCTTATCATCCAACTTCTTTTACTATCAAGCACATGTACATGAGTAGCACATCCAAAAACTCAAAAATACTCAACTAAGGGCTTGACTCCACTCCAAAATTCTTTTGGAGTTTTATTTCACACTACCAATGTAGGACTTCGATTTACTACTTCAAGCTAAAAGGTTTTGGGAATTTTCTATCTCAACAACATACTACGAACCATATTCATAATAGTTCTATTTTTTCACTCCTCAACACTATTTTGTTGTTGTGTGTATGCTATTGTCAATTGCCTTTGTATGCCATTTATATCACAAAAATTGTTGAATTCTTGTAATGTAAACTCTTCTCCTTGATCAATACGTAGGCCGTTGTCAAACAAGTTTGTTTTCTTCTCAACACGAGTCTTGAATCTTTTGAAAACAACAAGAGCCTTTGACTTTTCTATTGAAAAATAAACCCATGTTTTCCTACCAAAGTTATTAGTGAATGTGATCAAAAACCATTTTTTGCTGTTAGAGGTAAGTTTAATCGGTCCACAAATATCGGTAGTACTAATTGAAGAATTTTGAAGCTCTCTAAGTGCTCTTCTTTGGAAATGCATCCTTGTGTTGCTTTCTTACTAGGCAGTCCTTGCATAACTTTGTGGCCGATTTTAACTATGGTAAACTAGTCACCATCTCTTTTTGTTGAAGTGTCTTTAACCCTTAAAGCTCGAGTGTCCAAATCCATAGTGCTAAAGTTGCTCCATATCTTCTGTAATTGTGTTGAAGTAGTTAGATGCTACAGGTTAAGATATAGCATGCAAGATGAACATTCAATTGGAAGACATCTTTGTCTCCATGATTAAGCCTCTTCCAGGATGAAACACTTTGCACGTTCCATGTTGAAGAGGAACGGTAAGCCCCATTTCTTGCAATTATCCCAAACCAACAAATTATTTTTCAATCCTGGAACATAAAATACACTTGTGTGATAATTTGTACTATGCCATTCACCTTTAACTTTACATTACCCTTCCCTGCTAGAGTTATGCTAGAATTGTTGCCTAACTTCACATGTTCTCTAAATTTTTAATCAAATCTGAAAAATATTCGTTCTTTCTCTTATATGATTGCTACATCTAGAATCAAGAAACTAGATGTCTTCTACACCGACCTTATTCATATCCATGTAAGCCATTAAAAACATCTCTTGTTGAGTTTCTACATAGTTGGCGTCCTTCTTTATGTCTATACGTTCCCATTGATAATGCCCAAGCTTGTGACAATTATAGCACTCCACTATTGATTTGTCAAAGTTTCATCTTCCTCTTCCTCTTCCTTTGAAGTTTCAATCACCATGACCTTTTCCTCTATATTAATCTCCACGGGTAATTTAAAGCTTGTTCTTCTTCAACCTGAAAACTCATATATTGTTCATGCACAAGCAAACTACTTTGCAACTCATCAATGGTTAAGGTCTCTATATCCTTAGACTCTTCAATGGAACACACAACATAATTAAACTTTGGAGTCATAGATCTCAAAATCTTTTCAACAACATGAATATCACTTTTATTTTCACCATTTGCTTTCTTCTTGTTAACAACAACGAGTATTCAAGCAAAAAACTCATTAACAGATTCTCCAATTTTCATATGGAAAATTTCAAACTCTTTTCGAAGAGCTTGCAATTATGCACGCTTGACTCGTGTTGTACCTTCATGGATTTCCCTCTCCTTCCTCCATTTCCAATTTTTTCCTTGACTTCGGATCTAGGCTATTGGTGAGCACATGTGTGGATTGGAGGGAGACACCAGGAGCCTATACTATTAACATGCCTATATTGTTAAATTTAACTCCTCCAATGCTTTTATACTCTTAGTACACTCTATATACATGGCAAACTCAATAGTAGGACAAATACACATTATAACAAGATATTAAATAATATAATATAAATATAACTAGACTTGGTACCTGTGTGATGCACAGGTAGAAGTGATTTTATTTTATAATATTTTTATAATTTTTTATAATATTATTCCTTTTTTTATTATTATAATAACAATTTATTATTATAATACCTTGACTCTAGTTTACAGGTAGCTTGATGATAATCTACATTATTCAATTTTTTCTATTCAAAAGTTAAGCTCGATGAATTGCTATTACAACAATTTCGAAAGAAACAATAGATTTCACATTTACAAATAGCTCCCAAGACTGAATCTTCTTAAATGACTTGCAAGAACTCACTCCATACAAAGAAGCCTGTACTGTGCAGGTGCTCAAGCTTGTGAAAGTTTGATATTTCTCTCTGAGAACTTGACGGAACCTCTACAAAACACCACCTCCTCTCTGAACTTGTGTATCAAAAGCTTTGCAAATTTCAAATTTGCTTATGACACATCCACTCAGTTTTTAGATCTGACATCAAGACTTAAGTGCAAACACTACAGTGTAATGGCATTCACTCCCAGCAACCTATATGGGATACTATGGGTGCTTGCAAATACAGACCAACCATTTAGAAATTCAGGGATTATAAAAGCCTAAGAAACTCAAATTTGCATATACATTTTAGAAACACTCACACTCCCTTTCCTGAATCCATAGAGCAGCAAGTTCATAGTTTCTGCAACATAACATTCAGTGAAAGGCAAAAATTGAAATAAGCTGTATCGGAGCATTTAAAATGAGTAGCAGTTAAAATGATAGCAGCATTTTTCAATTAGATGTCAAGATATACCTGGGAGCCATGCCCAAATTAAGGAGAGAGTTCAGAACACCACCTGAATTGTAGGGTCAACAACAAACACTTTTAGAATATTCAAACATTAGAGAAACTATCTTATTAAATAAAGTCAATTTCTCTGAATTCAACTCATCAACTATTTCCAAAACTGAAAAGTAATCACTTTTTTGAGAAATAAAACAGACCGTTACCTGAGAGGCATGGATCAAAGATCAAGTAAGTCATACCAATAAAATAAACAATATACCTAAAATAAAATATATGACAGGAAATCCTTCACCAAATGTGGGTGGAAGCAAAAGAAAATAAGTGGAAACGCAAAAATTAATGTGATTTGGGAATCATCTCTCTATGCCCATGGGAACACGCAGCAGGATGGTTTACAGTGAGTAAAACTTGCCAGAAATTAATTTACTCATTCAGAATCAAATTGGGCAATTTCAGAAGGAAGATGTAAAAAATAATACATAATAAATTACAAGAAGTGAGATATAACATAACTTGTTAAGAAGCAATTTTTGGGAAAAAGAAAAGAAAAAATATGTCGAAATCTCCATTGGAAAACACTTTGCTAACTCTTTAATTCTTTACAATATGAACTTCTCAATTTTTCTTTTGTATTATTAATTTGGTATTTTCTTTCCCATAATGCATCTAAATGGAAAGTACCAAATTAAGAGAATAAGACAGATGATCGAGTGGAGGATTAAACCAGACATCAACACATCCAAATATCAGTTAAGTTACAAGCATCCTTTTCGATCATAAGTAACCGATATTTATTTATAAATTTATAAATCAATCACATTTATAAGTCAACTAATTATGGACACATCTAAAAATAGTCCTTCAAAACAAGCACCAGAATAAAACGTGTTGCATGACTTGATCCAGATAGCTATCTTATAAATGAATTATTAAGTAAAATTTAACATTTCAACAATACGAACCATTCGTTTCTTTTTATTCCCTTCTAAGTTGCTCTATAGTCAAGGCAGTAATTATATACGAGTTAGGGGTGGGTAATGAATTAGCCAAGTTAGTTTAAAGAATTATATTAGTAACTTGTAACAATTAGATTGATGCCGATATGTGCTTTCTGTTTAGAACAAAGATTGCCCTTTCAATTATGAGAAGCAATTCTTGATTTATGTAACTACAGTAGCAGATAAACTATGCATATGAAAAATAGAGGCTACAACGCACCTGCTAGCCTAGCTTTGAGCCATTAGTCGGTTGGTCAATCTGTTCAAGAACCTCATGTAAGCAATCCTCCAAGGTTGCCAAATTAGTATTGGCCCTATTAAGCCCCAAAAGCCTATAAAGTATCCTAGCCCCAAGCTCATGTATAATGCTTCATAGAAAACAGAATCTTCTGCATGGAAAGCTTGCTCTTGAGGCTTTACTGCTGTCTGATCTCCAGGACAATTTTTGTTAAGTTGTTCACCACAAAGATCAATATTTCCTTCAAAACTAGAGGCATCAAAGGTTTCCAAATGTCTTCCTTGGGGGATTCTTCCAGAAAGAAAATTATATGACAAGTCTAATTTCCCAAGACTGTCAATTTGAGAAAGAGAAGAAGGAATTATCCCAGAGAAATGATTTCTTGATAAGTCAAGGGATTCTAATGAACTTAAATTTCCAATCTCAGAAGGAATTTCTCCACTCAAATTGTTTCTTGATAAATTCAAAGAAACTATCCCAAGCAAATATCCAACTTCTTTTGGTATTTCACCTATTAAATTATTAGATGAGAGATCAATGCTCATAAGAATCAATTCAGGATTCCTGAACCCCTGTTCCACACCTTTCCACATGAATGTTATATAAAGCGAATAATAACTAACATGAAGAAAACCATAATTTCCATAGTAAGTACTATTGTACCAATATATATGACTAGTTTCACTTCTGTTGATGCTCTTCTCAGACATTGCAGTAAAATTCTTTAAGCATGATGGAATTCCTTTTGATAACTTATTCCTTGAAAGATCTAACAGTTGAATACCCCTTAAATAACAGAGTTGAATAGGAAGATTTCCAGAGAAGTGATTTGCTCGCATGTTCAAGATTATCAATTGTTGCATGCTTTCTCCAACCCATGATGGTATTGAACCAGACAACATATTTTCACCCACATCCAGCATAATTAAATTCCTGCAATTCTTCAAAGTGGAAGGCAATTCACCCATTAAACTATTGTTACGGAAAACCAAGGCTTCCATTTTAACAAGGGTGCCCATGGACATAGGAATTTTCCCTGACAATTTGTTGCTGCTTAAATCAAGAAACAGTAATTGGTTTACAGATTTCCAACAATCTGGAAGTTGTCCCTTTATTTGATTGCTTGATAAATCAATAGTGGCCAAGTTTGCAGCTGTGCTTTGGTTACATAAGAATGAAAACAAATCTGAAAATTTATTTTCAGAGAGCAAAAGCTCCGAAGCTTGTAGCAAAAATGCGGGAACTTTATTCTCAAATCGATTTGAATTCAGAATGATGAGCGGTCTCATTAGAAGCTTCAATGGTATATTAGGAATTGCACCTGCAAGATTGTTGTGTGACATATTCAACTTTCCCATATATTGCAATTTATTCCATAACCATTCTGGTACGGAATCATTAAGCCCATTATTGGAAATATCTAGCGACAATAAGGAACTTTGAGTCTGGAGCCAACTAGGAAAATTCGGACCTAGCTTGCAAGACGCTAGTCCAAGCTTATTAATTGAAATGGAGGGACCCAGTTAGAGACAAATTTTAAAGACAACG
Organism: Spatholobus suberectus; assembly: GCA_004329165.1. NCBI lineage: Eukaryota > Viridiplantae > Streptophyta > Magnoliopsida > Fabales > Fabaceae > Spatholobus > Spatholobus suberectus. The sequence goes on from CM014737.1 coordinate 5,363,297, forward strand.
AGTTCTCTGATAAGGATAAGTATCCTAATTTGGAAAACTTAGAAAGATGAGATTCAGTGACATCACCCTCTAAAGAATTCCCCTCCAAGTATAAATACTCCAACTCAGACAGCAATCTGATGCTTTTAGGTATCTTGCCAGTAATTTGGTTATAAGATAAATCCAAATACTGAAATATGTGTCTGTTGCACCATGAAGAATTTTGAATGAAGCTAGAAATTTCCCCATTCAACTTGTTACCTGAGAGGTATAAGCTCTGCAATCTGCACATGTTCCCAAAGAAAGACGTAATCTTGCCTTGTAGTTTGTTATTGGAGAGACGAAGAATTTCAAGAGAGTTCATTACTTTCTCAAATCTATCTGGAATGGGACCTTCTAACGAGTTACCATGAAGGTAAAGGGTATGAAGATCAGTGGTGAAGTTAAAAAGCCAGTAAAACACGGCAGATGATTTTAACAAGTTATGGGAGAGATCAAGGTGGAAAAGAGAAGATGAAGAATTCATTGTGGAAGTAGATGAAACAAGAAAACTTCTATCCAAAAGACTACAGTTTCGTAGATGAAGCTCTTGTAGTTTGGAGTTGAAAATAAAATTGCATTCAAATATTGATGATGTTAGATTATTAAAAGAGAGGTCAAGGATCTCAAGAGATGGAAAATTTGGATAAGGAGGAGATGACAAAGCAATATTATTATAAGAAAGATAAAGCTCTCGAAGATTAAGGCTAAAGTTGAACAAGAATTGAAGTGTTGATGATGTCAACATATTAGAAGAGAGATCTAGGATGGTAAGATAAGTGGAAAAGTTTGACTGAGAATGAAACACAGATTGAATATCAGTATCTAACAGGCCACATTGAACTAACCTCAACTCTCTTAAGTTTGGAATAAGCTTATTGATAGTTTGTAGCCACTGACCAGAGGGGCCAAGATTAAGTAATGAACTCAACTCAAGATTTGTTAAGGAATGAAGATTAGACAACCACTCTGCATCCTTATCTTTTATATCGAAATTGCCACCTAGCCGAAGAGTATGCAAGATAGGAAGATTCCCTTTTAGAAAAGGGATTGCTCCAGAAAGATTGTTATTTCCAAGATTAAGATATTCTAGCTGTGTGAGATTCCCAATCTGAAATGGGATTGCTCCCGAAAGCGTATTTTCTCCGAGATCAAGATATTGTAGCTGTCTGAGATTGCCAATCTGAAATGGGATTGCTCCCCAAAGATCATTGTTCCCAAGATCTAGATATCGTAGTTGTGAAAGATTTCCAAGTTCAGAAGGAACCCTCCCACCAAATAGAGAACCGGAGAGATTGAGATATTTTAAGTTGGTGAACGAGCCCTTAAATTCTGGGAGATTGAGATACAGAAGCCCATTGCTGAGGTCCAAATATTCCAAATTTTGCAAGTCAATCAATGATGTGAAATTGATTGCACCAATCAAGTATTGTGTATCATGACCACAGAGATGAAGCATGAGTACATGACCTGTTTCTTTATTGCATTGAATGCCTTCCCATTTGCAACAATCTCTATTATTGTCATCGTCCCTCCACATAGACAGCATGCCAGAGACATCTACGAGGCCTTGTTTGAAATTGAGGAGTGCTTGTCTCTCCCTCTCTCTGCACTTTGTTTCGGCACTTTTACTTGACTCGTTGAATCCCACAGTAAATCCCGAGGAATGCAGTAAAAGCAGGAGCAGAGCATAAAATAGTGTAAGAAAATAAGCACTCATTTCAATTTTGCTGATAAGAAATAATCTTAACTAAGAGCAGAGTAAAATAAGAGCAAGATAATGCGAGAGACAACTATGATGGGGTTTTTCTCTTTCTCGTGTGAAGTTTAAGAAGCTCGATGGCAACATTTATATTGACAATTGTACGGCTGAGTGGCTGGCTCTCGATATCGGTTCTAAACAAGAAAATCTTGAGAGTGCATTTTATAAAATTAGAAATAAAGATTTCGTAAATATGAAAAAGAGCAATAATATATCTTCTTACAATTTTTCTACTATTTTAGTATTAAATGAAAAAGTAAATATATTTAATATCTTAAAAATATAAGATATATTTAATATTTAAAAATAAAAAGATTAATAGGATGATTTAGAATTATTTTATATTTTTTCTCTTTAGCACACAATCTTAGGTTATATTTGAATAACTATTGGAAAAATGCTTTTGCGAATTCAATGCACAAAACTAAGCTTTAGCATAGCTTGTTTTATTAAATATGCCACTGTTAAATAGGTACAGCATTCATCATTAATTAAAAGGAAAAACTTGGTTGCAGTTCTTTGCTTTTGATACTCTTCTCCAATCAAAATTAGAGTTATTTCGATAATCTATATTGATCTTAATTAATGCAAATTACCGAGATAAAACTTCAATTTTTATTGGAGAAAAACACCCAAAGCACCTAAAAACTGTACTTAAGTTTTGTACTAATTTAATTGGTTCTTTTATTTATTATTTAATAAAATAAAAGTTTATAACATTTATAAATTCAATAGTTATATTAAACTTTCAAAATGTTTTTAGTAACTTACATAATTTTATTTTTAACTTATTTGACTAAATAGCTTATATGCTTTTTCAATCAAATTAAATTATTTGGTAAACAAACTTCTTTTACTAGCTTGGAACTTAATTTTTTCCTTCTATTTTTATCCTCACATTTTAATATATTTCATTAATATTTCAATTTTTAAGAAATTATTTGATGTTTAAAAAAATTAATAATAATTTAAAATTAATAAAAAATTTAAAACTATAAATACCTCTCTTTCTCTATCTCTCTATATGTGTGTCTCTCTCTCGATATATATATATATATGTGTGTGTGTGTGTGTGTGTGTGTGTGTGTGTGTGTTTACAAAACATCATTTTTCATTTATTAGCTATTGTTCATTGACACTAACCATGTTTGTTCTCTTCCTTATTTTTCCATATTAATTCTTGTTATATTTTTTAAATTAAAGACTAAAAGTTTAATTTTAAATTTATTAGAGATCTAAACCTTCTAAACTAATCCAATGCTTTATAAGGCAATTAGATCTGCCAAGCAAAATTACAAATCGATGAGAAGTTGAGAACACTACTTAAGGTGACTTGTTTGTCATATTTTTTCACTTTATATTTGTTTTATTATTAATATTTAATGGGGGTTATGGGCGTTTTCCGACCTTATTTCTTGCTAGCTTTATTCCTTTCATCGCTTAGTTAATAAATATATATTTTCCCAAAAAAAGAATTCAGAATATCATTTTAGGCGGCTCAAATTTTGAAACAACACACAGAAAAAGTAAAATAAGAACAAGCATAAAAAAAAGTAAAATGAAAACACAATTTTATTTTTAAGTGTAAAGGCTATTTATATATGGAGTGTACAATTCTTTTTTGAAGTCGTACAATGTTTTTGATTTTAAGATAAAAAAAAGGAAAGAAAAGACAAATAACGTATCGTAATCTTGTATATAAATTCTAAAGTTTTTTCTTCTAAAACTTATTTTGTACTTTTTCTGATTTTTCCGCAGCGAGTGTCATTCTTCCACACTTAGTGCATATTGTCCACATCTTTTGATTTATCCTTGGATAAGGACATTGTTAGATTAAATTTTTTTATTTTACACAAATTCATAAACAATCTAATATATTTACACAGTTTAATTGTCACTTTTCTACATGAATTTAATGTGAGACATATATTTATTTGAAACAAAAAAAATCATTAAATTTAATCTCAATTTAATTTTATATATATATATATATATATATATGTATGTATATTATTTATTAATATATACTTTTATTATGTTCATGTCGCAGTCAATACATGGGACTTCTTGCAACAATAATTATATAAAACAAAAAGGGATGAATATCATTCATACAAATTGATTGATGTTGACATGGATATTTATTTTCTTCTCAGTTTTCTAACTTACTTTGCAAGATAAAGTATGATGTATCAAAAAAAAATAAAAATTAATGTAAAGACATAAAGTTAGTCTTTGGCAGAAATATACTTCACACAAATATACCTTAGTTCTGTCTTTGCTTATCAGTTATAACATATTATTTCAAAGTATGTACGGGAGGGGTGGGGTTTCGTTCGGTCTCTGTCGTGATGAAAAATTAATATCCAATTCTACCCTCCTCACAATTGTAGAAACCCACCTTTACTCTATTTTATTCTTTTTTATAAATATACTCTTGTACTTTTTTAAATAAATTATTTATACACAATTCAAATTAAATAATACATAAAAAGTAACAAATTTTAGAATTGAACATATTTATAAGACAAATATGAAACTTTAACTTTATAATTTAATTATTATCAAGATGACGTTGTGATTAAGTTCAAAACATCTACTTTTATCCTCACCACTACTTGCATATAACAAAAAGACCATTATCTCTTACCTGAATTCTATCTAATTTGGATTTTTTTTTTTGTCAATGATAAGGTGTCATGGATTGGTTTATAGTGACCTGGACAATTATTCACTTCTAACTTTAAGCCATTTTATGCGTTAGAAAATTAATCATATCAAAGGAGAAAAAATGAAACTAGTTCAAAGACTTTAAATTATAAATTAAATTAATTAGTAGTCTTTGAACTATTTAGAAATTTCTAATTAGGCCTTTAAACTGAAAAAAATTATAATTGAATTCTTGATCTTTTAAAAATTTTGTAATTTGATCCATGATGTTAGTTTATAGCGACTTTAAATTGCTAGGAAATGATAATTTGTAACAGTTTTAAAGATTTTAAGGACTTAATTATAAAAATTTTACAAGATCAAGGGCTCATTTACAATTTTTTTTAGTTTGAAAACCTAATTAAAAATTTTCAAATAGTTGAGGGACCTACTCATTAATTTAACCTTAAATTATTGATTTTCCTACTCATCCATTTTATGGGTTAGAAAATTAAGCAAACCAATCACTTGAAAAGACAAAAAATGAAACTAATCCAAAGACTTTAAGTTATTGATCTTCCTATAGCCCAATCCATTTTATGGGTTAGAAAATTAACTACACCAATCACATGAAAAGAGGAAAAAAATGAAACTAGTCTAAAGACTTTAAGTTATTGATCTTCCTAGTTAAATCTATTTTATTGGTTAGAAAATTAGCACACCAATCACATGAAAAAGAAAAAATGAAACTAGTTCAAAGGCTTTAAGTTATTGATCTTCCTAGTCTAATCCATTTTATGTGTTAGAAAATTGACTACACCAATCACATGAAAAGAGGAAAATGAAAATAGACCAAAGACTTTAAATTATTTATCTTTCTAGTCTAATCCATTTTATGGGTTAGAAAATTAACACCCAATCACCTAAAAAAAGAAAAAATGAAACTCGTTCAAAGACCTTAAGTTATTGATCTTCATATTCTAATTTATTTTATGGGTTAGAAAATTAAGCACACCAATCACATGAAAAGAGGAAAAATGAAACTACTTCAAAGACTTTAAGTCAATGATCTTTCTATTCTAATTCATTTTATGGGTTAGAAAAATTAGCACACCAATTGCACACATGAAAAAATGAAACTTATCCAAAGACTTTAAGTTTTATCTTCCTAGTCTAATCTATTTCATGAGTTAGAAAACTAAACACATCAATAATACAAAAAAAAAAGGAAAAATGAAATTAATCTAAAAGACTTTAAATTATTGATATTAGATTTCTCACTGTATACATACATCTCAAATCATAAATGCAAAATATTTTACCTTTATCTTGTAAATAATGGTTCTCATAATTTTCAAGAGACTAGGCCTCCTCAATTATTTCCTTCGTTGAGTGTATTCATACGAAACTTCCAGTTTTTAGATTGATTCCTTAGTAGGTTTTTTTTTTTTTTTTTTTATACCTTAGTATTATGTTGATAATATATAAAAAATTTAAACTAGATATAACATTCATTTATACCTTCAGCAGAGCATAAAATATTGTGAGAACATGACGACTCATAATAATTTTGCTGATAAGAAATAATAATCTTAACTAAGAGAAGAGTAAAATAAGAGCAAAATAACAAGAGAGAAATATGATCGAGTTTTCCTCTTTCGCTTGTGAAGTATAAAAACTCGATGGCAAGATTTATAGTGAATTCTACGGCTGGGTGTGGATTCTCAGTTTACATTCAGTGTGTAGAGACTACTGACATTCACATTCTCAGTTCAAATCCAATTTGGCAAATCAATATTTTCTCAGAAGATTGAATCTGAATGCCATTAAAACAGCCGCAGCGTAGACCAGTACTGCTCAATCCGTAGTCATCACTTTCTCATTCTATTTATTACCTGGGCCACAGCATGGCCTCAAAATTCAAAATCACTTGTGTCGGCATTTTCGTAGAAACGTGCCACGCATCATCCAATTGGACAATCGAGTAAGAGCTGTACTAAAACAATTTACAATTTAGTTAGAAACGTTTTGGATGGATGGATCGGAAATTTAACTTGTAATTTACTTCTTGATTAGTTTAATTTTATGTTTGTTGAATGAAATTACGATATTTATAATACATTAATTTCAATAGCTAATAATTTATAAGGTTATAGTTTCTTTTCTTTTATTGTTATTATTACTGTTTTAATATTTATCTTTATTATTTTAATTTTTAACAAAATAATTAATCTTTAAAAAATTAATAATAATTTAAAATTTATAAAAAAATATAAAGCTATAATTATTTAAAAATATATTTTTAGTTACACGTATGTGTGATTGAGATGAATAAATTTTAACCATAACATACATGTGTATACTTTTTTTCACAATTAGTACTTTTAATTTTCATTCCACAAATATATATTTAAAATTTTAGATGCTTAAAAAGTTTTCAAATATTTATTAATTGATGATATCTAGAAATTTATTCAATAAAATTAACTATCAATAAAATACGTAAATATTTGATACTTAATCACAATTTCATTGTAATTTTTTTTACCATATTATTTGATTAATCAATATTTAAAGCAGTTAAATATTGCTCCGGATTTGATTAACCTAGGCTCAAGATTTGACACACATCAACAAATCAACACCTCGTGACTAATATGAGATAACTATGTTCCTTAAACATGCAGTCAGGGGTTTCATCCCAGGTCTGTGTGTATGGAAGAACATATATTGGGAGCTGTCAGTCCCTTAAATAGATCTCAATATCTCAAGAATTAGTCTCTAGCTCTTGGCTAGGAGATACTTGATTCAACACCTCATGCTACTATGAGCTACCAATTTGGAGGACTAACTATTGCTCTCATACCAACTACGAAACAATTCAAAGACCCCTACTATCCTACCATGAAATGATATCCTTATCATGAAGAAGATAATGACTTTATCTTAAATTATCTTATCAAGAGAGGCCTATAAATGCCAACAAGTTCAACACTCCATGTACATCTAAAATTTTAATCACCATAACTCTTACTAACTTGAGTGTTGGAGTGCTTGCAGATACTCCCGTCACACCTAGGAACTATAGCTTAGGGGCAACAACGAGAACAAGTTACCCTCAAAATTCAACATGAAGGCTAGTAAGAAGTACATGAAAGCTCGGGTAGGCCACATTAGAACAAATGGTATATTTCATTAAACTATACTAAGTTAATGGTCCAAGGATCAATCTAGACATTGTATAATTTTTATTTAAGTTATGAGAACATTGTCATGTGAAGATACATTAAGTATAATCTATCTATTTTCTATTTATAGTATATAAATCCTGAAGCTTGAATATTATTTTTATTCTAGCGATTTATCTAGTTGGGAAACAATTCAAATTTCAAATTTCAAAATTAAATTGTTGGAAACAATTCAAATTTCAAATCTCTAAGATATTGTTTAGATGTAAACAAAAATTAAAAAATAATGAATGATGTAATTGTTGAAGTTGAGTCATGAATTATAATAAAAGACAATGATGGATATTGCTTTTTAATTTCCTTCTTTATTTGCTAATAATTTATATATTATACTATTCAAATTTGAAATTTCAAATATCTAGGATATTGTTTAGATTTAAAAATATTGTTGAGAAACAATTCAAATTAAAAAATAATAAATGATGAATGATGTAACTGTTGAGGTTGAGTCATGAATTATAATAAAAGACAGTGATGAATATTATTTTTTAATTTTCCTTCTTTATTTGCTAATAATTTGCGAACAACTTTCTTGATAACTTGATATTACCAAAAAAATATGTTCAGCTCTTCCTTTGCCCATAGATGAGAAATAACAAGAAACAAACCGATCAAGGAGTCCCTCCATATAGCATATTCTTATGTATTTAGACTATATTGCATTGGATTTTGTCTTAGCTTTTATAATCACTACGTCGTGCATTAGAAAGATGAATGAAATCAAGACTGAAATTGTAAAAGGTAGCATTTAGCAGCGACTAATGAAGGTGGTATGTTAACTAGCTTGGCTATGATTCATGTTCATATAAAGTTGGGCTAAACATATGTGACTTTTCATTCATTTCTAAAAATGAGATGGTTTCACAATATAGTACTTTCTAATTGTATATTGCAGAGCTCTCAGTCTTATTAATAGTGTTTATGTATAATGGTGTCAAAATTTGTTTTTTACATCTATATTATGTGTGCTTATCCATTTACACATATTGATAATATTATAAGTAGAATAAGAAGGTTAAGCCTCCAAATTACTTACTCATTTTCTTTGTCATGTACCATTAGCCATTTCAATGGACGCTATTTTTCATTTTCAATTATAACCATGCAAACCCTATTCTAAGCTATATCATGAAAATCACATCCTACTATTATATTATTTTTGGATTTTGACTTGGGGATGCAAGAGGTTACAAAAATTTCATTACAATTATTTTTATTTTTTAAAATTTATGTGGTATATTAGAAAATATTGAATAACAGATAGTCGGTGACATATTACATAATTAAATTCCGACATTCTTATATCATAATATTAGGTAACAAAACCAATGCAATATATATATGTATATACATATGTATACATATGTATATACATACATACATACATACATACATATATACATACATATATACATATATATATATCATACATATATATGTATGATATATATATATATATATACATACATACATACATACATACATACATACATACATACATACATATATACATATATATGTATGATATATGTATATATACATATATCATACATATATATGTATATATGTATGTATGTATGTATGTATGTATGTATGTATATATATATATATATATCATACATGTATATATATGTATATCTAAAGTGGCCACGTTTGCAGCTGTGCTTTTGTTACATTAGAATGAAAACAAATCTGAAAAATTATTTTCAGAAAGTAAAAGCCTCGAAGCTTGTAGCAAAAAGTCAAAACTCTATTCTCAAATTGATTTGAATTCAGAATTATAGAAGGTCTGGTAAGAAGCTCCAATGGTAGATTAGTAATTACACCTACGACATTATAGTGTGACATATTTGTTAGATTTGAGACTTTTCTTGATATTTTGAATGTAAAATCTGTTAGATATGTTACTTTTATATTTTCTGATTTGTAATCTGTTTAGTCAATGTGTAACAGCTGCAATTGGGTGACAATCCATGATTTTGGGGAGTAGTTAAGCTAAGTCAGCATTGCTTGTACTTTTTTGCTTGTATCTTTGTATTTTCACCAAACACAAGTCATTGAAAATCTGCTGAATTATGCAGAACGAAAATATATTCTGCAGTTCATACAAAGAAGCTGTGTTCTGTTTTTGCTCTCTCTTTTCTTCTCCTCTTTGTTTTTTTATTGTAACATGGTATCAAGAGCTTTATTGATCTTTAAGGGTCTGTGAGTGTGATAAAAAAATTTGAAAAACAGAGTGAGAGAAAACAAGCAAGAAAACCCACACAAAAAACCTTCAACCAATGGCCTCCAGCAGCAATTCCCTACCTCCACCTCCAGTATTGGCAGGAGAAAATTATGATTTGTGGGCTGCAAAGATGAGAACTTATCTGAGAGCTCAAAGTCTGTGGGAAGTGGTGGAAAATGGAAGCAATCCAGCTCCTTTACCAGACAACCCAACAGTGGCTCAGATAAGATTCCACAATGAAGAAGTGGCTAAGGATGGCAGAGCACTTGCCATCATACAAGCAGCTGTACATGATGATGTTTTTATCAAGATATTGAATCTTGAGACTGCAAAAGAGGCTTGGGACAAACTCAAGGAGGAGTTCCAAGGCAGTGAAAGAACAAGGAGGATGAAGGTGTTAAATTTGAGAAGAGAATTGGAAGCAATTAAAATGAAAGAAGCTGAAACAGTGAAGGAGTTTGCAGATAGGCTCTCCAAGGTGGTTACACAAATCAGATTACTAGGTGAAGAACTTAGTGATCAACGAGTTGTGGAGAAAATCTTGGTATGTCTTCCTGAGAGGTTTGAGTCCAAAATTTCCTCTCTTGAAGAAAACAAGGATTTTTCTCAAATATCAATTGCAGAGCTTGTAAATGCTCTGCAAGCCACTGAACAGAGAAGATCCTTGAGGATGGCAGAAAATGTTGAAGGTGCTTTTGTGGCTAGTACCAAAGGCAAAGCTCAGGGCAGTAGTAGCTCTGGAAAAAAGCCATTTGGTGGGAAGAAAGGAAAAGGAAAAAAGGAAGAAGAAAGCAACAAAGGAGGAGGCTGGAAAGACAAGTATCCACCTTTCCCTCACTGTAAAAAGAAGAATCATACAGAAAATTTCTGTTGGTTCAGGCCAGGAGTCAAATGCAGAGCTTGCAACCAGCTTGGTCATATGGAGAAAGTTTGCAAAAACAAGGCAAAGCAGTAGGGACAGCAAGCCCAAGTTGCTGAGCATGAAGAACAAAATGAGGAGCATTTATTTGTTGCTTCTTGCTATTCAGCATGCAGTAGCAAAGAGGTGTGGCTTATAGACAGTGGATGCACAAATCATATGACTCATAATGCTAGCATTTTCAAGGAGTTGAATCAATCTTATTTCTCCAAAGTCACCATTGGCAATGGAGAAAGTGTTGATGTCAAAGGCAAAGGAGTTGTTGCTGTAAAAACTCCCTCAGGTACTAAATATATTTCGGATGTTGTATATGTGCCTGAGATAAATCAAAGTCTTTTGAGTGTGGGCCAAATGCTTGAAAAGAATTATACCCTGCATTTTGAAGACATGATATGCACCATATTTGATCCATCTGGGTGTGAGTTAATGTCTATCAAAATGAGAGATAAAAGTTTTCCAATAGAGTGGAAACAAACTACTATGCATGCCTTTCCAAGTGCAGTAAATGATTCTGTTTTATGGCACAAAATACTTGGTCATTTTAGCTACTCCACTTTGAAGCAAATGAGCTCAAATAGTTTAGTTCAGAATTTACCTTCCATTGATGATGATGTTGATGTGTGTGATGTATGTCAATTTCGAAAACAAAGTAGACTGCCATTCCCTGCAGTAGCAAGCTGGAGAGCTAATGAAAAATTACAGCTAATACATACTGATGTGTGTGGTCCAATGAGCACAATTTCTCTAAATGGCAGCAAGTATTTTCTGCTATTTATAGATGATTTCACAAGGATGAGTTGGGTGTTTTTTCTAAGGCAAAAATCTGATGTGTTTGCTGCATTTCAGAAGTTTAAGCTCATGGTTGAAAATGAGGTTGGATGTCAAATAAAAAGGCTCAGGTCTGATAATGGAACTGAGTATACAGCAGGGGAATTTAAAAAAATTTGTGAGCAAGCAGGAATTCAGCATCAATTGACTGTTCCTTACACTCCCCAACAAAATGGAGTGAGTGAAAGGAAGAACAGAACAGTTATGGAAATGGCTAGGTGTTTGTTGTTTGAGAAAGGTCTTCCAAAAACCTTTTGGGCTGAGGCTGTTAATACCTCAGTATACTTGTTGAATATGCTGCCCACCAAAGCTTTGAAGGGAAAAACACCTTTTGAAGCATGGTATGAAAGGAAGCCTTCGATGGAGCATTTAAAAGTTTTTGGTTGTGTATGTTATGCTCTTATTCCTGAAGTGAAGAGAGGCAAACTTGATCATAAATCTGAAGTTGGCATCTTTTTGGGGTACAGTAGTAACTCCAAAGGATACCGAATATACAACTTGGAGACCAAAAAAATTCTTGTCAGTAGAGATGTGAAATTTGATGAGCTGTCAAAATGGAATTGGGAGAAATATCAAGCAGAAGGTCCAAGCAAGGGGCAGCTTGGAGAAGACAATTCTCAAGAGCAAAATTTTGATGATGAAGGAGAAAATTATGATAATAATACTGATTTTCCAGTAAGAGGCACCAGGACCTTAGAAGATGTATATGCTAGATGCAATGTGGCTGCATTGGAGCCTGCAGGATATGCTGAAGCTGCTGAAATAAAAGGATGGAGAGCTGCCATGCAGGAGGAGATGGAGATGATAGAGAAAAATAAAACTTGGCAGCTTGTAGACAGACCAAATAATCAAAAGGTAATTGGTGTTAAGTGGGTTTACAAAACCAAACTTAATCCTGATGGTTCTGTGAACAAACTCAAAGCAAGATTGGTGGTAAAAGGTTATTTTCAGCAGCATGGTGTTGATTTTTCGGATACATTTGCTCCAGTTGCAAGACATGATACTATTAGATTGCTTGCAGCCTTGGCAGCCAAGTTGGGCTGGAAAATATATCATTTTGATGTTAAGTCAGCATTCTTAAATGGTTTGCTTGAGGAAGACATCTATGTTGAACAACCTGAAGGTTTTCAGGTTGCAGAAAACAAAGTTTACAAGCTTCACAAAGCTTTGTATGGTTTGAAACAGGCACCAAGGGCTTGGTACAGCATAATTGATAGTTATTTTCTGCAAAAAGGCTTTAAAAGGAGTGAAAATGAAGCCACTTTGTATGTGAAGTGGTCAAAGAATGAAGTGCAGCTCATTATTTCCTTATATGTTGATGATTTACTGGTGATAGGGAGTGAATCAAATTCCCTGAACCAATTCAAGAATGATATGGAGAAAGAATTTGAAATGACTGACTTGGGTGAAATGAAATATTTTCTTGGAATGGAGATTTTTCAGTCATATGATGGAATCTTCATTTCTCAAAAAAATATGCTATGGAGATTTTGAGAAAGTTTCACATGGAGAAATGCAAGCCTGTTGCCACTCCACTGGTTGTGAATGAAAAATTATCAAAGGATGATGGTGATGACAAAGCAGATGCTTCTGTTTATAGAAGTATAATTGGAAGTTTGTTGTATCTTTCAGCAACCAGACCAGACATAATGTTTGCTGCAAGTTTGCTTTCCAGATTTATGCATTCTCCTAGTCAAGTTCACTTTGGAGCAGCAAAGAGAGTTTTGAGGTATATAAGGGATACAGCTGGTTATGGTTTGTATTTCTTTAAAAATGAGAGTGGAGAGCTTCAAGGATATGCAGATAGTGACTGGGCAGGAAGTATAGATGACTCTAAGAGCACCTCTGGTTATGCTTTCTCATTTGGCAGTGCTGTTTTCTCTTGGAATTCAAAGAAACAAGATGTTGTGGCCCAATCCTCAGCTGAAGCTAAGTATATTTCAGCTGCAGCTGCTGCAAATCAAGCTATTTGGCTAAGGAAGATTTTATTAGATGTGGGGCAGATTCAAGGTGAAGCTACTGTCATTTGGATGGACAACAAGTCTGCTATATCAATTGCTAAAAATCCTGTCCAGCATGGAAGAACTAAGCACATCAAGGTAAAGTTTCATGCCATTAGAGAAGCAGAGAAGTCAAAAGAAATTAACTTGGAGCATTGCAGTTCTGAAAAACAGATTGCAGACATCATGACTAAAGCACTTTCCAAGGGACACTTTGAGATGCTTAGATCAAAACTTGGAGTGCTCAAGAAAACTCTCAAGGAGGAGTGTTAGATTTGAGACTTTTCTTGATATTTTGAATGTAAAATCTGTTAGATATGTTACTTTTATATTTTCTGATTTGTATTCTGTTTAGTCAATGTGTAACAGCTGCAATTGGGTGACAATCCATGATTTTGGGGAGTAGTTAAGCTAAGTCAGCATTGCTTGTACTTTTTTGCTTGTATCTTTGTATTTTCACCAAACACAAGTCATTGAAAATCTGCTGAATTATGCAGAACGAAAATATATTCTGCAGTTCATACAAAGAAGCTGTGTTCTGTTTTTGCTCTCTCTTTTCTTCTCCTCTTTGTTTTTTTATTTTAACAATATTCAACTTTAGCATATATTGCAATTTGTTCCAAAACCGTTCTGGTACGGAATCATTAAGCCCATTATCAGAAATATCTAACCTTATTAAGTAACTTTGAGTCTGAAGCCAATTAGGAAAACTCAGATCTAGCTTGCAACACGCGAGTCTCAAGTATATTAATTGAAAAGGAGGAACCCATTTAGAGGCAAATTTTAAAGAAAACGAGTTTTATGATAAGAATAAGTATTTTAATATGGAAAAAATTATTGAGATGTAAGTCAGTGACATCACCGTCCAAAGAATTCCACTCCAAGGATAACTCCTCCAACTCAGATAGCAATCTGATGCCATTAGGTATCTTGCCAGTAATTCGGTTATAAGATAAATCCAATGTCTAAAATATGTGTCTATTGCACCATGAAGAATTTTGAATGAAGCTAGAAATTTCCCCATTCAACTTGTTATTTGAGAGGTATACGCTCTGCAATCTGCACATGTTCCTAAAGAAAGATGGAATCTGGCCTTGTAGTTTGTTAAAGGAGAGGTTAAGAACTTGAAGAGAATTCATTACTTTCCCAAATCTATCTGGAATTGGACTTTCTAACAAGTTATTACCAAGGTAAAGTCTATGAAGATTGGTGGTGAAGTTGAAAAGCCGGTGAAATATAGCAAATGATTTCAACAAGTTATCAAAGAGATGAATGAAGAGAAGAAAAGATGAAGAATTCATTGTGGAAGTAGATGAAACAAGAAAACTTCTATCCAAAAGATTGCAGTTTCGCAGATGAAGCTCTTGTAGTTTGGAGCTGAAATTAAAATTACCTTGAAATATTGATGATGTTAGATTATTAAAAGAGGGGTCAAAAGACATGGAAAATTTGGATAAAGAGATGACAAAGCAATATTATTATAAGAAAGATAAAGCTCTCGAAGATTAAGGCTAAAGTTGAACAAGAAGTGAAGTGTTGATGATGTCAAAATATTAGAAGAGAGATCTAGGATGGTAAGATAAATAGAAAAGTTTGAATGAGAATGAAACACAAATTGAATATCAATATCTAAAAGGCTACAATGAACTAACCTCAACTCTCTTTAAGTTTGGAATAAGTTTATTGATAGCTTGTAGCCACTAACCAAAGGAGCCAAGATTAAGTAATGAACTCAACTCAAGATTTGTTAAGGAATGAATATTAGACAACCACTCTGCATCCTTGTCTCTTATGTCGAAATTGCCACCTAACCGAAGAGTATGCAAGATAGAAGGATTCCCCATCTCCAAAGGGATTGCTCCAGAAAGAGAATTTTTTTCCAAGATTAAGATATTCTAACTGTCTGAGATTCCCAATCTGAAATGGAATTGTTCCCAAAAGCATTTTTTTTTTAGAGATCAAATATTGTAACTGTCAGAGATTCCCTATCTGAGATGGGATTGTTCCTAAAAGAAAAGTGTGCCCAAGATCCAGATACCGTAGCTCTAAAAGATTTCCAAGTTTAGATGGAATCCTCCCAGTAAATAGAGAATGGGAGAGATTGAGATATTTTAGGTTGGTGAATGAGCCCCCCTTAAATTCTGGGAGACTCAGATACAGAAGCCCATAGCTGAGGTCCAAAGATTTCAAATTTTGCAAGTCAATTAATGAAGTGAGATTGATTGCACCTCTCAAATATTGTGTTTCGTGACCACGAAGATGAAGCATGTATACATGACTTTTATTGCATTGAATGCCTTTCCATTTGCAACAATCTCTATTATTGTCACTGTCCCTCCATGTAGACAGCATACCATAGACATCTACAAGGCCTTGCTTGAAATTGAGGAGTGCTTGTCTCTCCTTCTCTCTGCACTTTGCTTCAGCACTTTTACTTGACTCGTTGAATCCCACAGTAAATCCTAAGGAATGTAGCAAAAGCAGGAGCAGAGCATAAAATATTGAAAGAAAATAAGCACTCATTATAATTTTGCTGATAAGAAATAGTCTTAATTAAGAGCAGAGTAAAATAAGAGCAAGATAATGCGAGAAAGAACTATGATGGGGTTTTTCTCTTAGCTCGGGTGCGCCAAGCTATGAGCTTGGGTGTACCAAGTCACCGAATCTTACGCTTATTCGAATTGGATAGCTTGGCTATCCGAGGCTGCAAGTTATCCATACACGATGTGGCGGTTCTAGAGAATATGCCCAGTGGAGCATTACTTGCGCCATTGAGGAAGAAGAAAAAAGAGAAGGAAAGAAGCATACCTGAGAGGGTCTTGGGAAGGAAAAAGGGGGAAGAATAGGCGAGACTACTGCAAAGGAGTTTTTCTGGCGCAGCAGAAGCAGGCTGAGAAAGGTAGAGAGCAGAAGAAGAAGAAAAAAAGTAGAAAAAGAGAAGGAAATGAGGAGGAGTACCTTTTTTTAAAGGCTGGGGGGCTCAGTGGCCCAAAGGCCTAAGCCCCTACATTGTCAGATCACTGTGCCACCACCTATGTCCAAGGACTCTGGTGAAATGATGATTGGGGTTTTCCAAGCCATTATTGGCCTACTTTGTAACTGCCACCATGCATCAAATGCATGTGGGAATGTGAGAGATGGTTTCCAAGATGAGAAGTGACTCCTTGAAGCTTAATGCTTCAATTTCCAAGGCACCAACTTGGCCAAAGCTGAAGTACGCGACCCTCAACTGACTTCGACCATCTCACCACTTGACCAACCGATATGAATCTGGAAGATTGGCCAAACATTCAGCTCTCGGCCAACATGACCAAAGAAGGATAAAAGTTATCTAATCTCCACTCAGCATTACCGAACGGATGGTGAAAAGCTTCTCCACTTGTGTCAAAGCTTGGGGGGCTTGTGTACTGTTTGGGGTTGGCACCTCAATGCTAGGCCAAATAGCCACTTTGGCCTCCTACCGAGATGTCTTATTGAGTAGGGTCCGGCCTTACGTAAATAAGGTAATAAGGAAGTTTCTGCCAAATAAGGGAAACTGATACCAAATCTCTACAATGAAGGGAAACAAACCAGGTAACTTGGAAACACATGTACACTCACATATGTGGTTCAGCTTTCTAACCATAATCAACTCATTACTCCACTAAATCCTACATTATCACAACTCCCCCCTAATTTGAGTGACGGAGTGTCATTGCAATACCCCCCATCAGCGGGATTTAGGATCAAAGGAGGGAGATCAAACGCGACTCTAAAGGAAGGAAGGACAGTTGTAGTTGTAGATCAAGGAAGGAGAGCTGTACAAGAAGAAGAGGAGAAGAATTACCAGATTTTGCAAGAACAGGTTAGAAAATTAAATACACCAATCACATGAAAAGAGAAAAAATGAAACTAGTCCAAAGAAATTAAGTTTTTGATCTTCCTAGTTCAATCTATTCTATGGGTTAGAAAATTAGTACACCAATCACACGAAAAAAAAAAATGAAACTAGTTCAAAGAATCTAAGTTATTGATCTTCCTAGTCTAATCCATTTTATGGGTTAAAAAAATAACTACACCAATCACATGAAAAGAGGAAAATGAAACTAGTCCAAAGACTTTAAGTTATTAATCTTCCTAGTCTAATCC
This sequence comes from Spatholobus suberectus, assembly GCA_004329165.1. Classification (NCBI taxonomy): domain Eukaryota; kingdom Viridiplantae; phylum Streptophyta; class Magnoliopsida; order Fabales; family Fabaceae; genus Spatholobus; species Spatholobus suberectus. Next base: position 5,381,076 of record CM014737.1, read on the forward strand.
ATTTTATAGGTTAGAAAATTAACACACCAATCACCTAAAAAAAGGAAAAATGAAACTCATTTAAAGGCCTTAAGTTATTGATCTTCATAGGCTAATCTATTTTATGGGTTAGAAAATTAAGCACACCAACTACACACAAAAACAAATGAAACTAATCCAAAAGACTTTAAGTTTTATCTTCCTAGTCTAATCTATTTCATGAGCTAGAAAACTAAACACCAATCACATGAATTAAAAAAAGGAAAAATGAAATTAATCTAAAAGACTTTAAGTTATTGATCTTAGATTTCTCACTGTATACATACATCTCAAATCATAAGTGCATTATTTAAAAAAAAGAAAAACATAAATAAAGCGAAAAGAGAACAAATTCTAATATAGTGATGCAAAATATTTTAGCTTTATCTTGTAAATAAAGGTTGTCATAATTTTCAAGAGACTAGGGCTCGTCAATTATTTCCTTCGTTGAGTGGATTCAGATGAAACTTAAGATTGATTCCTTAGTTTTTTCTTTTACCTTAGTATTATGCTGATAATATATAAAACATTTTAAACTAAGTATAAGATTCATTTATACAGTTTGATTGGATGGCCATCCTACCACCCCTCCACCCCTAAAAAAAATATAGAATTTAATTGTAACTATTTATTTCAGTGAATGTATATGACTAAATATTTTAATAAAAAAAGAACATTTTATTCCGGTTTCTATTATTTTCCCCATTCTAAATACATTTTCACAATTTTCCTAAAACTACTAGTCAGGGATTGCAAATAATCTATGGTGCTGTTGTTATGTTGGATGTTGAGTCTTTGCTATTATTAGAATAATCTGCAATCAAGTATCAAGAAGACCAACTAATCTTAGATTTGTTGAATCCAATAATTATGTTAAATCCATAAAAAGAAAGACATGAAATGAAACGCATCTTTGTCGTTCCAAAGCAGTAAGGTATTTTCATAGGCATCTCAAAAAATTCTTATTCTTGTAAGAACTGAAATCAAATTTGATTGGTTTTGAGATATGGTAATTGTGAAGGAAGCATACAACAGTTGTTACAAGAAAATAGTTCTGGATCAGGTTAGCAAGAATATCCAACCCAAACCCTTGATTGTATGTAGCCACTAGCCAGTGATTCGATGTTTTGGTGAGGCTGTAACTTACACAATTTTTTATTCAACGCAATCGTCACCGGACATTGGATCATTTTATTTTGTGATATGTGTACTGTACTGTACATAGTAAGGGCCTTAATTGACTTCCTATACTCACAATCTGCTAGACAAATCGTAGTGCTTTTGTTTAATTTTCCCCGAGTTGTTTCCTTCATTTTTATTGTTTTCTTTTTTTAATATTTTAACACAGTTCAAACAGGAGATGATCCAAATAAAAAGGTAACTAATATAGTATGCGTTCAATTACTCTTCTTTTAGTGTTCTTTTACCTGTATGAAGAGTTATTTCATTTTAGACGTAGCAAAAACACAGACATTATCTCATTTAGTCATTTTACATGTGCTTGGTCAAAAGGTTCTATTTGTTGGGATATGCCATCATAATTTCCTCTGTTGTGAATTCAAAATAGACACTAAGAGAAAACGTAAAGTAATAACATCAGATAATTTTTAGCATGAAATTTTTTTTCAATGTGAACAAGAAAAAATTACAGACCCGTAAACTTCTTAAAACTTTTACTATAACAATAATAAAATTACAAAAATATAACAATAATATATTTTTAATTTATAGATACAACTCTCACAAATTGACTCACTAATTTTTTATAAAAACTCTTTCTAAGACTTTCTATTTTTCTCTCACTGTCTTTGTGAGGATGTGCTAATTATTCTTGCCTCTTGTGTGTTCTCCATTGTACGTCTCTCTCTATAGAGGATATTTGCACTTGGTGCAATAAATGCACCCAATGAACGTCGTTGAAAAATATTTCAACCTTCGTTTACAGTGTCTAGATTCACTGGCAATGGATAGACACCAAATTTCCACATACGTACAACTTCTTTCTCATTTTCACATTGACTCACATTGGCTGGTAATTTCCAATCCAGTGAAATTGGCTGGACCCCACACTATTTAATGTATCTAGTGCTACTACTGATCCATTATTTTCCTCTCGTGTTATAATTTCCTCTTCGGGGAAATTTCTAAATCAGTGATAACTAGTATTGCTGTGGATTTTTCTGTAGACAGGCATTTACTCACTAGTCACTTTGGTTATAAGACATTAAATTTCTTTGTTATTTATCATAGAGTGATCATGGAGAGAGGCCACTCAAACCAAAGATTCTGGCAGCATCTCTGTCATATGCAACTTTGCCATTGTCAATGACAAAAGAGTGACACTTTGGGCAATTTCTTTGCATGGTGTTCCTTCGGAAAGGAGAATTTTTTACTTTCAACTACTCGGTCATGTTTCAAGGTCATATTATTTATAAGATTTGAGCATATACTGGGGCAAAGATACCCAGAATTTCTAGTAATTAATTCCTTCAAGAGCAATATACCCTTTATGAATAGTCATATTGCGGATATAAATTGAGGTACAGTGGCACCAAAGCATAATTGCTCCATCTGTAACAGACATCTCAACTTGAACGTTCAAGAGGTAACAAATATGAAATGGCAAGATCAGGAATATATTAACATTGTAGCCTGAATGCCAGCACTTTTAAATCATGCAGACCTTGCTTATGGTCTTTGTCATTAGCATTGATCAAACAAGGGTGCAAGAAGTGTGATGATAGTACACATTATTTGATTTTTCCAATTCAAAAGTCAAGCGCGATAAATGATTTGCTATCACAACAATTTCGAAAGTAACAATAAATTTCACATTTACATATAGCTTCCCAAGACAGCATGACTGGCAAGAACTCACTCCAAAAAATGAAGCCTGTGCTGTGAGGATGCTCAAACTTGTGAAAGTTTGATATTTGTGTCTTGAGAACTTGATGGAACCCTTCCAAACTTGATGCATCAAAAGCTTTGGAAATTTGAGATACCCTTTTAACAAATTCATTCTCGTCTCAGATTGACATATCAAGCCTCAAGAGCAAACAATGCAAGTGTAATGGGATTCACTCCCAGCAATCTATAGAGGACTTTATGGGCAATTACAAATACTGACCCCCGATGCAGAGATTCAGGGATTTTAGAAGCCTCAGAAACTGATATTGGGATATAGGTTTCAGATGTACTCATCTTCCTGATTCCATCCTCTCATCGAACAAATAGGACAGTTTCCAATAAAGCAGTAAGTTCATAGTTTCCTGCAACATAATATTTAGTGGAAAGACAACAATCAAATATGTTGTAGCAGAGAATTTAAAATGAGTAGCAGTTAAAAAGGATAGCAGCAGTTTTCAACTAGATGCCAGTATATACCTGGAAGACATGTGCAAATTAACTGCAGACCTCCAGTCCTCCACCCATGGCTGCGCTGAGAGCACCACCTGAGCTGTAGGGGCAACAGCAAACACTTTAAGAATATTCAAACATTAGAAAAACTGTCTTATTAAATCAAGTCGATTTCTCTGAATTCAACTCATCAACTAACTATTTCCAAAACTGAAAAGTAATCACTTCCTTTGAGTAATAAAATAATTACCATTATCTGAGAGTCATGGATCAAAGATCAAGGAACTCATACATGCTGAAATAGTATACCTACAATAAAAAATATGACAGGAAATAGTTCATAAAATCTTGGCAGAAGCAAAAAAGAAAATAGGTGGAAACTTAAAAACTGATGTGATTTGATAATCATATCTGTATGTCCATGGGAACACGCAGCAGGCTGGTTTTACAGCAAGAGTAAAACTTGCCACAAAATTAATTTATTCATTAAGAATCAAATTAGGCAATTTCATTAGTAAGACATAAAAAATGATACATAATGATTTACGAGAAGTGAAATATGTTGCAGTTTGGTAAGAAGCAATTTTTCTGAAAAAGAAAAGAAAAAATATATCGAATTTCCATTAGAAAACATTTTGCTAACTATTTTTGATTCTTTACAACATGCCGTCCCCAATTTTCTTTTATTATTTTATGTTATTAATTTGCTATTTGTTTCACATCTATACATGGGATACATATGAATTGCAAGTACCAAATTAGGAGAACGAGACAGATGATAAGTAACTGATATTTACTTATAAATCAATGTCAATTAAATATGGAGACACCCAAAAGTAGTCCTTTAAAGCAAGCACCTAAATAAAACATGTTGCATGACGTGATCCAATTAACTATCTTATAAATGAATTATTAAACAAAATTTAACATTTTAATCACAAGAACCATTCATTTCTTTTTATTCCCTTCTAAGTTACACTCTGGTGAAGGCAATAATTGTATGAGTTAGGGATAATGAATTATCCAAGTTAGGATAAACAATTACATTAGTAACTTCTAACAATTAGCTTATATTCAATATGAGCCTTCTATTTAGAATAAAGATTTCCCTTTTAAAGATGAGAAGCAATTCTCGATTTATGTAACTTGAGTAGTATATAAACTATGAATATGAAAAATATAGTCTACAACGCACCTGCTAGCCTAGCTTTCATGAGCCACTTGCGGAACTTTGGCACATTCACTACAGCCGTTACTCAGTTTGTCAATCTATTCAAGAACCTCAGGTAAGCAATTCTCCAAGGTTGCCAAATTAGTATGGGCCCTATTAAGCCCCAAAAGCCTATAAAGTATCCTATCCCCAAGCTCATGTATAATGCTTCATAGAAAACAGAATCTTCTCCATGGACTGCTTGTTCTTGAGGATTTACTGTTGTCTGATCTCCAGGGCAACTTTTGTTAAGTTGTTCACCACAAAGATCAATATTTCCTTCAAAACTAGAGGCATCAAAGGTTTGGAAATGCCTTTCCAATGGGATTCTTCCAGAAAGAGAGTTGTGTGACAAGTCTAATTTTCCTAGACCATCAATTTGAGAAAGAGAAGATGGAATTCTCCCAGAGAAATGATTTCTTGATAAGTCAAGGGAATCGAGTGAACTTAAATTTCCAATCTCAGAAGGAATTTCTCCACTCAAATTGTTTCTTGATAAATTCAAAGAAACTAACCCAAGCAAATATCCAACCTCTTTTGGCATTTCACCTGCTAAATTATTACATGAGAGATCGATGCTCTTAAGAATTAATTCGGGATCCTTGAACCCCTGTTCCAAACCTTTCCACATCCATGTTATGTCAAGCGTATAATCACCAAAACTGAAAAGACCATAAATTTCATACAAAGTACGATTGTACCAATATATATGACTCTGAGTTTCACTTATGTTTTTTTTTTTGATAGGCTAAAAATTTTATTGATGAAGAAGGTGATGATGGATGAAGCATAAGAAATGCACATCCAAGTACATGAAGAAACAATACATAGCAGCCAAGTTCTGCATATTGTGCAGTTTAAACAGCAAATTTTGCATTCCAAAACAACATGACAGCAAATTGTGCAGACCAACACAGAATGATCACAGGTTGTACATGGTGAGTAGCTATTTCCTCCAACCAAAGAACCAAAACAGCTAGTGTGTGTGTCTACTGTACGGCCATGCCTAAGTTCCAAATCTGTGTTCTGCTATAAGAAAGCAAATTCCCATCTAGCCACTGGCCTTAGAAGTGTTCCTTAAGTCTGATTGATGCATGTAAGCAATTAATAACAGCAGCTACAAGAAGTTGAAAAATCTAAAAAAATTTCAGAGAGTGTCAATGTAATTTACTCATAATGTTTTGGTGATAAAAACCCCTTACTCAAAATACATCTACCTTATTGTACAATGCGTGAAAATTAAAATTTTAGGAATCAAAGATTTGAACAATCTTAAAATTCAATTTATCTAGAATAGAAAAATAATTATTTCTCAATAATAGTAAAATAATATTATAATAAATATTTAAAATAACATAAACATATTTAACATAATAACAAAAATGTTGATTAATATTTATAATATAAAAAATTATATATATATATATATATATATACATATTATAATTTGAAAATAAATGTAATGTAAATAAAAATAACACTAATAATGAATTTGAACAATACTAATAAGATATAAAAATTCAAAATAATAGTAAGCAAATATTACAATCTTAAGAAAAATTTAAAAAATGTTGCTATAATAATAATATACTAATCTAAATTTAAAATAATAGAAAAATAATATTATAAAAAATGAAATAAACATAATAAAAATCAAATATAATAATAAATTGCTATTATAATAATAAATTAATAAAATAATATTATAAAAAATTATAAAAATATTTTAAAATAAAAATATTTATACCTATATATCACACGGGTACCAACTCTAGTTATATTTATATTATATGATTTTATATCTTGTTATAATGTGCATTTGTCCTACAATTGAGTTTGCCATGTACATAGAGTGCACTAAAAGTATAAGAGCATTGGAGGAGTTAAATTTAACAATATAGGCATGTTAATAGCATAGGCTTTTGGTGTCTACTTCCAATCCACATGTGCATTTACCAATAACCCAAATTCGAAGGCAGGGAAAAATTGGGAATGGAGGAGGAAGAGGAAAATCCATGAATGGATCCCATATAGCAAAGACATTGGGATCCCAAAATTTGAAATACACAATACTTCATTGTATAATAGAGTAAATTATTTCTCTTTATTTGTTTCATTTTTTTATATATTTTTTTCAATCATTTATGTAATTACATAAATAGGTTGATGAACAATAACCATATCTTAGTCGTGAGATCTTCTCCAAGTTAACATTTATCATTCAACTATTCAATATCAAATTTCACTTTGACTTGAGTCTAAAAGAATGATAAAAGTATCATAAGTATTAGAAATTGTCAGGAATCAGATGAATATCATGAAGAGAGAACAGAAATTTGGAGGAATTACATTCTGCTAATTAATTAGAAAAAACCAAATTTGGCTAATAAAGCCTTACAAGAACAATAGAAAAAACAAACTCAAACAGCCAAGTTCCTTATATCCAAAAAATGTGAAAGACTAAGCCAACACAATGAGAAATGATAATTGATCACTAATTGTTAACTACCCACAAAATAAAACTAACCAAATAATAAATGCTAAAATAGAATTTTGGTCCCTTATTTGTATTTTAGGTTGCAATTTGGTCTCTTAAGTTTAAAAAGTTTCACTTTGGTTCCTTAAATTTTTTTATTAGATCAAATTGGTCATTCCGTTAGTTTATCACAATAATTTGGTCAATTTGGTGACACGTGGCAAACTATGAGAGATGCCACATCAGTTAAAATTAATACCATTAGTGCCAAAAACAGACAAAAGGACCAATTTGGTCTAACAGAGACATTATAAGGGACCAAAGTAAAACTTTTAAAACTTAAGAGACCAAACTAAAACCCAAAATATAAATAAGGGACCAAAATTCTATTTAGCCAATAATAAAATATCTAGCAATTCTTCACCTAAACTGAAAGTTACAAGCATTTAGTTTATATCAATTTCAGAATAAATTCCCAATTGTTCTCGCAGCTTCAAGAAAACATCCAGCTTGAGTGGTTTAGTCATCATATCAGCCAATTGTTCTTTAGTTTCACATTGCATCAACTCCACAATATCAGTCTTTGTGAGCTCTCGAAGAAAATGAAAATGCACATCTATGTGCTTATTACGACTATGCATTGCACAATTTTTTTGAAAGCTTGATTGCATAACTGTCTTGATTTTGACCCAGCTTCCCCAATATTTTTTGCAGCCGAACTACTTGACATGCACATGAAGCTACAACAATAAATTTTGCCTTAGTGGTAGAGAGACTAACTACAGATTGCTTTCTTTATAACCATGATACAACTCTTGAGCTTAATAAGAACACACAGCCTGAAGTGCTCTTTCGGTCTTCCAAATCTCCTACACAATCACTGTCTGTGTAAGCAAGAAGTTCATCATCTCCTCCCTATTTATAGAAAATTCCAAACCCAATTATTCCCTTCAAATACCTCAACACCCGTTTAGTAACCTGTAAATGAACCTCAATAGGATTGTCCATATATTTGCCAATAAGGCTCACTACAAACATCATGTCTGGTTGAGTAGCTGTGAGATACATGAGGCTGCCCACAATTGGTTTATAACAGGTCTTATCCATTTTGATTCCACCTTCATCCTTCACAAACTTAAAGCCTGAGACAAAAGGATTATAGATATAGTTGCTACTATCCATTCCAAACCTTTTCAGCACCTCTAAGGCATATTTTTTTTAGATTGATAAAAATAGCATCAAATCTTTAGAACTTCAAGACCCAAAAAATACCTCATCTTAATAAGATCTGTCATGCCAAACTCATGTTTCATAGAATTTTTAAATTCTAGTTCATCATAGCCTGTAAAAATTATATCATCAACATAGATACTTACGAGTAATATTTGGCCTTCATTTCCTGTCTTGATGAACAAAATGTGCTCGTAGTCACACTTCTCAAAACCTTCCTTCATAAAATAGGCTTCTATACAGTATAGCAAGCATGCAATGCTTGCTTTAAACCATAAAGAGCATTCCTGAGCTTATAGACCTTATACTTATGTCCTTTTTTTCACGTAACCACAAGGTTGCTCCACAAAAACCTCCTCTTGCAACTTGTAACATCCCTCACAAATAGATTATTATTATTACTATTATTATTATTATTATTAACACATAAATAATATTCTTTTATGTTGTTTAGGAGTGCTTTGCATAATATAAGATATAATTATGGGCATAATAACCATTAAGGTCCAATAAGTTGTTTAGGCCCAATAATGATTTTGATCCTTATAAGACCACTCACACACACAAACCCACACTACACACACACAAGAGAGAAAGAAAAGAGAGAAGAAGAAAAGAAAAAGAAGAGGAGAAAGAAAGAGAAAGAGGAAAAGAAGAAGGGAAGAGTGAATTTGACCATCCAATCACTACTAAAAGTAAATAGTGAGTGTTTCTAATTCATCTTCTTTCCATTATCTCACTTGATTTGGAATTAGGAATGATGGATTAAAGGTTTAAGGGTTCTTGAACCCTATAATAGAAATTTAGGTTTTTTGGGTGATTTGCCTGATTAATGAGTTACTATGATATATTTCATGGTTAAATAATATGTATAAGTATTTATGAGTTTATTATATTGGTTTGGAATGATTGTATAGTGATTAATAGCCAAGGAAATGAAAATCACACTCCATATTCACCCGTTGGGCGAGATATGGCACCCACTGGGTGGCAATTTCACTCGCTAGGTGGCATTCACCCAGAGCCCAAAAATGGGTCTTTAGAACACATGTTGTTGGGTGGCAATTTCACTCGCTAGGCAAGACATGACATCCGCTGAGCAAAAATTTCACCCGCTGAGCGGCATTCAACCAGAGCCCAAAAATAGGTCTTTGGAACACATGCCGCTAGGCGATAATTTTATTTGCTGGGTGAGATAGGGCTCCTGTTGGGCGGTAGTGTTATCCCGTTGGGCGAGAAGGTTGTCGTTGAGCGAAAATAATATGTCGCTGAGCGCTAAACCCCTGGAACAAAATATGAATTTTAAATGCATGATTTAATATATGTTTATTGTTTTCAATATAACTAATGATTTTATGAGAATATGTTCTACGTAATGCCATGTACGAAAGGTCTCTTTTGAGTTTAAGAAGAATAAGAGACTCTATAAATATTAAAATTTGTATTAAAAAAAAAGAGCCCCTTAGACCGGAGGGGGTTATAAATACGAAGTTGTGATGTAATTGAGTTGTAATTAAAGGAACGCATGCATAAGACTGACATGTCCTCTTTGGATGAATAGGCGGGTTTCGTCACTTCCTATTCTCCAAAGGTTAGTGGCTAAACCTCTCAAACCGAAGAGGTATATAAATAAGAGGTCACGGCATAAGAACAAGGGGGGTGCTCCTTGAAAGTTTGAGCTCAATATCTTGCCACAGGGCGAAAAATAGTAAATTTATAGGTTATTTATATAATAAAATGTAATGAAAAGTGTTTGTTTGAGGAAAGTAATTTGACGTTTATTATTATTTATTTGTGTATGAATTCCATTAACTTTATTGCATGTGTTCTAACATTTACTGAGACATTGTCTCATTAGTTTAGTATTTATGTTCCAGATTGACAGATGAGAACAACTAAAGCTTTACCTTGAAGACATCATGTTTTGTAATTGAAGTACTAAAAGGATATAGTTTATGTATTTTGAAGAATTTTGAGTTATGGATGGAATCTTTGTGTAATTATTCTCTAATGTGAAGATTCCTCTTTAGTTACATGTAATTATGTTATATTAGGGCTGTATGTAGAATTTGTAAAGCAAATGTATTAGTAATGACATTATAAATGTCATAATCTTATACTCAGTTATTTATATTATCCATACTCTAAATTCTAAAAATGTATATATAAAGGTGTTGCTTATTTGGGTGTTACACAACTCACCATGTAAAAATGCTGATTTCACGTCTAATTATTAGAGAGTCCATCCCTTTTGAGCAGCAAATGCAATGACCAAACGAATTGTTTCCATGCACGCAATAGGTGCAAATACTTTTATATAGTCTACTCCATATTGTTGAGTATACCTTTTTGCTACAAGTTGGGCTTTATGTTTGTCTACTGCTCGATTTTCATTCAATTTAGTCTTATAAGTCCATTTTACCCCAACTTCCTTTTTGCCCTTATGTAACTCAACCAAATTTGATGTACGATTTTTTTCAATAGCTTCTATTTTTGTATCCATTTCTCTCTTCCTTTCATCATTTTTCATTGTATCTTCAAAATGTAAAGGACGAGCTACTGCAAACATGGCCAAAAAAGCTTCATGATCTTCTTCAAAAAGTCCTTCTCCTATTTCATAATCTTGCATCCAAACTGGCAATCTTTTATTCCTCCTTTTATTTGAACTAAAAGGGCTTTCATCAGTTAGAGAATCTGTAGAATTTTCACCTTCTATATTAGCATCACAATTAGATTCATTTCCCTCTGCATTATCATCAAAAATGGTTTTGTTTCTTTGCCTCTTCAGCCTAATCTAGGTCACATATGATGGCTTTCTTCATATATTTTATCGCAATCCCATTTCTTGTCTTCTTGGAATACAACATCCCTACTTATTATTATCCTTTGTGAATTTAGATCATAAAGTATATTAGCTTTCAACTCTTCACTTTTAACACCAATGTTTTTCTATAATCAAGGATTCAGTGATTTGAATAATTAAAAGTGGAATTAAATTAAATTTCTATATTTCATGATTTGTTGTTCTATGTTGACTTGTCTTGAAAACTCCAATTTGAATTTGTGGGAACTAAAGAAATGTTGCCTGAGCCAAATATCTCTGTTGGTAGTATGTTTATTGATCCAGTATGTGAACTGTGGTGTTAGGCCAATTTTTGGGCCCTAGAGTGCTAGAAGAGTGAGTTGGGCTTAGTGAGCCCAAAGTCCCTCTTAAATCCCCCAAACCTTTTTAAGACACCATGTCTCTTCCCCTTTTTCATTTTGTCACTTCCAAGTCCTAAAACACTCTCAAACACTCTCTAATCTACTTCAAATTCCTAAGAATAAAACAAGGATTTCATATCAAAACTCCATCCATTGGCATTGTGTGAAAGTTTGTTTTTCTCCTTTGAGACTTCTTTCTCTCTAAATTTGGCTCTAGGGTTCCATCCCCATTATCTCCTCTTTCACAAATTCAAATGCTTGGAGGTTTTAAGAGATAAGAGAAGCTTACTATTCTATGTTTTGTGATTAGCATGCGTTGATTGATTGATAAATACATATTGAAATGTGTGAATACCCAATTTTGTCTACCTTTTTATCTTTTTTTTATTATCTTGCTCTTTTTTAAAATCATATTTCACAATTTAATTCTTTTTGTTATTCATATTGGGCTAGCACAAGCCCAAAGACTTCGCTTTTGTGTTTTCTGAAACAACAATAACAAGATATATTCATATTGGACTAGCACAAGTCCATAAAGTTGGCTTCTTTTTGAATAATAATAACAAAACCCAAAAAACAATATTAATAAAAAAGAGAGAGAAAGAAAGCATGTTTTGTGATTCAAAAAGGTAGCAGCAATGGCTCTTTTACACTATTTTCTGTTTTTGCCATTCTTAGGCTAGGCACCATAGCTTTACAGGCACTACCCTTAAGCCACCTAACCGCCTGACCTTGTCCCTGCAACCCTATCTCTTGTTCCTGCAAGAGGACAATTAAATCAACATTCAAAGAAAAGAAGTAGGAGGATATATATTGAGGAAAGTATAGTGAAAAAGAGGAGGCTCTTATTTTAGAAACTGGGGGGTGGGAGGCCTTAGTAAAATTACCATCAATCAATCCCTTCCTCTGATTCCCCTATTCTTACATGTACAAGGAGGGTCTTGGGAGTTAGACCAAAACTTGCAGACAAGTTGAAGGGGAAGCACTAATAGGTAACCTTCTCATCCATTACTTTGCTTTAGTTGTGGTGTGCACACTATAACGCAAACTCTTCACTTTGCTTGTCTTTTGTCTTGTTTTTATTTCTCCTTATGACATGCCCCTGTGATAAAATAAGTAAGGAAAGAAAAAGAAAAAAAATTTCAAAGATGAATAATAAACAGACAATCACCATCACAAAACCCAAATGCCTAATCCACCGAGCCAACAGGCAAACCCAATTGGGTACCCCTTGAACTTGCCACACACAAACAGACCAAAAACTATACCTCAGTTACCAAATCCAGTCACTCCAATACCAAAAATAGCAAAAAGGCAAGTACCACAACCCATGACCAAACCACTCGATGGTTGAACTAAATCAACACAGAACAAGAACCTCGAACCTCGAGCCCAAATCTAGAAGAGCTAAGCCCTTACCACCATCACCTGAACCCAGTCTTGTGCCCCTTTATCATCAACGCGTCAAGCCCCACGCCACAAAACCCCAAATCATCAAAGATGCCCACTGCAAACCACCTTCTCCTTGAGCCCACCTCTGCAACGCGTCGAATCCAGCGACAAAACCTCCGCGGCGTCTAAACTCGCGCCGCCAATAACCCTCTACAAGGCACCAAAACTGAGCTCTACCTTCATCTGCGCAGTCCACTTTTGCATCGCTACTTGCAACCATTGCGACATCGGAGGCGTTCTGCCCTTTCGCTCTGCCGCGAGATTGCGAGATCTGAGCTCCCTTTCTTCTCTCTCGTGTGGTGGTCTTATTTGCTTCTGAATATTTGATTTTTGTGGGCCAATCACTATTTCGTTTAACCTCTGTTAGGCTCAGCACATATATTTCATTTTATGTCTATTTGATTTACTATGATAAGATTAACTTTTTTTTCTTGACTCAGAACACGTAACTCTCTTTTAGATAATAAATATAGGTAAACAAATAATAATAAAATGCATGGTTCAACAAAACACACACAATATGTGCGTTTATCGTGGCTTTCATTTCAATAATTAATTTAGTGTTTAAATAGTTGTGTTTTGGGTTTAAATCATAAATGATAAAAAAAATGATAATATTTTGCTAAAATAAAATACTTATTTGGATTCAACTATTTGATTTTATGTATTTATTTACTTACTCATTTAATTTACCTCCATTAACTACAACTAGTATTTTATTTACTTAAGTAAAATCAAACCCTTTTTATTTTTATTTTATGCCACTATTTCTAATCTCTCAAATTATTTATTTAATTAACATAAATTATTACATCATTTAAATAAAATCTAACAATAAAGGTTTATTAATAACTATTTTGGATGCACTTCCTATTTGGTTATTATAAGAACCTTTCAAAATAAAATCTTGAAAATTAAAACAAACATTTGAATAAAATTTTAGTCTTATAATAAAGGCTTAATAATAAGCATTTTCGATGCACTTCCTATTTAGGTATTACAAAAGCCTCAAAAGATGTAACGATAACCATTTTGGCTACGCTTCCTATTTGGTTATTAAAATTCTTTTAAAATAAAAATCTAAAAATTTAAAACAAGCATGTAAATAAAATTTTAATCTAATAATAAAGGCTTAGTAATAATCATTTTGGATGCACTTTCTATTTTGGTATTACAAAGGCTTTAAAAGGTATAACGATAACCATTTTGGATGCACTTCCTGTTTGGTTATCATAAAAGTCTTTTAAATAAAATCTTAAAAACTAAACCCAACATTTAAATAAGACCTAATAATAAGGTTTGATAATGACCATTTTGGATGCGTTTTCTGTTTGAGATATTACAAAAGCCTTAAAAGGTGTACTGATAGTTATTTTGGATGCACTTCGTGTTTAGTTATCGCGAAAGCCTTTTTAAAAAACCAAAAATAAAAAATAAAAAATATCAAAACACAAACTTTTTCTACCCAAAGAACTATGTGAGTTTGATTCTCCATTGCACTAAGAGATATACGTAGGACTAGAGCGCCATTTCTGTTAATCTCAAAAATAATAAAAATTTAATCATATCATGATAAAATGAAAAATAATAATTATTCCTTTTTTTAAAATAAAAAATATATAATATGTTTTTATGACAAAGGTTTCCTTAATAAATAAATAAATAAAGCACCTAAAAATGTTCTCCTTTTTTATTAAGGGGTAAAATAAATAATTTTAAAAGTTATATTAATTGTAAAAATTTAATTATGGGTAATCGTCCTTATGACAAACGTTGTAGGGTGTTAACACCTTCCCTATACATAATAGACTCTCGAACGCAAAATTTGGTTTCGAAGATTATTTTCTTTTCAAAGGTTTTTTCAATGTTTTTCCTAAATAAATATTGGTGACGACTCCATGTTTTTAAACATATTTTTTTGCCATCTTGCTGTGACCTCGATTGCGAAAAAATGGATGGATTGTTGTTTAGGTATGTATTTTGTGGCTTTTTGTTGAAAATATGGGTTTGAGCAGAAATTGTGAATGGATGATGAATGGGTGATTTTGGTTACTCCTTGATGTTAAGAACATGTTTTAAATGTTGAAATGTTTGGAAACCTTTTATGAAGTTGGCGTTGAAAAATTTGAAAACGGAATTTGGAAAAGAAGAAGTTGTTTTGTAGACTGGTTCTGCAATTTTTGTTGAGCGAAAATCAATCTCGTTGAGTGAAAACGATATGAAGATGTAGGAATACTTTCTATCCCAAATTTGCTGAGTGACTCTAATATTCACTAAGCCAAAATTTAAAATTTTATGAGTGAATTTGACTTTGGGCACAAGGGCACTTGCTGCCTCATTTTCGTAAAGTGAATTAGGGATTCGCTAAGTGAATCGAAAAATTGCTAAGCTAATCAAAAATTGGCTAAGTGAATCAAAAATAGCTAAGTGAATCGAAAAATAGCTAAGCTAATCGAAAATTAGCTAAGCAAATCAAAAAATAGCCAAGCTAATCACAAATTGGCTAAGTGAATCAGAAAGTAGCTAAGCTAATCAATATTTAGCTAAGCAAATTGAAGACTAGCTAGGCGAATTAAAGATTCACTAAGCGAAAATATCCCTGGAAGTAATTGTGTTCCCTACCCCATTTTTGCTGAGCAAGCAAAGGAATTCACTGAGTGAAAAAGTGAATTTTGAATACATTTGCTGAGCGAGCAAATACTTTGCTAAGCGAATGGACCCCTAGGAATCCAAGGTACTTTTGTCTTAATTTCATTAAGCGAAGGGAGGACTCATCGATTGAACCTCCAAACAAATTGATTCTAAAGATGAAGCTCCATAATTTGTGCTAAGCATTAGGCTGTATGCTAGTTGAACCTCCCACCGGATTGACTTTCCAGATGAAGTGCCACAACTTGCATTAAGGATTGTAGGACAAGCATTAAGGATTTCAAAAAAACAACTGGTATATTTTCAAAACAATTTTAAGAAATGAGTTTTCCTCAAATAGAAAGATAGTAGTGTGGTGTATGTAGTGGCAATGGGTAGTTACATCACTAATCCCTAACAAAACACAACTGAAACTTTTATCATCCAACTTTTTTTACTGTCAGGCACATGTACATGAGCAACACATCCAAAAACTCAAAAATACTCAACTAAGGGCTTGACTCCACTCCAAGCTTCTTTTGGAGTTTTATTTCTTGCTACTAATGTAGGACTTCGATTTACTACTTCAAGCCAAAAGGTTTTGGGAATTTTCTATCTCAACAACATACTATGAACCATATTCATAATAGTTCTATTTTTTCGCTCCACAACACTATTTTGTTGTGGTGTGTATGCTACTGTCAATTGCCTTTGTATGCCATTTATATCACAAAAATTGTTGAATTCTTGTAATGTAAACCCTTCTCCTTGATCAATACGTAGGCCATTGTCAAACAAGTTTGTTTTCTTCTCAACACAAGTCTTGAATCTTTTGAAAACAACAAGAGCCTTTGACTTTTCTATTAAAAAATAAACCCATGTTTTCCTACCAAAGTTATCAGTGAATGTGATCAAAAACCATTTTTGCTATTAGAGGTAAGTTTGATCGGTCCATAAATATCGGCAGTACTAATTGAAGAATTTTCGAAGCTCTCTAGGTGCTCTTCTTTGGAAATGCATCCTTGTGTTGCTTTCCTACTAGGCAGTCCTTGCATAACTTTGTGAACGATTTTAATTGTGGTAAACCAGTCACCATCTCTTTTTGTTGAAGTGTCTTTAACCCTTAAAGCTCAAGTGTCCAAATCTACAGTGCTAAAGTTGCTCCATATCTTCTGTAATTGTGTTGAAGTAGTTAGATGCTGCAGGTTGAGATATAGCATGCAAGATGAACATTCAATTGGAAGACATCTTTGTCTCCATGATTAAGCCTTTTCCAGGATGAAACACTTTGCACTTTCCATATTAAAAAGGAATGGTAAGCCCCGTTTCTTGCAATTACCCCAAACCAACAAATTATTTTTCAATCCTGGAACATAAAATACACTTGTGTGATGATTTGTACTATGCCAGTCACCTTTAGCTTTACATTACCCTTCCCTGCTAGAGTTATGCTAGAATTGTTGCCTAACTTCATATGTTCTCTAAATTTTTAATCAAAATCTGAAAAATATTCGTTCTTTCTCTTATATGATTGCTACATCTAGAATCAAGAAACTAGATGTCTTCTACATCGACCTTATTCATATCCATGTAAGCCATTAACAACATCTCTTCTTAAGTTTCTGCATAGTTGGCCTCCTTCTTTATGTTTGTACGTTCCCATTGATAATGCCCAAGCTTGTGACAATTATAGCACTCCACTATTGATTTGTCAAAGTTCTGTCTTCCTCTTCCTCTTCCTTTGAAGTTTCAACCACCATGACCTTTTCCTCTATATTAATCTCCACGGGTAATTTAAAGCTTGTTCTTCTTCAACCTGAGAACTCATATGTTGTTCATGCACAAGCAAACTACTTTGCAACTCATCAATGGTTAAGGTCTCTATATCCTTAGACTCTTCAATGGAACACACAACATAATTAAACTTTGGAGTCATAGATCTCAAAATCTTTTCAACAACATGAATATCACTTTTATTTTCACTATTGCTTTCTTCTTGTTGACAACAACGAGTATTCGAGCAAAAAACTCATTAACAGATTCTCCAGTTTTCATATGGAAAATTTCAAACTCTTTTCGAAGAGCTTGCAATTATGCACACTTGACTCGTGTTGTACCTTCATGGATTTCCCTCTCCTTCCTCCATTTCCAATTTTTTCCTTGACTTTGGATCTAGGTTATTGGTGAGCACATGTGTGGATTGGAGGGAGACACCAAGAGCCTATACTATTAACATGCCTATATTGTTAAATTTAACTCCTCCAATGCTCTTATACTCTCAGTACACTCTATATACATGGCAAACTCAATAGTAGGACAAATACACATTATAACAAGATATTAAATAATATAATATAAATATAACTAGACTTGGTACCTGTGTGATGCACAGGTATAAGTGATTTTTTTATAATATTATTCTATTTTTTTATTATTATAATAACAATTTGTTATTATAATACCTTGACTCCAGTTTGCAGGTAGCTTGATGATAATCTACATTATTAAATTTTTTCTATTCAAAAGTTAAGCTCGATGAATTGCTATTACAACAATTTCGAAAGAAACAACAGATTTCACATTTACAAATAGCTCCCA
The DNA here is from genome assembly GCA_004329165.1 of Spatholobus suberectus. NCBI lineage: Eukaryota > Viridiplantae > Streptophyta > Magnoliopsida > Fabales > Fabaceae > Spatholobus > Spatholobus suberectus. The sequence goes on from CM014737.1 coordinate 5,399,249, forward strand.
AGACTGAATCTTCTTAAATGACTTGCAAGAACTCACTCCATGCAAAGAAGCCTGTACTGTGCAGGTGCTCAAGCTTGTGAAAGTTTGATATTTCTCTTTGAGAACTTGACAGAACCTCTACAAAACACCACCTCCTCTCTGAACTTGTGTATCAAAAGCTTTGCAAATTTCAAATTCGCTTATGACACATCCACTCAGTTTTTAGATCTGACATCAAGACTCAAGTGCAAACACTACAGTGTAATGGCATTCACTCCCAGCAACCTATATGGGATACTATGGGCGCTTGCAAATACAGACCAACCATTCAGAAATTCAGGGATTATAGAAGCCTGAGAAACTCAAATTTGCATATACATTTCAGAAACACTCCCTTTCTTGAATCCATAGAGTAGCAAGTTCATAGTTTCTACAACATAACATTCAGTGAAAGGCAAAAATTGAAATAAGTTGTATCAGAGAATTTAAAATGAGTAGCAGTTAAAAGGATAGCAGCATTTTTCAATTAGATGTCAAGATATACCTGGGAGCCATGCCTAAATTAAGGAGAGAGTTCAGAACACCACCTTTAGAATATTCAAACATTAGAGAAACTATCTTATTAAATAAAGTGAATTTCTCTAAATTCAATTCATCAACTATTTCCAAAACTGAAAAGTAATCACTTTTTTTGAGAAATAAAACAGACCGTTATCTGAGAGGCATGGATCAAAGATCAAGGAAGTCGTACCAATAAAATAAACAATATACCTAAAATAAAATATATGACAGGAAATCCTTCACCAAATGTGGGTGGAAGCAAAGAAAATAAGTGGAAACGCAAAAATTGATGCGATTTGGGAATCATCTCTCTATGCCCATGGAACAAGCAGCAGGATGGTTTACAGTGAGTAAAACTTGCCAGAAATTAATTTACTCATTCAGAATCAAATTGGGCAATTTCAGAAGGAAGATGTAAAAAATAATACATAATAAATTACGAGAAGTGAGATATAACATAACTTGTTAAGAAGCAATTTTCGGGAAAAAGAAAAGAAAAAATATGTCGAAATCTCCATTGGAAAACTCTTTGCTAACTCTTTAATTCTTTACAATATGAACTTCTCAATTTTTCTTTTGTATTATTAATTTGGTATTTTCTTTCCCATAATGCATCTAAATGGAAAGTACCAAATTAGGAGAATAAGACAGATGATCGAGTGGAGGATTAAACCAGACATCAACACATCCAAATATCAGTTAAGTTACAAGCATCCTTTTGATCATAAGTAACCGATATTTATTTATAAATTTATAAATCAATCACATTTATAAGTCAACTAATTATGGACACATCTAAAATAGTCCTTCAAAACAAGCACCAGAATAAAACGTGTTGCATAACTTGATCCAGATAGCTATCTTATAAATGAATTATTAAGTAAAATTTAACATTTCAACAATACGAACCATTCGTCTCTTTTTATTCCCTTCTAAGTTGCTCTATAGTCAAGGCAGTAATTATATACGAGTTAAGGGTGGGTAATGAATTAGCCAAGTTAGTTTAAAGAATTATATTAGTAACTTGCAACAATTAGATTGATGCCGATATGTGCTTTCTGTTTAGAACAAAGATTGCCCTTTCAATTATGAGAAGTAATTCTTGATTTATGTAACTACAGTAGCAGATAAACTATGCATAAGAAAAATAGAGGCTACAACGCACCTGCTAGCCTAGCTTTGAGCCGTTACTTGGTTGGTCAATCTGTTCAAGAACCTCATGTAAGCAATCCTCCAAGGTTGCCAAATTAGTATTGGCCCTATTAAGCCCCAAAAGCCTATGAAGTATCCTAGCCCCAAGCTCATGTATAATGCTTCATAGAAAACAGAATCTTCTGCATGGAAAGCTTGTTCTTGAGGCTTTACTGCTGTCTGATCTCCAGGGCAATTTTTGTTAAGTTGTTCACCACAAAGATCAATATTTCCTTCAAAACTAGAGGCATCAAAGGTTTCCAAATGTCTTCCTTGGGGGATTCTTCCAGAAAGAAAATTATATGACAAGTCTAATTTCCCAAGACTGTCAATTTGAGAAAGAGAAGAAGGAATTATCCCAGAGAAATGATTTCTTGATAAGTCAAGGGATTCTAATGAACTTAAATTTCCAATCTCAGAAGGAATTTCTCCACTCAAATTGTTTCTTGATAAATTCAAAGAAACTACCCCAAGCAAATATCCAACTTCTTTTGGTATTTCACCTATTAAATTATTAAATGAGAGATCAATGCTCATAAGAATCAATTCAGGATTCCTGAACCCCTGTTCCACACCTTTCCACATGCATGTTATATAAAGTGAATAATAACTAATTCCAAGAAAACCATAATTTGCATAGTAAGTACTATTGTACCAATGTATACGACTTTGAATTTCACTTCTGTTGATGCTCTTTTCGGACATTGCACTAAAATTCTTTAAGCATAATGGAATTCCTTTTGATAACTTATTCCTTGAAAGATCCAACAGCTGAATACCCCTTACATAACAGAGTTGAATAGGAAGATTTCCAGAGAAGTGATTTCCTCCCATGCTCAAGATTATCAATTGTTGCAAGTTTTCTCCAACCCATGATGGTATTGGACCAGACAACATATTTTCACCCACATCCAGCATAATTAAATTCCTGCAATTCTTCAAAGTGGAAGGCAATTCACCCATTAACCTATTGTTACGGAAAACCAAGGCTTCCATTTTAACAAGGGTGCCCATGGACATAGGAATTTTCCCTGACAATTTGTTGCTGCTTAAATCAAGAAACAGTAATTGGTTTACAGATTTCCAACAATCTGGAAGTTGTCCCTTTATTTGATTGCTTGATAAATCAATAGTGGCCAACTTTGCAGCTGTGCTTTGGTTACATAAGAATGAAAACAAATCTGAAAATTTATTTTCAGAAAGCAAAAGCTCCGAAGCTTGTAGCAAAAATGTGGGAACTTTATTCTCAAATCGATTTGAATTCAGAATTATAAACGGTCTCATAAGAAGCTTCAATGGTATATTAGGAATTGCACCTGCAAGATTGTTGTGTGACATATTCAACTTTACCATATATTGCAATTTATTCCATAACCATTCTGGTACGGAATCATTAAGCCCATTATCGGAAATATCTAGCCACAATAAGGAACTTTGAGTCTGGAGCCAACTAGGAAAACTCGGACCTAGCTTGCAAGACGCTAGTTCCAACCTTATTAATTGAAAAGGAGGAACCCAGCTAGGGACAAATTTCACAGACAACGAGTTGTATGATAAGAGCAAGGATTCTAATTTGGAAAAATTAGAAAGATGAGATTCAGTGACATCACCCTCTAAAGAATTCCCCTCCAAGTATAAATACTCCAACTCAAATAGCAATCTGATGCTTTTAGGTATCTTGCCAGTAATTTGGTTATAAGATAAATCCAAAGTCTGAAATATGTGACTGTTGCACCATGACGAATTTTGAATAAAGCTAGAAATTTCCCCATTCAACTTGTTATTTGAGAGGTATAATTTCTGCAATCTGCACATATTCCCAAAGAAAGATGGAATCTGGCCTTGTAGTTTGTTCAAGGAGAGCTCAAGAACTTGAAGAGAGTTCATTAGTTTTCCAAATCTATCTGGAATTGGACCTTCTAACAGGTTATCATAAAGGTAAAGGATATGAAGCTCAGTGGTGAAGTTAGAAAGCCAGTAAAACATAGCTGATGATTTCAGAAAGTTCTCGGAGAGGTCAAGGTTGAGAAGAGAAGATGAAGAATTCATTGTGGAAGAAGATGAAACAAGAAAACTTCTATCCAAAAGACTGCAGTTTCGTAGATGAAGCTCTTGTAGTTTGGAGTTGAAAATAAAATTGCCTTCAAATATTGATGATGTTAGATTATTAAAAGAGAGGTCAAGGATCTCAAGAGACGGAAAATTTGGGTAAGAAGGAGATGACAAAGCAATATTATTATAAGAAAGATAAAGCTCTCGAAGATTAAGGCTAAAGTTGAACAAGAATTGAAGTGTTGATGATGTCAACATATTAGAAGAGAGATCTAGGATGGTAAGATAAGTGGAAAAGTTTGACTGAGAATGAAACACAGATTGAATATCAGTATCTAACAGGCCACATTGAACTAACCTCAACTCTCTTAAGTTTGGAATAAGCTTATTGATAGTTTGTAGCCACTGACCAGAGGAGCCAAGATTAAGTAATGAACTCAACTCAAGATTTGTTAAGGAATGAAGATTAGACAACCACTCTGCATCCTTATCTTTTATATCGAAATTGCCACCTAGCCGAAGAGTATGCAAGATAGGAAGATTCCCTTTTTCAAAAGGGATTGCTCCAGAAAGATCGTTATTTCCAAGATTAAGATATTCTAGCTGTGTGAGATTCCCAATCTGAAATGGGATTGCTCCCGAAAGCGTATTTTCTCCGAGATCAAGATATTGTAGCTGTCTGAGATTGCCAATCTGAAATGGGATTGCTCCCGAAAGCGTATTTTCTCCGAGATCAAGATATTTTAGCTGTCTGAGATTGCCAATCTGAAATGGGATTGCTCCCCAAAGATCATTGTTCCCAAGATCTAGATATCGTAGTTGTGAAAGATTTCCAAGTTCAGAAGGAACCCTCCCACCAGATAGAGAACCGGAGAGATTGAGATATTTTAAGTTGGTGAACGAGCCCATAAATTCTGAGAGATTGAGATACAGAAGCCCATTGCTGAGGTCCAAATATTCCAAATTTTGCAAGTCAATCAATGAAGTGATATTGATTGCACCAATCAATAGTTGTGTATCATTACCACGGAGATGAAGCATGAGTACATGACCTGTTTCTTTATTGCATTGAATGCCTTTCCATTTGCAACAATCACTATTATTGTCATCGTCCCTCCACATAGACAGCATGCCAGAGACATCTACGAGGCCTTGTTTGAAATTGAGGAGTGCTTGTCTCTCCCTCTCTCTGCACGTTGCTTCAGCACTTTTACTTGACTTGTTGAATCCCAGAGTAAATCCCGAGGAATGCAGTAAAAGCAGGAGCAGAGCATAAAATAGTGTAGGAAAATAAGCACTCATTTTAATTTTGCCGATAAGAAATAATCTTAACTAAGAGCAGAGTAAAATAAGAGCAAGATAATGCGAGAAACAACTATGATGGAGGTTTTCTCTTTCTCGTGTGAAGTTTAAAAAACTCGATGGCAACATTTATATTGACAATTGTACGGCTGAGTGGCGGGCTCTCGATATCGGTTCTAAACAAGAAAATCTCGAGAGTGCATTTTATAAAATTAGAAATAAAGATTCGGTAAATATGAAAAAGAGCAACAATATATCTTCTTACAATCTTTCTACTATTTTAGTATTAAATGAAAAAGTAAATATATTTAATATTTTAAAAATATAAAATATATTTAATATTTAGAAATAAAAAGATTAATAGGATGATTTAGAATTATTTTATACTTTTGCGCTTTAGCACACAATCTTAGGTTACATTGGAATAATCGTTAGAAAAGTATTTTTGCAAATTTCAATGCACAAAACCAAGCTTTAGCATAGCTTGTTTTATTAAATATGCCACTGTTAAATAGGCAAAGCATGTACTATTAATTAAAAGAAAAAACTTAATTGTAGTTCCTTATATGTTTTTAGTGTTGTTTTTCAATCAAAATTAGAATTTCACCTCGGTAATTTGTATTGATCTTTAATGCATGCAAATTACTAAGATGAAAGTCTAATTTTGATTGGAGAACAACACCAAAAGTACCTAAAAAACTGTATCTAAATTTTGTCCTAATTAAAATGGTTCTTTTATTTATTATTTAATATAATTAAAATTTTATAATATTCATAAAATTCAATAGTTATATTAAATTTTTAAAGTGTTTTTAGTAACTCATATAATTTTATTTTTAACTTATTCGACTAACTAGCTTATATGCTTTTTCAATCAAATTAAAATATTTGGTAACCAAACTTCTTTTACTAGCTTGGAACTTGTTTTTTTTCCCCATTTATTTTTATCCTTACATTTTAATACATTTCATTAATATTCTAATTTTTAATAATTTATTTGATGTTTTAAAAATTTAATAATAATTTAAAATTAATAAAAAATTTAAAACTATAAATACCTCTCTCTCTATATATATATGGAAGATATGGAAATAGATCCTCTCCAGTTTTTCAAAACTGGATGAGATCTCAACCATCCCTTGATTTTAATATTTTACATAATTAAATACAAATGATAGAAAAAATAGGAATCAATGGTGAGATATTAAAACTGGGCACTCTCTAGTTTTTTTCAACTAGAGAGGATCCAGGTTTGCATATCTGCTTACAAAACATCAATTTTCATTTATTAGCTATTTCAATGACTAATTTTATCAAATATTTGTAATTCCCTAGTAACTTATATGCTTTAAGCTTCGTTATCAGTAATATTTGAATTTTCTTGAATGCATACGCCTAACGTGTTATTCGAAAGAGTTGGAACAAATGGCAAAAGATATCACTAGTTAAAGGAGTTTCTCTCTGCTCTTCGGGAGAGGTTTTTTTTTTTCCTTCTATTGGATGACCCGCCGCCAATGTTGCTATTGTTCATTGCTTTGTTCTCTTTCTTATTTTTCCATAGTAATTCTTGTTACATTTTTGAAATTAAAGACTAAAAAGTTCAATTTTAAATTTATTAGAGATATCTTGTGGATCTAAACCTTCTAAACCAATCCAATGCTTTATAAGGTAATTAGATCAACCAAGCAAAATTACAAATCAATGAGAACACCACTTAACGTGACTTGTTTGTCATATTTTTTCACTCTATATTTGTTTTATTATTAATATTTAATGGGGGTTATGGGCGTTTTCCGAACTTATTTCTTGCTAGCTTTGTTTCTTTTTATTACTTAGTTAATAAATATATATTTTTCCCAAAAAAAGAATTCAGAATATCATTTTAAACGGCTCAATATATTCCAATCTTTTGAAACAACACACAGAAAAAGAGTATGTTCTTTAGTGTTTAAAAGTAAAATAAGAACAAGCATAAAAAAAGTAAAATGAAAACACAATTTTATTTTTAAGTGTAAAGGCCATTTATATATGGAGTGTACAAATTTTTTTTGAAGTCGTACAATGTTTTTGATTTTATGATAAAAAAGGAAAGAAAAGACAAATAAGGTATCATAATCTTATATATAAATTCAAAAGTTTTTTATTCCAAAACTTATTTTGTGCTTTTTCTGATTTTTCCACAGCGTGTCATTCTTCAACACTTAGTGCATATTGTCCACATCGTTTGATTTATGTTTGGATCAGTACATTGTTAGATTAAATTTTTTATTTTACACAAATTCATAAACAATCTAATATGCTTACACAGTTTAATTGTCACTTTTCTACATGAATTTAATGTAAGATATATATTTATTTGAAACAAAAAAAAAACCATTAAATATAATCTCAATTTATATATATATATATATTATTTATTAATATATACTTTTATTATGTTCACGTCGTAGTTAATCCATGGGACTTCTTGCAACAAAAAATATATAAAACAAAAAGGGATGAATATCATTCATACATATTGATTGATGTCGACATGGATATGTATTTTCTTCTCAGTTTTCTAATTTACTTTGCAAGATAAAAAAGTATGGAGTATCAAATAAAAAATAAATAAAACTAATGTAAAGACATGAAGTTAGTCTTTGGTAGAAATATGCTTCACACAGTTCTGTCTTTGCTTATCAGTTATCACATATTATTTTAATTTTTTTGAAATTCCAGATGCTGAATATTATTCAAATAAGAGAGTGAACTTACATCATCATTTAAAATGATTTGGTCCACTTGATGAGGGACCTCCTTGATCCAGCATCTATCTAAAAGAGAGAAAGCTACAGAAGCCAAGCAATGAGCCGCTTTATTCCCACCTTTATATAATATATAAAAAACAATATTATTTCAAAGTATGTCCGAGAGGGGTGGGGTTTTGTTCGGTCTGTGTCGTGATAAAAAATTAATATCCAATTCTATCCTCCCCACAAAAGTAGAAACCCACCTTTACTCTATTTTATTCTTTTTATAAATATAATTTTTTAAATAAATTATTTATATACAATTCAAATTAAATAATACATAAAAAGTAACAAATTTGAGAATTGAACATATTTATAGGACAAATATGAAACTTTAACTTTATAATTTAATTATAATCAAGATGACGTCGAGATTAAGTTCAAGACTTCTACTTTTATCCTCACCACTAGTTGCATATAACAAAAATTCCATTATCTCTTACCTGAATTCAGTCTAATTTGGATTTTTTCTCAATGATAAGGTTTCATGGATTGGTTTATAGTGACCTGGATGATTATTCACTTCTAACTTTTAAGTCATTTTAAGAGTTAGAAAATTAAACACGTTAATCATATCAAAGAGAAAAAATGAAACTAGATTAAAGATTTTAAATTATAGATTAAATTAATTAGTAGTCCTTGAACTATTTTAAAATTTTTAATTAGGTCCCTAAACTAAAAAAAATTATAATTGGGTCTCTGATCTTGTAAAATTTTTGTAATTAGATCTATAATCATAGTTTATTGCGGCTTAAAACTATCAGAAAATAACAATTTGTAAGAGTTTTAAAGACCTTAAAGACCTAATTACAAAAATTTTACAAGATCAAAGACTCATTTACAATATTTTTAGTTTGAAAACCTAACTAAAAATTTTCAAATAGTTGAGGAACCTACTCATTAATTTGACCTTAAATTATTGATCTTCCTACTAATCCATTTTATGGGTTAGAAAATTAAGCACACCAATCACTTGAAAAGACAAAAAATGAAACTAGTCCAAAGACTTTAAGTTATTGATCTTCCTAGTTCAATCCATTCTATGGGTTAGAAAATTAGCATACCAATCACACACACACAAAAAAAAGGAAAATGAAACTAGTTCAAAGACCTTAAGTTATTGATCTTTCTAGCCCAATCCATTTTATGGGTTGGAAAATTAACTACACCAATCACATGAAAAGAGGAAAAATGAAACTAGTCTAAAGACTTTAAGTTATTGATCTTCCTAGTTCAATCTATTTTATGGGTTAGAAAATTAGCACACCAATCACATGAAAAAGAAAAACTGAAACTCGTTCAAAGACTTTAAGTTATTGATCTTCCTAGTCTAATCCATTTTATGGGTTAGAAAATTAACTACACCAATCACATGAAAAAAGAAAATGAAACTAGTCCAAAGACTTTAAATTATTTATCTTTCTTGTCTCATCCCTTTTATGGGTTAGAAAATTAACACCCAACTACCCAAAAAGAGGTAAAATGAAACTCGTTCAAAGACCTTAAGCTATTCATCTTCATATTCTAATCTATTTTATGGGTTAGAAAATTAAGCACACCAATCACATGAAAAGAGAAAAAATGAAACTACTTCAAAGACTTTAAGTCAATGATCTTTCTATTCTAATTCATTTTAGGGGTTAGAAAATTAGCACACCAATTACACACATAAAAAATTGAAACTTATCCAAAGACTTTAAGTTTTATCTTCCTAGTCTAATCTATTTCATGAGTTAGAAAACTAAACACACCAATCACATGAAATAAAATGGAAAAATGAAATTAATCTAAAAGACTTCAAGTTATTGATATTAGATTTCTCACTGTTTACATACATCTCAAATCATAAATGCAAACTATTTTACCTTTATCTTGTAAATAAAGGTTCTCATTATTTTCAAGAGACTAGGCCTCCTCAATTATTTCCTTCGTTGAGTGGATTCATATGAAACTTCCTGTTTTTAGATTGATTCCTTAGTGTGTTTTTTTTTAACCTTAGTATTATGTTGATAATATAGAAAAATTTTAAACCAAGTATAACATTCATTTATACAGTTTGGTTGGATGGCCATCCAAACAAACCCCCCCCACCCCTTAAAAAAAATGTAGAATTTAATTATAACCATTTATTTCAGGGAATGTATATGACTAAATATTTTAAGAAAAAAGAACATTTTATTCGGTTTCTATTATTTTCCCCATTCCAAATACATTTTCACAATTTTCCCACAACTACTAGTCAGGGATTGCAAATAATCTATGGTGCTGTTGTTATGTTGGATGTTGAGTCTTTGCTATTATTAGAATAATCTGCAATCAAGTATCAAGAAGACCAACTAATCTTAGATTTGTTGAATCCAATAATTATGTTAAATCCATAAAAGTAAAAAACAGGAAATGAAACGCATCTTTTGCCATTCCAAAGCAGTAAGGTATTTTCATAGACATCTCACAAAATTCTCGTTCTTGTAAGCACTGAAATCAATTTCGATTGGCATTGAGAGATGGTAATTGTGAAGGAAGCATACAACAGTTGTTACAAGAAAATAGTTCTGGATCGTATTAGGAAGAATATCCAACCCAATCCCTTTATTGTATGTAGCCACCAGCCAGTGATTCGATGTTATGGTGAGACGGTAACTTGCACAATTTTTCATTCAACACAATCGTCACCTGACATTGGATCAATTTACTTTGTGATATGTGTACTTTACTGTACATAGTAAGGGGCTTAATTGACTTCCTGTGCTTACAGTCTGCTAGACAAATCATTTTACATGTGCTTGGACAAAAGGTTCTATTAGTGTATCTAGAACTACTACTGATCCATTATTTTCCTCGTGTTATAATTTCCTCTTCGGGGAAATTTCTAAATCAGTGATAACTAGTGCCGCTGTGGATTTTTCTGCACAGAAGCAATTACTCACTAGTCACTTTGGTTATAAAACATTAAATTTCTACATTATTTATTATAGAATGACCATGGAGAAAGGGCACTCAAACTATACATTCTGGCAGCATCTCTGTCATATGCAACTTTGCCATTGTCAATGACAAAAGAGTGACACTTTGGGCAATTTCTGTTAGTTTTAGAAAAATATATGCAAAGGTGCTGAATGATATAAAAGTAGTTGACAATGAATGATAGTAAGGCATTATTTGATATCTGGAAGTGCTTACAAAAATGCAAAGACCATTTGCCTATTTATAGGCTTGTACATATAGTTCTAGAGATATCTAGACTTTATTGTTCTAGAGTTATCTTACTTTTCTCTTAGCTTTTCTACTTTTTTCTAAGTTACATTTTTATAAGTTTCTAGATTTTTCTAAATATATTGTGAATATTGTACAAGAATATTCTAAAATAATCTTTACTTTTTCAATACATACGTTACTTCTACAATCTTCTAGAAATTTGTATCACCTTTTAACAATTTCTTTGCATGGTATTCTTTTTGGAAAGGAGAATTGTTTACTGTCAACTACTCTGTCATGTTCAAGGTCATATTATTTATAAGATTTGAGCATATATTGGGGCAAAGATACCCAGAATTTTTAGCAATTCCTTCAAGAGCAATATATGCTTTATGAATAGTCATATTGCAGACATTTCTCCTGGAATTTTGTTATGATTATTCAGACAAACATCTTCATTATCATATAAATTGAGGCACAATGGCAGCAAAGCATAATTGCTCTATCTGTAACAGACATCTCAACTAAAACGATCAAGAGGTAACAGATATGAAATGGCAAGATCAGGAATATATTAACATTGTAGCCTGAATGCAAATCATGCAGACCTTGCTTATGGTCTTTGTCATTAGCATTGATCAAACAAGGATGCAGGTAGTGTGATGATAGTACACATTATTTGATTTTTCCATTTCAAAAGTCAAGCACGATGAATGATTTGCTATTACAACAAATTCGAAAGTAACAACAGATTTCACATTTACAAATAGCTTCCCAAGACTGAATGACTTGCAAGAACTCACTCCATAAGATGAAGCCTGCGCTGTGAAGGTGCTCAAGTTTGTGAAAGTTTGATATTGGGTTATACGTTTCAGAAACAGTCCTTTTCCTGAATCCATCCTCCCATCAAACAAATTATGGACAGCTGCCAATAAAACAGGAAGTTCATAGTTTCCTGCAACATAACATTGAATGAAAAGGCAAAAATTCAAATATTTTCTTGCTGAGAATTTAAAATGACTAGCAGTTTAAAAGGATAGCAGCATTTTTCAATCAGATGTCAGTATATACCTGGGACTGAGAGGCATTCCCAAATTAAGAAAGAGTTGGAGGGACTGGGGAATTTAACCCCAGACCTCTACCTTTGGTTGGGCTGAGAGGTCCACCTGAGCTGTAGGTACAACAGCAAATACTTTTTAGAATCTTCATACATTAGAGAAACTATTTTATTAAATCAAGTCAATTTCTCTGAATGCAACTCATCAACTAACTATTTCCAAAACTGAAAAGTACTCACTTCCTTTGAGTAATAAAATAATTACCATTTCTGAGAGGCATGGATCAAAGGTAAAGGAACTCAAACATGCTGAAACAGTATACCAAAAATAAAATATGTAACAGGAAATCGTTCACAAAGTGTTGGTGAAAGCAAAAGAAAATAAGTGGAAACATAAAAACAGATTTTTTTTAGGAATCATATCTTTGTGTCCATGAGAGCATGCAGCTAGCAGGCTGGTTTTACAGTCAGAGTGAAACTTGCCACAAAATTAATTCATTTATTAAGAATCAAATTAGGCAATTTAATAAGGAAGATATTAAAAAATGATACATAAGAAATTACAAGAGGTGAAATATGTTGCAAGTTGGTAAGAATTTTTTTTTCTGAAAAAAAGAAAAGAAAAAATATATCGAATCTTCATTAGAAAACTTGTTGCTAACTCTTTCTGATTCTTCACAAAATGCCCTCCTAAATTTTCTTTTATTAATTTATGTAATTAATTTGGTATTTGTCTCCCATTTATACATTGGATACATCTGAATTGCAAGTGCCAAATTAGAAGAATGAGACAGATCGTCGAGAAGAGGATTAAACCCAGACATCAACACATCCAAATTTCAGTTGAGTTATGAGCATTTTTTTCCATCATAAGTACATAATAATTAATTACAAGTCAATCCCATTTATATGTCAACTAATTATGGAGACATCTACAAATAGTCCTTCAAAGCAAGCACCTGAATAAAAGATTTTGCATGACTTGATCCAAATAACTATCTTATAAATGAATTATTAAACAAAATTTAACATTTTAGTAATAAGAACCATTTGTTCTTTTTATTCCCTTCTAAGTTACACTATAGTTAAAGCAATAATTATATCATTACATGAGTAAGGGGTAGTGAATTAGCCAAGTTAGGATAAAGAATTATATTAGAAACTTCTAACAAGTAGATTAATGCTGATATGAGCTTTCAGTTTGGAATAAGGATTGCCCTTTTAAATATAAGAAGCAATTCACGATTTATGGGCCTGTACTGGTAGATAAACTATGAATATGGAAAACAGAGGCTATAACGCACCTGCTGGCCTAGCCTTGAGCCACTTGAGGAACTTTGGCACATTCACTACAGCCATTACTCAGTTTGTCAATCTGTTCAAGAACCTCAGGTAAGCAATTCTTCAAGGTTGCCAAATTAGTATCAGACCTATGAAGCCCCAAAAGCCTATAAAGTATCCTAGCCCCAAGCTCATGTATAATGCTTCACAGAAATCAGAATCTTGTCCATGATCTGCTGGTTCTTGAGGCTTTACTGTTGTCTGATCTCCAGGACAAATTTTGTTAAGTTGTTCACCACAAAGATCAATATTTCCTTCAAAACAAGAGGCATCAAAGGTTTGAAAATGTCTTCCCAATGGGATTCTTCCGGAAAGAGAGTTGTGCGACAAGTCTAATTTTCCCAGACCATCAATTTGAGAAATAGAAGAAGGAATTCTCCCAGAGAAATGATTTCTTGATAAGTCAAGGGAATCTAGTGAACTTAAATTTCCAATCTCAGAAGGAATTTCACCATTCAAATTGTTTCTTGATAAATTCAAAGAAACTAACCCAAGCAAATATCCAACTTCTTTTGGTATTTCACCTGTTAAATTATTAGATGAGAGATCTATGCTCTTAAGAATCAATTCCGGATCCTTGAACCCCTGTTCCACACCTTTCCACATCCATGTTATGTCAAGCGTATAATCATTATTGTAAACACCATAAATTTCATAGTAAGTACTATTGTACCCATATACACGACTTCGAGTTTCACTCCTGTTGATGCTCTTTTCAGACATTGCAATAAAATTCTTTAAGCATGATGGAATTGCTTTTGATAACTTATTCCTCGAAAGATCCAACAATTGAATATGCTTCAAATGACAGAGATGAAGGGGAACATTTCCAGAGAAGAGATTCCCTCGCATGCTCAAGATTATCAATTGCTGCATACTTTCTCCAATCCATGATGGTATTGGACCAGACAACATGTTTTCACTCACATCCAGCATAATTAAATTGCTGTAATTCTTCAAAGCAGAGGGCAATTCACCCATTAAACTATTGTTTCCTAAAACTAAGGCTTCCAAATAAACAAGGTTGCCCATGGACATAGGAATCTTCCCTGACAATTTATTGTTGCTTAAATCACGAAACCGTAACGGGTCTACAGTTTTCCAACAATCTGGAAGTTGTCCCTTTATTTGATTGTTTGATAAATCTAAAGTGGCCAACTTCGCACCTGTGCTTTGGTCACATAAGAATGAAAATAAATGTGAAAATTTATTTTCAGAGAGTAACAACTCCGAAGCTTGTAGCAAAAATGATGGAACTTTTCCCTCAAATTGATTTGAATTCAGAATTATAGATGATCCATCAAGAAGTTTCCATGGTATATTAGGAATTGCACCAATGAGATTATTGTGAGACATTCAACATGTACATAATTTGCAAGTTGTTCCAAAACCATTCTGGCAAGGAATCATTAAGCCCACTATCAGATATATCCAGATAGGTTAAGGAACTTTGAGTCTGGAGCCTACTAGGAAAACTCGGACCTAGCTTGCAAGATGCTAGACTCAAGGATCTTAATCGAAAAGGAGTAACCCAACCAGAGACAAATATTAGAGACAACAAGTTATATGATAAAGATAAGGATTCTAATTTAGAAAAATTAGATAGATGAGATTCAGTGACATCACCCTCTAAAGAATTCCCCTCCAAGGATAAATCCTCCAACTCAGACAGCAATCTGATGCCTTTAGGTATCTTGCCGGTAATTTGGTTATAAGATAAATCCAAAGTCTTAAATATGTGTCTATTGCACCATGAAGAATTTTGAATGAGGTTATAAATTTCTCCATTCAACTTGTTATTTGAGAGGTATAAGCTCTGCAATCTGCACAAGTTCCCAAAGAAAGATGGAATCGTGCCTTGTAGTTTGTTATCGGAGAGAGAAAGAAGTTGAAGAGAGTTCATTACTTTCCCAAATCCATCTGGAATGGGACCTTCTAACGAGTTACCATCAAGGTAAAGGGTATGAAGATCAGTGGTGAAGTTAAAAGGCCAGCAAAACATAGCAGATGATTTCAACACATTGGAGGAGAGATCAAGGTACAGAAGAGAAGATGAGGAATTCATTGTGGAAGTAGATGAAACAAGAAAACTTCTATCTACAAGACTGCAGTTTTCTAGATGAAGCTCTTGTAGTTAGGAGGCAAAATTAAAATTACCTTGAAATATTGATGACGATAGATTATTAAAGGAGACGTCAAGGATCTTAAGAGATGGAAGAGAGAAGATAACAAAGCAATGTTATTATGAGAAAGATAAAGCTCCTGAAGATTAAGGCTAAAATTGGACAACAATTGAAATGTTGAGGATGTTAGCACATTAAAAGAAAGATCAAGGATGGTAAGAGAAGTGGAAAAGTTGGAATGAGAATGAAACAAAGATTTGACATCAGTGTCTGAAAGAGAACAATCAACTAGCCTCAACTCTCTTAAGTTTGGAATGAGCTTATTGATATTTTGTAGCCAATGATGAGAGGAGTTGAGATTATGTAATGAACTCAACTCAAGATTTGTTAAGGAATAGAGATTAGACAACCACTCAGCATCCTTAGCTTTTATATCAAAATTGCCACCTAGCCTAAGGGTATGCAAGAGAGGAAGACTCCCATTCTGAAAAGGAATTGCTCCAGAAAGAGTGTTACTTCCAAGATTAAGATATTGTAGCTGTCTAAGATTCCCGAGTTGAAACGGGGTTGCTCCTGAAAGAGAGTTTCTTCCAAGATTAAGAAACTGTAGCTGTCTGAGATTCCCAAGTTGAAATGGGATTGCTCCCGAAATATAATTGTCTCCAAGATCAAGATATTGTAACTATCTGAGATTCCCAATCTGAGAAGGAATTGCTCCCTGAAGATCATTTCTTCCAAGGTCAAGATACTGTGGTTGTAAAAGATTTCCAAGTTTAGAAGGAATCCTCCCGGCAAATGCAGAAAACGAGAGATTGAGATATCTTAAGTTGGTGAAGAAGCCCACGAGTTCTGGGATGTGACCACACCAAAAATCGTTATTGCTGAGATCCAGAGATTCGATATTTTGCAAGTCAATCAGTGAAGTGAGATTGACTCCACCTGTCAAATATTGTGTATCCGAACAACGAAGATCAAGTACTTGTACGTAACCTGTTTCATTGTTGCATCGAATGGCTTTCCATTTGCAGCAATCTCTATTATTGTCATCGTGCTTCCATGTAAACAGCACGCCAGAGACATCTCGGAGGCCTTTTTTGAAGTTGAGGAGTGCTTGTCTCTCCCTCTCTCTGCACTCTGCTTCAGCACTAAATCCCACAGTAAATCCTGAGGTAAGCAATAAAAGCAGGAACAGAGCATAAAATATTGTGAGAAAGTAACGACTCATTATAATTTTGTTCATAAGAAATAATCTTAACCAACAATAGAATAAACTAAGAGCACGATAATGAGAGAGAATTATGATGAAGTTTTTCTCTTTCACTTGTGAAGTTCAAAAGGCTCGATGGCAAGATTTACATTGACAAATATTGTACGGCACAGTGGTGGGGCTCTCGGTTCACATTGACTTCTTAAAGACCAGTAACCAAAAGTCTCAAAAGTGGATTTTATAAAATTAAAAAATAATAATGAAGAAGAAGAATTCATAAATATGAAATATAATTGTTCCTTTAGCATTCAAGCTTAGTCTACTTTCAACGTACTTTAGCATAGCTTAGAACTTGAGCCTAGCATTTTTTTATCAAATATGCCGCGTTAGGTAGGAAAAGCATTCACCAATAACTAATATGGTTCTTTTATTTTTATTTATATATAATTAAAAGTTTATAATATTTATAAAACTTAATAGCTATATTAATATTATTTATTTATTTTATAAACAATTAGATTATATTTTTTAAATGTTTTTAGTAAGTCAAATAATTTTATTGCTAACTTATTTGACTAGCTAGCTTATTTGCTTTTGTTTGATCAAATTAAAATATTTCGTAAATAAATTTATTTCTCTAGCTTATTGCCTACAAGCTTGTAGGTTATTTTTTCTTCTATTTTATCCTTACTATTTTAATTTTGGCTTAAAGATGTTTTTGGTCGTTATACATACTCTTTTATTTTAGTCTATTTAAAATTATTTTTTAAATACACATGTAATATTCAATTTTTTTATGGTAGTCCTTGTCATTACTTAGTGGCTAAAAAGTCAAGGAATAAAATAAAAATAGGGTATAATAGAGGCACTAAAATAATATAGGGGCTAAACTAAAAACTATATAAAGTGATGTGTTATCACATGACAAACTAAGTAGCAATTACGACAACTAAGTAATGGTAAAGAGTTAATATCAAAAAATTCAGTAACAAAAAACATATTTAAGTCTTTAATTTTTAATAAAATATTTGGCATTTAAAAAATTAATAATAATTTAATATTGATAAAAAATAAATTATAAGTACCTACATATATATTTATATATTTATTTACAAAATAAAAATAGAATATATATATATATATATTCTAATTATATTTATATATATAAATTATATAAATATATCTTTTTATACCATTTTACATGTATTACTTAATCAACTTATTTTATCAAATACTTCTAATTCAATAAGTTAATTTATAAAGTTTTAGCTCATAGCTTATACGTTTTAAGATTGGTTATCAATTACTTTTGCCAAACCTTAGTTATATTTGAAATTGTAAAAGTGTAAGCCTATTGTCTTATTCGAAAGAGTTGGAACAATTTCTCTATGCTCTTTAGCTATTCGAATGAGTTGGAACAAATGGTAAACAATATCACTGGTTCAAGGTAATTTCTCTGCTCTTTAGAGTTTTTTCTTCTTCTTTTTTTCGTTCTCCGTGGTGTTTTTATTTCCTCATGTTGAATTTTTTCTAGTATGGGTTCTAGGATGTTCTTTTTCCTTTTAACAAATTGGTTCTAGTTATTAATAAACTCTAACAATCAATCTTTCCTTATTTTCTTGATAACTAAGAGAAGCTCATTCATTATTTCTTATACCCATAGGCAACCCTAAACGAGCTCTTGGGATTTAACCTATCAATAACATTAAGTTACATAAAGACCCAATTCTAACCAACAAACATACAAGCTCAATTTATTTAAGCTAAATTATATTTCTAGACAACGAAGATCGTTGTTTTACTAGTTATTAACACTAATAGATAATCACACATCTACTGCCTTAAGCAGTTCTATACTATCCTATTAACTGGACAACAAGCTCTTGTGCATAATTAACATAATAGTAATTTGCAAATAAATACAATAGACATATAAATGCTTAAAAAAATACTACAAAAAATATTAACATTAGTGACAAAACAACTTACACATAATTTTTAAAAACATTTCACATATATTTTTTTTTTGTAATGCTAGTATTAATGACAAAAATTGTTTTTTGTGAGAAAATTTTGTCACTAATACATAGAAAATGTTTAAATCAACCTCACAATCCATGAAGAACATGACTTTGATTAGTCTTGAACTACAAAAAAAAATGTACGTCCTAATGGGAGCCATGAAAATATAAAAGAAAAGGAGAGAAAGCTAAGAGAAGAGAGAGACTCTAATCCCAACTATCAATATATGAGAGTGACAAAAAGTTGCTTCTAAGAGTTTCTAAACCCTTTTTATAAGTAGGGTTTAGAAACAAAGCCTACAAATTCAATTAAAATAAAGGTCCTCAATAGTGCCCAAAATACAGTAAAATATAAAATGTTTCTAGACAAAACCCAAAAACATAATAAAACCTAAGTAAAATATCCTAATTAATTCTCTCAGTGCTCCATGAGTGATATTTGCATCATCATAAGATGTAATGATCTCTAACTTCCTATAATTTTTTCCTCTACTTGATCCCATTTGGCCCTCCATTTATTGTAAGGATTGAGATTTCTCCTTCCTACATAGAAAATAAATGAATTAGAAATATGAAAATACAAAGTATAAGGAAAATATATCTCAATGCACTATAAATAAATAAGGAATAATGACTAAATGCAAATATATCAGCTTCTACTCTTTTTCCATAGAAACAAATGGAAGGTTAAGGATGGCCTCATAAAATGATGCTTAATAGTATTCAAAAATGAATTTGCCTTTGAGATCTCAAGTCCATTACTACTTGACTCAACCACTTTGAGTGTGATGTGTATAATGCTTTAATCTCAATTTAGTTATCTACTTGATTGTGTAACAGTTAGTAATTAATTAGTCAGTGACTTATTGATCCAGTTGAACCGTGATTGTGTCTATATATACGTGTGTGCTGTTGTACACGCATATATCTTTATATTTATATTTATCTATTTATTTATCTTCTATCTATCTTTGACACACACATACAGACATATATTAGGGTTTTTTTATTAAAAGTATTTTTTTAAAAATTAATTTTTATTTAAAATTTATCTTTTGAGCATTTTAAGATGTAATATTTTGTTTTTAATTGAAAATAAAGGCAATCACTTTAATTTTTTTTTTTGAGACATTGCTGAACTTGAAAAAGATTTTATAAATTTTAATTTTGAAAGATGAAGCAACAATTACTATATGGAATTGCTAATGTTATATCATGAGCAATATATATATGCATGGTGTTTTATTTTCAACTTATATAATTTTCAAAAAATTTAATTCTAAAAGTAAATCTAATCTATCAATATTTGAGCAATCATTTGTAGATGGAGAAATTTTAATTTATCAAGAATTAAAAATGCAAAATGAATTAAATTGCACCATTTCAATTTCTTTCATTTGTTAAATTACTTGTTTAGATATTTATTTTGGGAATTTTTTTTGTCCATACTGAATGCTACAGACTACAGTTGTGTTTAATCAGCCGGTCCAAGCATTTCTTAATACAAGTATAGAACATTTCCACATAACCATAATATACATGAATCATTAAATTGAAGATTTCTAAGTTATCAAGCCTTTAATTATCGGGACTCCCCAAAACAAGCTTCTGGTGTGCGAACTCTTCCCAACAATGAAAATAATAATAAAAAAATAAAAATACAGGATTTCTCTCTTCGACATTTTGTAGTCAAACAAGCGAAGCACCTCTAATCACAAAATTATAACTAAATAAGACATTTTTTCAAGTACCTCTTAAGAATGCATCTCTAGTTTTGAGAGGGATATGAAGTTGTCATGTTGATATTCGTCAGTAACAACTTCAATAATTTTTTGATGATAAAAACCCCTTGCATTGTTGTATTTGATTATTTGATAAATATAAAGTGGCTAAGTTTGCAACTCACCTTGTTCACATACGAATGATTTGAATTTTACTCTCAACTTGATTTGAATTCAGAATTATATGTAGACGATATGGTAAATTCACAATTGCACCTGTTAGATTGTTGTGTGACATTCAACATTCGCATATTTTGCAAGCTATTCCAAAGCTACTCTAATACGGTGTTTTTGGTAAAGAGCACATGTATCCTACGCGAGACAATCTTAAGCCCATTATCAAGTTTCATATTTTTTTACACGTGTGTTACTCTGCCCAAACTCATTTTATTTTTCTTTTTTCTTTCGTATTTTTCGCTTTCAACATTTTTTAGATCTTTTAATCACTTCTATTATCTATTAGTATTTAATAATCTATTGCTATTTAATAAAGGAATGACCTTGCTAGACCACGTGTCGTTATTTCCACAAAATTTTTCCCGTGCACCTTGCAAGCACAATAATGTTTTTTCGGTTCTGATAAACAATCCCGGGCTTTCCTCGGAGTATAAAATAAATAAAAACGGTAAAACTAATTCCTTTTCTTTATATTATATACATTATAATATATATTTATAATGTTTCGCTGAATGTTATATAATATATACTTATAATTTATTATATTATTATGATATTATCCATTATTTAAAAGATTATAAATTAATATATATATATATATATATATACATACTATATTAATATATTAATATTATATATTATTATTATACTATTATATTGTTCTTATAATACGACATATATGCAAATACAATAATATATTTATAATTTAGTATATAATTATGATATTTTATATTAGTTGTAAATTGTAATAATATAACAGACATATTTCTCTTTGTGTAATATTTATAATAATTTTTTATTTTTAAAATTATATAAGTAATGATTTATTAAATATATTTTTATTGATTCATTTACATCTTTATGGATGATCATTTGTTTTAAAAATATTTCTAATCTCTTAACATATAAATTTTATAAAAGAAATAACAAAATTATATGTTCCAATTGTAATTGTAATTCTTATCTTATTTCAATTCTAATGTAATATTTTTAGGTATTATATGTAATGTTTAAACTGTGCGTATTGTGTTTCTTAGTAATGAATTTTTAAAACATTATTTTTTTTATCACCATGTTATTAATATGAAGTATCCACCAGCTTTTTCAGTGACTAATTTTCGTCGAAAAACTCGGCTGGATACCTTTAGTAGGATCTTTCCTCCTAACTATATTTTTTCCATCTATAAGATTCAAACCCAAGACCTTGTTTAAGGGATCTAAACCCAATTCCACTCAGATTAACGACATGTTTGGGGAATAGTATATGTAACAAAGCCATTTTTTAATATATTTTATCAAATAATATAAAAATTAATATTATTTAATAAAAGAAAATAAAAATTTATTTGTTTACGTAAATGCAAAGTACTGTTCAAAATTAATTCCTATTTCTGACACTGTAACATTCAACTATGCTTCTTTATAATTTTTTTAAACTATTTTTAATTTTATAATTGTTGATAATGAAAATTTGTGTCTTTTTTTGTTAACAAACATAATCACATCCTAGATTTTGAGGAAGGGGACATTTATTCCCTTTGGAGGCCTTTTAACCTCCTTTGTAGGCACTTTATCTTGGGTTTGTGGTTAAATTTTATTAATTTTGATAAAACATCTAGATTGAAACATAAATTACATTATATAGATATTATTGGAAAATAGGTTATAGACAGAAGAAAAGTCATAGACAGAAGCAAGGATTATCCAAAGAAAGAAGAGTTATTGAAAGAAGAAAGGGTCATCAAAAGATTGAAATTAAATTACAAAGAAAGAGTTATCGAAAAAAGAAAGGGTCATAGGTAGAAGAAATTGAGATGAGAAGGAGGAGAAATGGGGGGAGAAGTAGAGTTACATAAACTTAAATTGTAGTTGAGAACATTGTAGTAATCCTTTGATCTGTGAACAGTCAGGGACTTAGGATATATATAGGATGTTTATAATATCCAACCCTTATTACATGGTACAAACTAATATTTATAGACAAATAATTCCTAACTACTAATAATCGCTATAAACTTCTACTAAATCTTCACCATTGATGGCTTTTGTCTTCAATCTTCACCGTTGATAGTTTTTGTCTTTAATCATTATCAGTTGATGAGTTTTTAATTTTCACCGTTGATGACTTTTCTAGTCTTGATACTTTACGAACCTTAATTTTTTCGTTACCGTCTTGTCAAAGTGAGATTAGTAGAAAAGTTATATTTTGACACTTAGTCAAAAAATATGCTGAAATACCAATTTCCATAACTTAATAAAAAATGTTTTTTGAAAAGACCATTTTTTTCAATTTTCTCAAAATGTCCTTGAAAGACCATTTTTCAATTTTCTCGAAAAATGGTGACATTAACAATAATTAATTTAAATTTATTAATATTTTATGTAAAAAATAAGAATGAACAAAGAAAATTAAAGACTATTTGACTACGAAAATTATATAGTAATAAATTTTATATAAAACATAATTTTAAATATATTTCTTCTTAAAAATTAAATTAGTTTCACCTGAACTTTTAAGTACCAGAAAAAATTTGAATTAGATATTTTTTATTTTATTCAAAAGTTATAATTGATTAATTTGTTATTAATTTGTTTTAATTTTTTAATTAATTTGATATTAACACATTTTTTATGTAAAAGAATAAGGCAATCTAATATGCACATATAAACAAGTTACTCATAAACTTTTCATTTCTTAAGACAGAATTGAGTATATTTAACTTTTCATTACTTTTAAAAATGATAGTACCTCTATTTTATATTTATTAATATTTTAAAAATGATAGTACCTCTAATTGAATTGCAATATTTGTTCAAAAGTGCAAAAAACATGGCACTTTATGTACTTTAATTATGAGAACTTAACCTTTTCTCTTTGTACATCATGTTTTTCTTGTATACACACATTATACATTTTGCAAACTTCATTTTTCTACTGTATGCAATTTTTATTTGGTTAATTTTTTAATTTGCATTTATTTTATAATTTTTAATTTTATATTTTTCCTGGAGGACAAGTATTTCAGTAATTTTAAAAAGATTCCTATATTTTTACTACAAATTGTTAATGAAAAATACAATGCCATAAATTATTTTCACGAGGACATTGTTATAACATATAGATAAATAAATAGTCATAAACTCTATAAATTAACTTATTAGTATATTTACATATCATTTTAATACACATATAAAGATAAAAGCCATGCTTTTTTTTTTTTTTGCTAAAGGGAAGGGTGCAAAGAACCCCAAAGCCACAAAAGATTAATAACCCCTTAGGTAAACAATACAACTATAGCATCTCACATCAGAGGGAGCAGCAAGAAAGAAGGACAACTTGTAAAACCAGATAAAGAAACATCTAAAGATTGGCCATACTTGGCTAAACGGACTACCACTTGATTGGCTTCCTGCAATAAGTGAGAAATACTAAAAGAATTAAAATCTCTTTTAAGCCTTTGAACCTCCTTTATCAATGAAAAGCAAGGATGCTCCTTACTACACGAAGCTGTAATCAGAGACATAGCCATTTGAGAATCCAATTCCACCAATAACCCCCGATATCCATAACTATAATAGCCAAGCATAAGCCATGAATAATCATCCAAAGCTCAGCTGCAACAATAGAGCAGAAACCAAGATTGCACGAGAAACCCAGAACAAATTTACCACAATTATCTCTAAAAGCTCCTCCACAAGCAGCCTGGGAGCTTTCAATACAAACAGCCCCATCACAATTTAATTTCAAAAAGCCAGCAGCTGGCGGCATCACAACTTAAACTCCTTGGCTTGCTATATCACGCAATAAAACACGAACTTGCTGCACAGTAGAATAAACGGATGGCTGAACATGATCAAAAATTAATTTGTTCCTACTCCACCATATTCGTTCCATCATGACTCCAAACATCCACGACCAAGCTTGCATGTCCTTATCATATTTCTTTCCCAGATTGTCCAAGAGCCAATTCCACAAATTATCATAAGAGAAAGATATTGGCAAGGAATCTCCTCCAATAGACTTCCACACTTCCTAGGCAAAACTGCAGTCACGAAGAACATGTAAACTTGATTCCGGAAAAGCCTGACAAAAAGGACAAGAATCATCAGTAGCCATATGCCTACACATTCTTAAATAATTAGTAGGCAAAATATAGGTCACAATCTTCCATAACAGAATTTAAAGTGCTCTGGACCTCTCCATTTCCAAATATCTTGGAGAAGCAAAGCCTGAGGATGAACGGAGCAGCTGCGAATACTCTCATAGGCTGATTTTGTAGAAAAACTCCCATCCGCCGTGCATGTCCAGGCAACCAAGTCATCATCTCTAACCCCTGCAGGAGAAAGAATTCGCTTAATCTTATTAATAACAAAGCTTGGAAGTTGGCCCATCAATGTATCCACATCCCATTGACCCGTTGCATGTACATAGAAACACACAGGACCCGTAACAATTCCAGCAGAAGCATTTAATCTATGCGCACTTAGCTTTCCACATTGTGGAACCCAGAAATCATCCCCGAAGTCAACTGTTCTACCATTTCCAATCCGCCAAATGAGGTTATGCTCAACACCCTCCCAAGTCCCAACAGCTAGCAATGCCCCTCCAAAAGTTTGAGCCCGGCATACTAGAGTCAATAAGAGGAATAGAAGCTGACCCACACTTATACTTTGATCAAATTAGCTGAACCCATAAATCATTCCTCCTATTACATAGCTGCCATCCTGCCTTCGTAAGCATAGCTTGGTTTGTATATCTAGCTTTTCTCAACCCCAAGCAACCAAAGCGTTTCGGAGCACAAATATTCTCCCAAGCCATCCAATGGACTCTCCTTGTATTTTGAGTGTCCCTCTAAACAAAATTTCTACACTTTTTTATCTATCTCATCACAAATTGAGTGGGGTAAAAGAAACGATTGCATCACATAAGGTGGGCAAAGCTTGTATAACGGACTTAGCTAGAGTAAGCCGACCTGCAAAAGACAAGGTTTTGGCTTTCCAGTTAGACAGCCTTTTATTAATTTTATCAAAAATAAACTGGAAAGATTGTTTAGAGGCCCTTTGATGGTGAAGCAGAACCCCTAAATTAATACTTGTCTAAATCCTCCGTCTTCTGGAAACCAAGCTCTTGAGAAATTTGATCTTTCTTCTGCCAACTAACATTCTTAGAAAATAAAACTCTAGTCTTCTTAGGACTCACTTTTTGCCTTGAACTACTTCAAATTAAAAAGATTCAAAATAGATCTAATTACTTCAACCCGCTCAAGACTCACCTCTGCAAACAAAAGAAAATCATTGGCAAAAGCCAAGTAAGCAATCTTAGGGCCACCCCTAGAATAGAGATAGGATTCCAGAAATTATGTCTCCACAGCCACATTTATCAACTAAAAAAGTCTCTCAATACAGAGGACAAAGAGGTAAGGTGATATAGGATCACCCTGCCTAATCCTATGAGTAGGACTTAAGCTCTCCAAGGTAAAAATTAACATTAGAAGGAAACCAACATCACATTTTTGAGACAAAATAAGTGAAAATAAAAGTAAGAATCGGACCTAGAGAGAAATATTTTTCACAAACGTTATTTTCAAATAAAAAGCATAAAAAATATTTTTCTCACCTCTCAAATCCATGTCCGTACTTCAAAAATTGATCAATCTAGCTGACAAATTCAATTCAGTTCAGAGTATTTGTAAAGTTGTTTGTCTAAGAGATTAAAGTGTAGAGTAAATTACACTGCACCCCCATTGATTTTGTCAAATTTTGCCCGATACTCTTCCTTTTCTTACTTCTACATTAACCACCTTAATTGTTTCATAAAGATACCCCTTAAACATTATATTAACCACCTTGATTGTTTGAAAAATATTACATTGTGTACTCTTATAAGGGAGGGAGGTTATTGTAAACGTTAAAAAAAAAGGAAATTATGTGCAATCTCAAAAAATATCAAGAAGTATCAATTTAATTTATTCTAAAGTTTATGGTTCATTTTGGTAATCACTCTTTCTATGTGTTTGGTTCTACTTAATCGTTAAACACATTCCCATTGGTGGCCATGGCCAACTCATTCTTTCTAATATGTTTTGGTTAGACATCTTGCTCCAAGACATAATATAGAATGGCTTCTGAAAATTCTTATGTAAACCAAAAACTATTACTGACCCTCCATGTGTGTTCCACTTCCACCAAATGATATGCAAGTCCAGTTAGATAGATTGGTATCAATATAATTCGTTGCTTCTTTGATCCAAAATCATACATTGTAATGTAAGGATCCATCTTTTAACTCATTCTCCGTCAAAAACAGGAATCTTAATTCTGCTTTAGGCTATCAATTGAGATTTTCTGCCATGGCAACCTCTCAACAAGAGTAAATCATAAAACAATTATCTTCCTTAGATTGTGAAAAGAAAAGTCCCAAAATAAACAATGTCCATCCACAACATACAATTTTCTAACGATTTACATTAGTCATCTGAGGCTTATTTATACTTTTTGGCTTCTTAACTGACTGACTAGCTAACAATACAAGTATATAACCAATTAACTAACTACAACATTCTTTACCAGTCGTTATAATATTCTTTACTGCTCGGATCAACCACAACCCTTTTTTATGGAGTTGCTTACTACCATTGACATAACCAGCCTCTGTGAATGCTATGTTTTGGGATTTTGCAGAGCATATGCATATGGTTTGTGTTTCAATTCAGATTACAGACAGTAATGGTAATGGAGAAAAATTAGAGACCAAATTTTAGTGATAAACTAAGTGAAACTGAAAATCTAGCTAGCCATTAGAGTACAAAAAAAGTATATAACTTTAAGCATTCTTAAGAGGTTTGAACATTAGAGAAGTGATTTGAAAACTAGAAAATCTCTAAGCAGAACACACTATCTATAATTTCTTTACAACAAGGAAAAAAAATCATTTCATGGAGAAGTAACTACCATTAGTAAAGGCCGAAACTAAAGAAGCATAAGAATTTGCTATACTCGATGTTTAAGAGATATAATAAAGTAAAGCAATGCTTCTTGGAGCTATCATTAGGAGGGATAAAGAAGTGAAGAAGTAACTTCTAACAATTAGATTCATGCCAAGATGTAAATTTGTTTTAGAAAAAGGCATTCTCCCTTTCAATGTCAAAAGAAGTTATTGATTTATTTAACTGAAGCAGAGAAATAAACACTATGAAGTTCAAAGAAAGAAGTTAATAGAATTACATACCTGTTAGCCTTCGAGCCACCTATGGCACTTACCTCAACCATTACTAATATATAGTCTGTCAGTTTGTTCAAGAAGGAATTTCACCAGAGAAATGATTTCTTGATAAGTCAAGAAACTCTAGCAAATTTAAATTCCTGATCTCAGAAGGAATTTCTCCACTTAAGTTGCTTCTTGATAAATTCAAAGAAACTAATTCAAGTAAATATCCAACCTCTTTTGGAATTTCTCCTGTTAAGTCATTACTTGAGAGATCAATGCTTTTTAGAAGAAACTCAGGATTCCAATACACAACAAGTTCCTGACCTTTCCACATCAATAACACATTGGGGTCATAAATATTAACATAAGTCCATTTAAATGGTAGCTTTCGTGTCCTTACACTTATTATTGTGTCTACTATCCTTTCCATCATTGCAGTAAAATTCCATAGACACGTCAGAATTCCTATTGACAAGTTATTCCATGAAAGATCCAACAGATAATTTGCCTCAAATAACAAATCTGTAATTGAATTAGGGGACACTTCCAAAGAAACGATTTACTCGCAAGCTCAAGATTTTCAATTGTTGTAGAATTTCTCCAAATCTCCAATTAAGCTGTTGTTTCATAAGATCAAAGCTTTCAGATTAAGAGTATCCATGGCCTCTGGAATCTTCCCTGACAATCTATTATTGCTTAGATCAAGAACTTGTAATGAATTTAGATGTTCCCAGTAGTCGGGCCGCTGTCCCATTATTTGATTATTTGATAAATCCAAAATGAGCATGTTTGTAGTTGTGCCTTTTCCGCATGAAAAGGTATTTAAATCTGAAATCATATTTTAGGAAAGGTCTAATACTGAAACTTGTGACCAAAAAGTAGGAATTCCATCTTCAAATTGATTTGAATTTAGAATTACGGATTTTTCATTATTGATGGTAAGCTTGATTGGTAAATTTGGAATTGTACCTTTGAGACTGTTGTAAGACATATTCATGGCATATATAGATTGTAACTTGTTCCAAAACAAATCTGGTACAAAGTCATCAATCCCAGCATCAGAAATATCTAAAAACTTTAAGTGACTTTCATTCTAGAGCCAACTTGGAAAACTAGGAGTTGCGCGACCGTTGAACTTGTTTGTGTATGCTGGGTTGGATTATCCTGTGTGAATTCATGATATACCAAAGGAAAGATGGATTGCCAATTGGTTAGTTTTTGTGAGAGATTATTTTCAAAATGAATGAAAGGATTGTGAGAGATTTTCAAATTACATGAAAGGTTGTATCCTTTTCATGAAAGTATGCATCTATTCATGAAGAGGTGCAAGTATGAAAGTTGTATTTTTTAATGAAAGTGTGTATTCTTTCATAAGAGGATGTCTCTCTTCATTCAAAAGTCATGAAATGTGACTCTTCACCAGAGGTCAGAAAATGTGACTATTCACTGAGAGTCATGAGATGTTCTCTTTAAAAGGTTATATCTCTTAACCAAAAGGCATAAGATGGTCTATAAATAGAACCAATCTATATGTAGAAAAAGAGAAAAATGAGAATAGCAAGATATTGATTATTTACATTCAAATTACTTCCTTTCTTCCTTTATGCACAAAGAGAATTAAGGAAACTATTATTGTGTAAACTACTATTGATGATATGCTTGATGTGGGTGTGCAAACCATGTCAGGGAACTCCATTGTATCTTGAAGGGGATTTGCCAAGACACCTATTGCATCCAATTTTTGTAGAGATTAGTGGAGGCGAATTGAACCTAAAGGTTAGTGTTTTACATACGCCTTGAAGACTTGCGCTTTTTCTTTGTTTTTTCTTCTTTCTTGCACAACAATTACCATCAATGATTTCTCTATGATATTTCTTCATTGTAGTGGAGAAATCATCACCAATTTGCACCAACAATTTTTAGGTTCAAGTACCATTCAATAAAGATTGTACCAACAGTTTTCCTGCCTTACAAGTACATGCAAATTCTTGTTATAGGCTGGTTTCCAGAGTCAGCCTACTGTCGAAAACATGCAACACTATATCTGTTAATTTCTCTTTCTTTTCCCATCAAATGAATGGTTATATAATCACTTCCAATAAGCAGTCCAGTACTATAAGAAACAAGTTCATACCTATAGGTATTCCAATACAACTGAATATGGAAATGGAAAGCCACAGGTTAGTTAATCAGAAATAATTTTTGTTAAATTATACCATAATTTTTTCTTCTTTACCAAATCTTCCATCCAAATGAATAGCATATGCAAACTTTAATTGAAATTGACACAAACAGTTATTTTGATGATTGTGTTTTTGAATAGAAGAAATACTAGTTGAAAGGAGGCAACAAAGAAAATGCTACCTTAAAAGAGAAGTAGAGCTTGACAAACAGAAATATTCAAGATACATCGATGCTATATTGTTGTATATTCATAGATTTTAACATTTAAGATGATTTGCACAAATGTTATATCTACATTCAAGTTAATGAAAGCCCGTGGTCACAAACTATCATAAAAGCAATTGGATCCTTCTACATTACATGATAACAAACACGGATGTTAGGATCTTATTTCTTTTAAGGAAAAAGGGGCTTGGAGTTTGCCATTGGAGTTCATTGGGAATGTACAGAACTTGGTTGGTTGTGCTGTGTTTAGCATCTCCTTGAATAGGAACCGAGCAAGCAATCAAACTTAATGACCCTGCTCCCATCCCTCCAATGTGTGACTTCCTAGTACACCAAGACACACCTGTTTACAAGAAGGAAGTCAACATCAATAGAAATCACAGCTACCTCTTGTTCCAACCACTCTATGCCGGAGATGTTAGCAATTGTAGACACAACAAGGTACCAGAAAATATATCATCTGCATGAAAATGGGTATTTTTCTCATAAGCCCAACAATTCATCGGAAAGACCATTCAAATCTGAATGCTTGTGCTTCTGTAGCAGAAAGACCTGTAAAAAGTGTCCAACCAGGTTTTGACTGGTTTGATTTGCCCAACATAATTGAATTACTAGGAGCATCCTCAAGTCTTTGGAGGTACCAAAGCAGTGAGTTATTCCTGGAAAACCATAAGTCAACCATTGATTAAGTTGAGTTACAGAATTTTACAGGCAATGCTAACATTCCTACACAACATTCACAATTCTTAAGGATTTGGCTGACAATTTTAGGCCATTATTTATTTTTTCTTGATCAATACACATTCTGGTAGCATCTCTGTCAAATGCAACTTTGCCATTGTCAATGGCAAGAGTGACACTTTGAACAATTGTTTTGCATGGTACTCCCTTGGACAGGAGGAGAATTATTTACTTTCAATTACTCTGTCATGTTTCAAGGTCATATTTTTTATAACATTTGCACATTATATATTTGGTCAAAGATTAATGGAATTTGTAGTAATTCCTTCAAGAACAATCTATCCTTTATGTGAGATATATAGTCATATAGCTGGTATTTCTCCTCAGACTTTGTTATGAATATTCAGATGAACATCCTTATTATCATATAATAATTGAGGCACAATGGCAGCAAAGCGTGATTGCTCCATCAGTAACAAACATCTCAACTAAAAGGACCAAGAGATAATGAATGCCAAGATCAGGAATATATTAACATTGTAGCATGAATGCCAGCTGTAACACCCATTCATATTAAATACAATTCATATTAATTTAGTTATTAAGTTTAAGTAAATGAAAATGCATGTAAATTTTTTTCACTTTTACGATAAAAAAATTCCAAACTTAACAAAATTTGAAAATGATAATAAAAGATGAAAGATAAGACTGTATATATATATATATATATATATATATATCATAAAACTGCAGATCATGGTTTGATAATACAGAAAACTAAAAAAAAATACATCAAAAGATCCTATACAGAGCAGTGTTCATCTACCATATCCCTCATACAAAAAGAAAATACTATAGGTCTTTAAGTCCTCCCTCGTTGAGATGTCCTCTAACTCGTACTTAGCATCATAGGGCGTTAATGTCATCTTCGATAGTTACGATCAATCATACACAGAAGAAAATTATGGAGTGAGGTATTTTGTTCTAAAATCACTTTTACATGTATGGTAGGAAATCTATCATAAAACAAAGACAGAACACAACTAGCAACAAAAGGGATCCTAAGGTTCACTCTAAGTTGTATCAGACTATTTTTGACTAGGTATGGATCCATACTTCCTATTAGTGGGTAATAGTTCTCAACAGAACCTGGGAAGTGATTCGGAGTACATATACCTCTCTCAACATCATCATGTGGTACAGTCATCATTATCATTGAGGAAAATAACAGTTAGAATATTCATTTATAAAGGTATACTTTTTAACCAATCCTGGAATGTTGAGCAGTTGTTGGGGTTATCAAGCTTGGTCAAGCGAATATCCCGGCTCAAGGGCATTATCCTAGCCATTGGGACCTTCACCACTCGATGCCTACCCCCAAGACCTCTGCAAGTAGGTCTTTGTTTTTCATTTCTCAGCGTACCAAATTGTAGCTTTCCTAGTAGGGTGTTATGCTACTGCATGTCACTTGCTTTACATTACTCACTAAACTATCAATTCCTAACTTCTAAAGCATAGGTTTCCTTGGTCTCATTTAATTTGAGCACTGGTACAATCAACATTTCTGCCTTATTTTGCAAAAATTGCATAATACCAAAATTTTAACAGAATAACAATTTAGTGATCATATAAAATTTTAGTAGAATAATGACATAGTAATTTAATTACTAGAATTTTGGCAGAATAACAACTAAATAAATACATTTTAATTTTCAAAAATTGAGCAGAGTAACAGCTAGCAAGTGCATTCTAATTTTCTAAAATTGAGCAAAGTAACAGCTTTAGCAAGTGCATTTTAATTTTCAACAATTGAACAGAGTAACAACTTAAAAAGTATATTTTAATAATTTAAATTTGAACAAAATAATAACTTAGCAAAAATTAAAGTTTAACATCATATAGTAATAACAATAATAAAACTTAAGCTTAAACAGGTTTAGGGGAAAACCCTTCCTATTAACATGCAAAGTGATAGTAATTTAGAACCAACCGCACTCCTCCCATTACCTCTAAGGTGATTGATGAAGATGATGAAATTGTTGATGCAAAGCTCATAGGATGAGAACTTTACTAGTTGTTGGAAAACTAGTAAAATTTTAGCATCAAAGCAAAATAAAGAAAATTTTTTCTAGAGAGAGAAGCTTTCTAAGAATTTGGTAGCTTGAGAGATGGAGAGGTGCTGAAAAATGGTGCAAAACCATGGCTATTTATAGAGGAGGAGAAGGGGTTAGGTGTCCACAAAATTACATAAGCCATTATGTAAGAATTATGTCATAAATCCAATTTTTATTTATTTTTAATCTAATTTAGGGGCACATACACCATTTAGGGTGGTGAATCACCCCTCCTAGGCTTGGGAACGTGCTATATGAGCTGTCCTCAAGCTTCTCTGTGTAAATTTTATCTGTAGGTGAATTAACCGATACCAATAAAAATGCCTAAACTTGAAAAATTAGCTTTTAATATCAAAATAATGCATTTTAATGAAAAAAATAGACAAATACATTATTTTTCATCAAAAATAAATTTCTAATAATAAATTTTAATTTTTATTAGTTTATTTTAATTTATATGTATTTATTTTGTATTTTAAGCTAGAAAATTCATAAAAAATCTATTTTAATTCAATAAATGCCAAAAATTTTATGAAAATTATAAAATTAAATATTTTACCCATAAATAAACTAAAATATGATTTTCACCCTTTTTGGATGTCAAACCAATATTGACTAGGCTTCGTAGACACCTAGGGGCATTTTGGTCATTTTACGC
Source organism: Spatholobus suberectus (assembly GCA_004329165.1). NCBI lineage: Eukaryota > Viridiplantae > Streptophyta > Magnoliopsida > Fabales > Fabaceae > Spatholobus > Spatholobus suberectus. Next base: position 5,433,097 of record CM014737.1, read on the forward strand.
AGGAATTTCAGAAAATTTGACAAATTATATTTTAATATATATGACATGATTCCAAGCTCAAATTAATATTTTAATTTCAATTGATTCTTTTTTTCATGTCAGCCCTTAATGTTGAGAAATAAGGACAAAATCGTCATTTTTTAATTTCTTCAGGCTCCTACTCGAAAAAATTAATAAAAATCACGATTAAAATAGCTCTTGAAATTTCGAACAAAATGGTGGGAATTAGAATTTTGAAATTCCTTCCTAATTTTTCAAAATTACATTGTCAAATATTAGAAAAATGGTTGAAAAAAATAAAATAGGGTTGTTATATTTTTCACTATTTGTCTTTCAAAATAAAAATTTTATAATGAAATATACTTAATATAAAATTTTCAAAAAATTTTGAGGTCAAAAAGTCTCTGGTTGGTTCCCGTAGTCAACCAGGGGTATTTTTGTCATTTTGAAAAATTGTCCTAATAAATTTTTGAAAATTTCTAAAATTATTATTAATTATTCTAAGTATATTGATGACTTAAAAATAAATTTTAGACACTTCTAACTATTTTTATCTATCTTCTCAATTATGCAATTCTTTTTGGGGCAAAATAGTCATTTTATCCTTTTCCGAACTCCGTTTTCAAAAAATTATTAAAAATCTAAACTAATTACTACTTTCTCATATGAACATAATCGTAAGGATCAAATTTTTTGATATTTTCATCCGATTTTCTAAAAATAAATATAGAATAATTTAACATATAAAAGTGGGGGTGTTGCACCAGTACTTTTAAATCATGCACCCTGCTTATGGTCTTTGTCATTAGCATTGATCAGACAAGGTTGCAGGGAGTGTGATGATAATCTACATTATTCGATTTTTTCGATTCAAAAGTTAAGCTCAATGAAAGATTTACTATTACAACAATTTCAAAAGAAAGAGATTTCACATTTACAAATAGCTCCCTAAGATTGAATCTTCTTAAATGACTTGCAAAAACTCACTCCATACAACGAAGCCTTTGTTGTGCTGGTGATCAACTTTATGAAAGTTTGATATTTCTCTCTAAGACCTTGATGGAACCTTTACAAACCACCAGCTCCTCTCTGAAATTGTGTATCAAAAGCTTTCCAAATTTCAAATCCCCTTATAACTCGTTCACTCTTAGTTTTTAGATCTAACATCGAGTCTCAAGTGCAAATGTAACACCCCTACTTTTGTATATTAAATTATTTTATATGTTTAAAATTATTTTTAGTCATCAATGTATTTAGAATAATTAATAATAATTTTAGAAATTTTTCTAAAATTTATTGAGATAATTTTTGTAAAATGACAAAAACACCTCTAGTGGACTGTAGGAACCAACCAGAGACTTTTTGATCTCAAAATATTTTGAAAATTTTATATTAAGTATATTTCGTTATAAAAATTTTATTTTGAAAGAAAAATAGTGAAAAATATAACTCTATTTTAATTTTGTCAACCGTTTTGATAATGTAATTTTGAAAAATTGGGAAGAAATTTCAAAATTCTGATCCCCACCATTATGCTCAGAATTTCAAGATCTATTTAATCGTTATTTTTAATAAATTTTTCGAGTTGGAGCCTGGAGAAATTAGAAATCCCTATTTCTCAACATTAAGGGCTAACATGAGAAAAAATTCAATTGACGTCAAAATTTCGATTTGAGCTTGGAATCATATCATATATATTAAGATATAATTTTGGAAATTTTCTAGAATTCCTGTGTAAATTGACCAAAATGCCCTTAGGTGTCTGTTAAACCTAGCTAGTATTGGTTTGACATCCAAAACGGGTGAAAATGATATTTTAATTTATTTTTGGGTAAAATATTTAATTTTATAATTTTCATAAAAAAATTTGGTATTTATTGAATTAAAGTGGATTTTTTATGAATTTTCTAGCTTAAAAATGCAAAATAAATACATATAATTTGAAATAAATCAACAAAAAATAAAATTTATTATTAGAAATTTATTTTTGATGAAAAATAATGTATTTGTCTAGTTTTGCATTAAACTGCATCATTTTGATATTAAAAGCTAATTTTTCAAGTTTAGGCATTTTTATCGGTATCAGTTAATTCACCTACAGACAAAATTGACACATGGAAGCTTGGGACAGTTGGTGGAGCATGTCCCCAACCCTAAAATAGGTGATTCACCACCTATTTGGGTTATATGTCCCTAAATTAGATTAAAAATAAATAAAAATTGGATTCATGACATAATGCTTACATAATGGATGATGTAAATTTTTGGACACCTAACCCCCCTCCTTCTTCTATAAATAGGCCACAAACTTTCAGATTTTCACTCATCCCTTCCTTTCTCAATCTACCAAATTCTTTGAGAGCTTTTCTCTCTAGAAAAAAGTTTCTTTTATTTTGTTTTTATGCTAAAATTTTACTAGTTTTCTAACAACTAATAAAGTTCTCTTCTTAAGAGCTTTGCATCAATAATTCCATCTTCTTCATCAACTATCTTAGAGGTAATGGAGGGAATGGGGTTGGTTCTATATTATTGCCACTTTGCATGTTGGTAGGAAGGGTTTCCCCTAAACCCGTTTAGGCTTAAATTTTTAGTATTATTATTATTGTTTAATGTTAAACTTTAATTTTTACTAAGTTGTTACTCTGCGCAAATTTAGATTATTAAATCATGATTACTAAATTGTTACTCTGCTCAAATTTAAATTATGAAATTATATTTGCTAAGTTGTTACTCTGTTTAATTTTAGAAAATTAAAATATATTTGCTAAGCTGTTACTCTACTCAAATTTAAAAAATTAAAATGTATTTATTTAGTAATTATTCTGCCAAAATTTTAGTAATTAAATTATAATTTCTATGTCGTTATTTTGTTAAAATTCTGGTATTGTGCAATTTCTGTAAAATAAGGCAGAAATGTTAATTGTACTGGTGCTCAAATTAAATGAGACCAAGGAAACGTCTGCTTGAGAAGTTAGGAATTGATAGTTTAGTGAGTAATGTAAAGCAAGTGACATGCAGTAGTATAGCACCCTGCTAGGAAAGCTACAGTTTGGTATGCTAAGGAATGAAAGGCAGGGACCCACTTACGGAAGGTCTTAGGGGTAGACATTGAGTGGTGAAGGTCCCAATAGCTAGGGTAGTGCTCTTGAATCGGGACATTCGCCTTACCAAACTCAATAACTCCGACAATTGCTCAACATTCTAGGATTGGTTTGAGAGTATACCTCTATAAATGAATATCCTAACTGTTATTTTCCTCAATGATAATGAGGACGGTACCACATGATGATATTGAGAGAGGTATATGTACTCCCAGTCACTTCCCAGTTTCTGTTGAGAACTATTACCCACTAATGGAAAGTATGGATCTATACCTAGTCAAGGATAGTCTGATTACAACTTAGAATGAACCTTAGGATCCCTTTTGTTGTCAACTGTATTGTATCTTTATTTTATGATAGATTTCCTACCATACATGTAAAAGTGATTTTAAAACAAAACACCTCATTCGATTATTTTCTTTTGTGTATAATTGATCGTGATTATTGAAGACGATATTAATGCCCTGTGATGTTGAGTACGAGTTAGAGGACACCTTAACGGGGGAGGACTTGAAGACTTATAGTATTTTTCTTTTTGTATGAGGGATAAGGTAGAAAAACATTGCTCTGTATGAGATCTTTTGATGTATTTTTTTTAGTTTTCTATATTATCAAACCATGATGTATAGTTTTATGATATATATGCATATACAGTTTTATCTTTCATCCTTTACTATCATTTTCGAATTCTGTTAAGTTTGAAATTTTTTTTAGTGGAAAAATTTTACACACATCTCATTTACTTAAACTTAATAACTAAATTAATATAAATTGTATTAAATATGAATGGGTATTATAGCAAACACTACAGTATAATGGGATTCACTCCCAGCAACCTATATAGTACACTACGCATTTGCAAATACAGACCAACCTTTCAGAAATTCAGGGATTCTAAAAGCCAGAGAAACTCATATTTGGATATAGAGCAGCAAGTCCATAATTTCCTGCAGCATAACATTCAGTGAAAGGAAAAAATTCAAATATGTTGCAGCAGAGAATTTAAAATGAGTAGCAGTTAAAAGGATGGCAGCATTTTTCAATTAGATGTCAGTATATACCTAGGAGGCAATCCCAAATTAAGGAAAGAGTTGGGGGGACTGGGGAATTTAATCCTAGACCTCCACCTTTTGTGCGGCTGAGAGCACCACCTGAGATGTAGGGAAACCAGCAAACACTTTTAGAATCTTCAAACATAAGAGAAAGTATCTTATTAAATCAAGTCAAATTCTCTGAATTCAAGTCATCAACTAACTACTCCCAAAACTGAAAAGTAATCACTTCCTTTGAGGAATAAAATAATTACCATTATCTTAATGCATGGATCAAGATCAAGGAACTCATATATGCTGAAATAGTATACCTAAAATAAAATATATGACAGGAAATCGTTCACAAAGTGTTGGTGGAAGCAAAAGAAAATAAGAGGAAACAGGAAAACTGACGTGATTTGGGAATCATATCTTTAGCCATGACAACACCCAGCAGGCTGGTTTTACAGTGAGTAAAACTTGCCACAAAATTAATTTACTCATTTACTCATAAGTAACTGATATTTACTTATAAATCAATCACATTTATACATCAACTAATTATGGAGACATCTAAAAATAGTCCTCCAAAGCAAGCACATGAACAAAACATGTTGCATGACTTGATCCAAATAGCTATCTTATAAATGAATTATTAAATAAATTTAACATTTTAACAATAAGAACCATTCGTTTCTTTGTATTCCCTTCAAAGTTACACTATAGTTAAGGCAATAATTATGAGTTAGGGAGTTAGGGGTAATGAATTAGCCAAGTTAGGATCAAGAATTATATTTGTAAGTTCTAACAATTAAATTAATGCAGATACGAGCTTTCTGTTTGGAATAAAGATTACCCTTTTAAATATGAGAAGCAATTTTCTGTTTATGTAATTAATACAGTAGTAGATAAACTACGAATATGAAAAGCAGAGGTTACAAGTCACCTGCTAGCCTAGCTTTCAGCCACTTGAGGAACTTTGACACATTCACTACAGCTGTTACTCAATTTGTCAATCTGTTCAAGAACCTCACGTAAGCAATCCTCCAAGGTTGCCAAATTAGTATTGGCCCTATTAAGCCCCAAAAGCCTATAAAGTATCCCAGTCCCAAGCTCATGTATAATGCTTCATAGAAAACAGAATCTTCTTCCTTAACGGCTGGTTCTTGAGGCTTCACTGATGTCTGATCTCCAGGACAAATTTTGTTAAGTTGTTCACCACAAAGATCAATATTTCCTTCAAAACTAGAGGCATCAAAGGTTTGCAAATGTCTTCCCAATGGGATTTTTCCAGAAAGTGAGTTGTGTGACAAGTCTAATTTTCCTAGATCATCAATTTGAGAAAAAGAAGAAGGAATTCTCCCACAGAAATGATTTCTTGATAAGTCAAGGGATTCTAGGGAACTTAAATTTCCAATCTCTGAAGGAATTTCTCCACTCAAATTGTTTCTTGATAAATTCAAAGAAACTAACCCAAGCAAATATCCAACCTCTTTTGGTATTTCACCTGTTAAATTATTACATGAGAGATCTATGCTCTTGAGAAGTAATTCTGGATCCTTGAACCCCTGTTCCATACCTTTCCACATCCATGTTATGTCAAGCGTATAATCATAACTGTAAAGACCATAAATTTCATAGTAAGTACCATTGTACCCATATAAACGACTTCGAGTTTCAGTTCTGTTAATGCTCTTTTCAGACATTGCAATAAAATTCTTTAAGCATGTTGGAATTGTTTTGATAACATATTCCTTGAAAGATCCAACAATTGAATATGCTTCAAATAACAAAGATGAAGGTGAAGATTTCCAGATAAGTGATTCCCTCGCATGCTCAAGATTATCAATTGCTGCATACTTTCTCCAATCCATGATGGTATTGAACCGGACAACATATTTTCACCCACATCCAGCATAATTAGATTCCTGCAATTCTTCAAAGTGGAAGGCAATTCACCCATTAAACTATTGTTTCGTAAAACCAAGGCTTCCATTTTAAGAAGGGTGCCCGTGGACATAGGAATTTTCCCTGACAATTTATTGTTGCTTAAATCAAGAAACAGTAATGAGTGTACAGATTTCCAACAATCTGGAAGTTGTCCCTTTATTTGATTGCTTGATAAATCTAAAGTGGCCAAGTTTGCAGCTGTGCTTTTGTTACATAAGAATGAAAACAAATCTGAAAATTTATTTTCAGAAAGTAACAGCTCCGAAGCTTGTAGCAAAAAAGTCGGAACTCTATTCTCAAATTGATTTGAATTCAAAATTATAGACGGTCTGGTAAGAAGCTTCAATGGTAGATTAGGAATTGCACCTATGAGATTGTTGTGTGACATATTCAACTTTAGCATATATTGCAATTTGTTCCAAAACCATTCTGGTACGGAATCATTAAGCCCATTATCAGAAATATCCAACCTTATTAAGTAAGTTTGAGTCTGGAGCCAATTAGGAAAACTTGGACCTAGTTTGCAATATGCTAGTCTCAAGTATATTAATTGAAATGGAGGAACCCAGTTAGAGGCAAATTTTAAAGACAACGAGTTGTACGATAAGAATAAGTATTTTAATTTGGAAAAATTAGTGAGATGTAAGTCAGTGACATCACCGTCCAAAAAATTCCCCTCCAATGATAACTCCTCCAACTCAGATAGCAATCTGATGCCATTAGGTATCTTGCCAGTAATTCGGTTATAAGATAAATCCAAAGTCTGAAATATGTGTCTGTTGCACCATGAAGAATTTTGAATGAAGCTAGAAATTTCCCCACTCAACTTGTTATTTGCGAGGTATAAGCTCTGCAACCTGCACATGTTCCCAAAGAAAGGTGGAATTTGGCCTCGCAGTTTGTTAAAGGAGAGGTCAAGAACTTGAAGAGAGTTCATTACTTTCCCAAATCTATCTGGAATTAGACCTTCTAACAAGTTATTACCAAGGTAAAGTGTATGAAGATTGGTGGGGAAGTTGAAAAGCCAGTGAAATATAGCAAATGATTTCAACAAGTTATCAGAGAGATGAATGAAGAGAAGAGAAGATGAAGAATTCATTGTGGAAGTAGATGAAACAAGAAAACTTCTATCTGTAAGACTGCAGTTTTGTACATGAAGCTCTTGTAGTTTGGAGCCAAAATTAAAACTACCTTGAAATATTGATGATGTTAGATTATTAAAAGAGAGGTCAAGGATCTCAAGAGATGGAAAGTTTGGATAAGGAGGAGATGATAAAGCAATATTATTATAAGAAAGATAAAGTTCTCGAAGATTAAGGCTAAAGTTGAACAAGAATTGAAGTGTTGATGATGTCAACATATTAGAAGAGAGATCCAGGATGGTAAGATATGTGGAAAAGTTTGAATGAGAATGAAACAGAGATTGAATATCAGTATCTAAAAGGCTACAATGAACTAACCTCAACTCTCTTAAGTTTGGAATAAGCTTATTGATAGCTTGTAGCCACTGACCAGAGGAGCCAAGGTTAAGTAATGAACTCAACTCAAGATTTGTTAAGGAATGGAGATTAGACAACCACTCTGCATCCTTGTCTTTCGTATTAAAATTGCCACCTAGCCGAAAAGTATGCAAGATAGAAAGATTCCCTATCTGAAAAGGGATTGCTCCAGAAAGAGAGTTTTTTCCAAGATTAAGATATTCTAACTGTCTGAGATTCCCAATCTGAAATGGAATTGCTCCCGAAATCATATTTCCTCCGAGATCAAGATATTGTAACTGTCTGAGATTCCCTATCTGAGATGGGATTGTTCCCAAAAGATCATTGTGCCCAAGATCCAGATACCGTAGCTGTGAAAGATTACCAAGTTCAAAAGGAATCCTCCCAGTAAATAGAGAATGGGAGAGATTGAGATATTTTAAGTTGGTGAACGAGCCCTCAAATTTTGGGAGATTAAGATACATAAGGCCATAGCTGAGGTCCAAATATTCTAAATTTTGCAAGTCAATCAATGAAGTGAAATTGATTGCACCTCTCAAATATTGTGCTTCGTGACCACGAAGATGAAGCATGTGTACATGACCTGTTTCTTTGTTGCATTGAATGCCTTTCCATTTGCAACAATCTCTATTATTGTCATCGTCCCTCCACGTAGATAGCATGCCAGAGACATCTAGGAGGCCTTGTTTGAAATTGAGGAGTGCTTGTCTCTCCCTCTCTCTGCACTTTGCTTCGGCACGTTTACTTGACGCGTTGAATCCCACAGTAAATCCTGAGGTATGCAATAAAAGCAGGAGCAGAGCATAAAATATTATAAGAAAATAAGCACTCATTATAATTTGCTAATAAGAAATAATCTTAACTAAGAGCAGAGTAAAATAAGAGCAAGAAATAATGCGAGAGAGAACTATGATGGAGTTTTTCTCTTTCTCTTGTGAAGTTTAAAAAGCTCGATTGCAACATTTATATTGACAAATGTACGGCTGAGTGGCGGGCTCTCGGTATCAAGAGTGCATTTTATAAAATTAAAAATAAGATTTCATAAATATGAAAAATAGAGGTCAACAAAGAGCAATAATATATCCTCTTACATTTCTTTTTATTATTTTATAAGGAAAGAATTAAATGAAAAAGTAAATATATTTAATATTTTAAAAATATAAAATACATTTAATATTTAGGAATAAAAAGATTAATAGGATGATTTAGACTTATGATATAATTTTTTTTCCTTTAGCACACTAGCTTAGACTACTTTCAACGTACTTTAACATAGCTTAGAACTTTAGCATTGCTTTTTATTATTATTATTATTATTAAATATGACGTGTTAAATAGGCAAAGCATTCACCATTAATAAAAATGGTTCTTTTATTTATTAATTATATATAATTAAAAGTTTATAATATTTATAAAATTCAATAGTTATATTAATATAATTTATTTAATTTATAAACTATACATTAAATTTTTAAATTGTTTTTAGTATCTCAAATAATTTTATTTTTAACTTATTTGACTAACTAGCTTATATGCATTTACAATCAAATCAAAATATTTGGCAAACAAACTTCTTTTACCAACTTGGAACTCATTTTTTTTCTTCTATTTTTATCCTCACTACTTTAACACATTTCATTACTATTTTAATTTTTAATAAATTATTTGATGTTTCAAAAAATAATAATAATAATTTAAAATTAATAAAAAATTTAAAACTATAAATACCTCTCTGTCTGTGTGGGGGTAGCAGGGGAGGAAGAGAGAAGAATACATGTCTATCTACAAAATGTCATTTTATATTTATTAGCTACTTTAACAACTAATTTTACCAAACATTTTTAATTCAATGAGCTAGTTTAAAAAGTTTCAGCTAGTAACTTCTATGCTTTAAGCTTGGTTATCAGTTAGTTTTACAAACATAACCTTTGTTATATTTGAATTTTATTAAATGCATAAGCCTAATATGTTATTCGAAAGAGTTGAAACAAATGGTAAAAGATATATATCACTAGTTCAAGGAGTTTCTCTCTGCTCTTTAGGAGAGGTTTTTTTTTTTTTTTTTTTTTTTTCTAATGGATGACTGACGGCCGATATTGCTATTGTTCATTGACACAAACCATCTTTGTTCTCTTCCTTATTTTTTTCATAGTAATTCCTGTTATATTTTGGAATTTAAAGACTAAAAAGTTCAATTTTAAATTTATTAGAGGTATCTTATAGATCTAAACCTTCTAACTTTCATCTTCTCAAACCAATCCAATGCTATTATAAGGCAGTTAGATCTACTAAGCAAAATTACAAATCAATGAGAACACTAATTAACGTGACTAACCCACTAGCGTCAGTCTAGTAGGAGGGAGGTTGGGATAAATTGTATAAGATCATAGGTTTTAACCTTAATATGACCATTGTATATATAAAAAATAATGTGACTTGTTTGTCATCCTTTTTCACTTTATATTTATTTTATTATTAATATTTTACGGGGGTTATGTGTGTTTTCCGAACTTATTTCTTCCTTCTTGCTTGCTAGCTTTATTTCCTCTCATTACTTGGTTAATAAATATATATTTTTCACGCACACACACACAAAATCAAAACATCATTTTAAACAGCTCAAATATTCCAGTCTTTAAAACAACACACAGAAAAGAGTATATTCTTTAGTGTTTTAAAGTAAAATAAGAACAATCATAAAAAAAAGATAAAGTAAAATGAAAACACAATTTTTTTTTAAGTGTAAAGGCCATTTAAATATGGAGTGTACAATTTTATTTTATTTTTGAAGTCTTACAATGTTTTATGTTATGATAAAAAAAGAAGAAGAAAAGACAGAAATAAGCTATCATAATCCTATATATATATATATATATATATATATATATATACTAAAACTTATTTTGTGCTTTTTCTGATTTTTCCACAGTGAGTGTCATTCTTCAACACTTAGTTCATATTGTCCACATCGTTTGATTGATCTTTGGATAAGTATAATGTTAGATTTATTTTATTTTATTTTTACACAAATTCATAAAAAATATAATATATTTACACAGTTTCATTGTATTTAATGTGAGATATAAATTTATTTGAAACAAACAATTAGATTTAAACTCAACTTATATGTGTGTGTGTGTATATATATATTAAGACAGATATTTTTATTATGTTCACATTGCAGTCAATACATGGGACTTCTTGCAACAATAAATACATAAAACAAAAAGGGTATATTAATTGATGTTGACATGGATATAGCTCATATACTTTAGTCCAGTCTTATCAGTTATCACATGTGCATTATTTCAAAGTATGGGTGCGGTGGGGTTTTGTTCGGATGAAAAATTAATATCTAATGCTATTCTTTTTTTTTATAAATATCTATAATTTTGTACTTTTTGAAATAAATTAACAACCAAATACATTTTAAATTAAATAATGCATAAAAAGTAACAAATTTAGAATTGAATATATTTATAGGACAAACATGTAACTTTAACTCTATAATTTAATTATTATCAAGATGAAGTCGGGTTGGGATTAAATTCAAGACATCTATATTTTTCCTCAACACTATTTGCATAGAACAAAAAATTCATTATCTCTATCCTAAATTCAGTCTCTTTTTTTTTCTTCGGTGTCATGGTTGGTTTATATTGACCTAGATAATTATTCACTTCTAACTTCTAATTCATTTTATGGGTTAGAAAATAAAACACATCAATCACATCAAAAGAGGAAAAATGAAACTAGTGCAAAGACTTTAAGTTATTGATTCTCCTAGTCCAATCTATTTATGGATTAGAAAATTAGCACACCAATCACACGGAAGAAGAAAAAATGAAAATAGTTCAAAGACTTTAAATTATTGATCTTTCTACTAGATCCATTTTGTGGGTTAGAAAATTAAGCATACCAATCACAACAAAAGAGAAAAAATGAACCTAGTCCAAAGACTTTAAGTTATTGATCTTCCTAGTCTAATCCATTTTATGGGTTAGAAAATTGATTACACCAATCACATGAAAAGAGGAAAAATGAAACTAGTAAAGACCTTAAGTTATTGATCTTCCAAGTTCAATCTATTTTATGGGTTAGAAAATTAGCACACCAATCACACAAAATAAGAAAAAAATAACACTAGTCCAAAGACTTTAAGTTATTGATCTTCCTAGTCTAATCTATTTTATGGGTTAGAAAATTAAACACACCAATCACCAAGGCCAATCCTAACATTTTATGGGGCGAGACAATAGATAAGGCCCTTTTATATATACGTATTTTAAAATATATAGATATATTTTATTAAAAAAATAGACATGTAATTTCATTAAAAATGATACATGTTATTGTATTAAGCGAATAATATAGTTTTAACATGTCACAAAAAGATATATCACATTTTTCATTTAATGTGCTCTTATGCTATTGTTTATCATCTACAAAATAATTTTTCTATTCGTTAGATTGTCGCTTATCACATACAACAGAAAATATATAAATAATTTAACAAAAAATGAAAATATGAATATATATATACATATATATATATATATATATATATACATATATGCACAAATCAAATTGAGCAATGTAAACTAATATGTGTTCAAAACAACAATGATGACTGTGTTGGATATGGAAGATATCTTGATTAAGGTGGAAACACAAGCATAAATGAACAAATTTATGTGTTATATCTCATACTTTTATCATTTGTCACTTTCTCGACTAAAGTGAATAAATCGCCTTACTATTTAAAAGAAAAATATGTTCTTTATTGTTAAGAATGTGAAAATAATTTAAAATGAATATTAAAATATTATTACATATTTTTATTAGGGTCTCTTTTATTGGGTTACAAAGGATTTAGCAATAAAATTTGTATTACATCAAATCAATTATGATTTCAAAGAATTAAAAAGTTATAAGTTGAGGAGCTTGCAATTGTTATAAAATTACTTATATATGTGACCTGAAAGAAGCATTGAAAACTAAAAATTGACATAGAAGTTCTATGGCCTATACTTGAAATTTAATGTATTATGAGGACACAAATTTTTATTTTTAACTGTAAAGGTCATTTGTATGTGGAGTGTACAATGTTTTTGATTATAAGATAGAAAAGAAAAGAAAAGACAGAACTAAGGTATCATAACCCCATATATAAAATTCAAAAGTTTTTTCTTCAAAAACTTATTTTGTACCTTTTCTCATTTCTCGACAGCGAGTGTCATTCTTTCACACTCGGTTCATATTGTCTGCATCCTTAGATTTATTAGACATATTGCTCAATGGTGATATGGATGTTTATTTTCTTCTTAGTTTTGTAACTTACTTTGCAAGGTAGAAAATTACGGAGATGAATCAAATAAATAAATAAATAAATAACTAGTGCAAAGACTTAAAGTTGGTCTTTTGTAGTAATATAACTCACACAAATATACCCTAGTTTTGTCTTTGCTCATCAATCATCACATCTGCATTATTTTAAATCCATAGTGAGGTGCGGTTTCATTCGGTTTCTATCGATGATGAAAAATTAGTATACAATTCTACTCTCCTCGTAATAGCAAAAACCCACCTTCACCATATTCTTATTCTTTTCCTTATTTATAATATAGTTTTGTACTTTTAAAAATAAATTATATACCAAATACATTTCAAATTAAATAAAACAAGAAAAGCAACAATTTTTTGAATTAAACACACACACACACACGTGTGTGTGTGTGTGTGTGTAAGACAAAATGCAAGTTTAACTTTATAATTTAGGCTTAATTGCACTTTGTACCACCCAAGTTTTATCATTTTGCAGATTTTGCCACCATATATTTTTTTTCTCATATTTTGCCACCTTATTTTTGAAATCTTGCAAATTTTGCCTAATCGTCAGCTGTTCATTAAATAAAAATTCGCAAAATTGGGAAAAATTTGCAAGATTTCAAAAATAATGTGGCAAAATACGAGAGAAAAAAAACACAGTGACAAATCTGCAAAATGATGAAACTTAGGTGGCACAAAGTGCAATTAAACCTATAATTTAATGATTATCAAGATGACGTCGGGCTTAAGTTCAAGGCATCTATGTTTATCCTCACCACTATTTGTGTATTAGAAAAAGATCCACTATCCCTGACCTGATCAAATTTGGTCTAATTAGGCTTTTTTCTCAATGATATATTGGCTTTTGGATGATTATTCAGTTCTAACTTCTAATCCATTTTATGGGTTAGAAAATTAAGCACATTAATCACATCAAAAGAGAAGAAATGAAATTAGTTTAAAGACTGTAAGTTATTGTCCTAATTCAATCTAATTTATGGGTTAGAAAATTTGCACAACAATCACATGAGAAAAGGAAAAATAAAACTAGTTCACAGACTTTAAGTTATTGATCTTCCTATTCTAATCCATTTTATGGGTTAGAAAATTAAGCACACCAATCACATAAAAGAGGAAAAATGAAACTAGTCCAAAGACTTTAATATATTGATTTTCATATTCTATTCATTTTACGGGGTGGAAAATTAGCACACCAATCACAGAAAAAAAAAAAAAAAGCAGATTTCTCACAGTATACATTCATCTCAAATCATAAGTCTATTATTTAAAAAATAAAAAACATATAAAGAGAGAAAAGTACCAGTTGCAATAGACTGATGCAAGACATGTTACTTTCATGTTGTAAATAAATTCAAATCTATATTTGAATTAGGTTGTCACAATTTGCAAGAGACTCCTCGCGAATTATTTCCTTCGTAGAGTGGATTCGTATGAATCTTCCTTTTTTTAGATTGATTCGTTAGTGTTTTTTTCGCCTTAGTCAGTATCCTGTTGATAGTATATAAAACAAATGTTAAACTAAGTATATCATTCATTCCCAAAAAAAAAAATTGTACAATTTATAAGTTATAACCATTTTTTCAGTGCATGTATATGACTAAATATTTTAAGAAGAAAGAAAATTTTCTTCCAGTGTCTATTATTTTCCCCATTCCAAATATATTTTCACAATTTTCCTAAAGCTACTAGTCAGGGATTGCATTTAGACATAATTTTTTTTTATTTGTTTCAAAGAGTCTAAGGTGCTGTTGTTATGTTGGATGTTGTGTCTTTGGTATTATCAGGATAATCTACAATCAAGTATTAAGAAGACCAGCTAATCTTAGATTTGTTGAATGCAATAATTAGGTTAAAAGCATAAAGTAAAGACATTAAATGGAACGCTTCCTATGTCGTTCCAAATTAAGCAGGAAGTTACTATTTCCATACGCATTGCACAAAATTCTCATTCTTGGAAAGAACTGAAATCAATTTCAATTGGTTTTGAGAGATGGTAATTGTGAAGGAAGCATACAACAGCTGTTACAAGTAAATAGTTCAGGATCGTATTAGGAAGAATACCCAACCCAATCCCATTACTGTATGTAGCCAGTGATTCGACGTTTTGGTGAGGCTGTAACTTTGCACAATTTTTGATTCAACGCAATCGTCACCCGAAATTGGATCATTTTACTCTGTGACATGTGTACTGTACAGTGTATAGTAAGGGGCTTAATTGACTTCCTGTGCTCAAAGTGTGCTAGACAAATCGTAGTGCTTTTGTTTAATTTTCCCCGAGATGTTTCCTTCATTTTTATTTTTTCTTTTTTTAATATTTTAATGCAGAGTTCAAACAGAAGATGCTCCAAATAAAAAAGGTAACTAATATAGTATGCGTTCAATTACTCTTTTACCTACATGAAGAGATACTACATTTTAGCCGTAGTAATAACAGAGGCATTATCACGTTCAGTAACACCCTCACATTTTAAAAATAAGAGTTTGAGATTGAAGTAAGTCAATTTACAAATTTATAGATTATCACATTATTTTTTTCATAGTTCTTTAATATTTAAAAAGAGCACTTAATTCTAAAATTTTTAAAATAGTTACAATTAATTTTTTGTTAAGAATGAAACAAAATATTTAAATTCAAATTAATAATAATGTAGCACCCTTAAAATTTGAAAGATATGATTTAGAAATTTAAGTAAGTCAGTTTATAAATTTATTGATATTCATAGGATTTCTATTTATTAATATTTAAAAAGAAAATATTTAAATCCCAAATTTTAAATAATTACAAATAATTTTTATTTAGAGGTGCAATAAAATATTTATATAAAAATGATAATTAGAATTGAAAATTAAACTTTCAAATATATATATATAAACAAATAAAATAATATAATTATATTATAATTGCTATTAAAAAAAGGGGTCGGGAAGCAAAATTTGGCTTCCACGAGAAGCCATCCTTTCTTTTTCAAATTAAATAAATTAAAAGTGGGGGTTGATAGAAACATCAGGAGATGGGAGAGAACAAAGAAAATAGGGAAGAGTTCGGAATGTCGACCTCGATGAAAAGAAAAATTGTTATCATTGAAGTTATGTATGGTGAAACAGGGTTGGCATGGAGAGCATATTCAGTAGAAAAAAAATAAAATTACATATACAGTAAGGAAAAAGAATGAGCAGAGGAGAAGGTAACGTTGAGAAGGAGATAAAAAGAAGGTAAAGAGCAAAGATGTTAGAAAGAGAGAAGATCACAGATTCTTATTTGAGGTGAGATTTTTTATTTTTTTTTAGTTGAGGAAATATTGTTGAGTAGGATATTAATAGTAGGTCATATTAACAAGTTAGTAATTTTATGTAAATTTGGATGAGATAATAGAAAACTTTAGGTTAGTATAAATTATTCTTTAAGCACTTGAAATTTAGGTGAAAATTGAATATGTATATTTTTTTTTCTTATTTAACTATATTTTGATATGGGTAGTAAATTAGACAAATTTTTAAAATATTGGGAGGGTGTCATAAACTTGTTAAAAAGCTTAGAAAAATTCAAATTAGTGACATTAGCAATTTCTAGAGTTATTAGGAGTAGAAAGTTTATTTATAGATATATTTTTTCTTTGGAGTTCTAATTTAATGTTATCCTATGCTAGATTTTGCGTGTACACCTCACTAGTATCAGTCATTGGCTTCAACTCGAGCATCTTAGGAAGTTTGTGAGTAAATAATGTGGACTATAACAAGTCCTATCTTATTTATATATTATTAATTTATTCTCTTATTTCTTTATAAAATAATTACAAAAATGAGTATGAAATGTTATTTATATGAAATCTTTTGTTTTAACGAGAGACATGATAATCTGACTTTTTTTCATATAGAATGTAAATGCATGGATTATTGTGATTGTTATTGCAAAATTATTGAAATATTACTGGATAACTATTCTTCTATATTTGATGATTTGAAGAATTTTATAAAATATTATTAATGTTTGATAGTTTCTTAAAGTTAGTTGAATACTAGTGAAATATTATGCTTGATCTGATGATTTGAGATATTCTATGAAACAATTGAAAAGAAATTAGTTGATTTTGATTGGTGGGTTATTAAAAATGTTGTCAATTGTGGATTAAAGGTATTTTGATAAAGAAGAGTTGTAATTGTGATTATGAACTATTTTTGGAGGAAAAACTTTCTCGGAACACTGTAGCTAACAGCAGTAGGTGTTAGCCTTGGTGCATGATGACTTATTTATAGGGGGGAACCTATTATTGATATTTCAAGCAGGAAGCCTATACTTAATATTTTTAGGCGGGGAGCCTATTACTGATATTTCAGGCGGGGAGCCTAAGTTTGACATGGGTGAGAGAACCCCCTCAGGCGGGGAGCCTGTTGTATTCTATTTGAATAGTACCCCACTTGAGATGTTTGAGTTTATGGATGTTGTGATTAACAAAGTTAAGTTTTGACATTTTAACTATATTTTAAATTGGGTATTACCGTATCCTGCTTGTTATATTCTTCATTATTTACTTACTGAGTGATAGATAACTCACATTGCTCTCCATTCCATTTCAGATAATCAAGCTCATGTTGAATTAAGTGCCTCCGCTAGAAGTCTGTAGTAGGTTTATCAGTGGGATCCTTTTTGCTCAAGGGTTCATATACAATGATATTGAGTTACTTTATTCCTATGTCATTTTGAAATTGTGATTGCAAAATTCTTTTAGTGGCTCTGTTACATTGCATTTTGGATTTTTAGTAGCTAGATTAGAATTTGTTTGGCCTGTGTAATACTCTGTATTGGCTGGACTGGTATTTTTGTGATTTTACATGTTTTTAAACTATTTTGGGAAGTCCATCTTTTAGGGGAGGCTCTGCTGAAATTTCGGTAGAAACTCCTTTGATATATAGATTTAATAAACTAACATTACAATTGTTGCCTAGGATAAAGTTAGACATAGTTAAGGCTTGCCAGGTTTGTATAGTAGCCTGTGCACCGGTCACGGTCTAATTTAGGTCGTGACACGTCAGTCATTTTACATGTGCTTGGTCAACAGGTTCTATTTAATGTATATAGTGCTCCTACTGATCCATTATTTTCCTGTCGTGTTATAATTTCCTCTTCGGGGAAATTTCTAAATCAGTGATAACTAGAGCTTCTGTGGATTTTTCTGCAGAGGCATTTACTCACTAGTCACATTGGTCATAAGACATTAAATTTCTATGTTATTTATTACAGAATGACCACGGACAGATGGCACTCAAACTACACATTCTGGCAGCATCTCTGTCATATGCAACTTTGCCATTGTCAAAGACAAAAGAGTGACACTTTGGGCAATTTCTCCGCACGGTATTCCCTCAGAAAGGAGAATTGTTTACCTTCAACCACTCTCTCATGTTTCAAGGTCATCTTATATATAAGATTTGGGCATAAATTGGGGCAAAGATACCCAGAATTTCTAGTAATTCCTTCAAGAGGAATATACGCTTTATAAATAGCCATATTGCAGATATTTCTCCTAGAATTTGTTATGATTATTCAGACAATCAGCTTCATGATCATATAAATTGAGGCACAATGGCAGCAAAGCATAATTGCTCCATCTGTAACAGATATCTCAACTAGAACGATCAAGAGGTAACAGATAATGAAATGGAAAGATCAGGAATATATTAACAATGTAGCCGGAGGGCCAGCAGTTTTAAATCATGCAGACCTTGCTTATGGTCTTTGTCATTAGCATTGATCAAACAAGGATGCAGGTAGTGTGATCATAATACACATTATTTGATTTTTCCAATTCAAAGGTCAAGCACAGTAAATGATTTGCTATTACAACAATTTCAAAAGTAACAACCGATTTCACATTTACAAATAGCTCCCCAAGACTGAATGACTTGCAAGAATTCACTACATAAAATAAAGCCTGTGCTGTGAAGGTGCTTAAGCTTGTGAAAGCTTGATACTTGTGTCTTGAGAGAACTTGATGGAACCCTTCCAAACAACCTCTTCCTCTCTGAACTTGTGCATAAAAAGCTTTGCAAATTTGATATTCCCTTTTAACAAATTCATTCTTGTTTTCATATCTGACATATATCAAGCCTCAAGAGCAAATGGTACAAATGAGTAATGGGATTCGCGCCCGGCAACCCGTAGAGGACTCTATGGGCACTTACAGATACTGACTACTCATGCAGAGATTCAGGGATTCTAGCAGCCTGAGAAACTCATATTTGGGTATACATTTCAGAAACTCTTCTTTTCTTGAATCCATCCTCCCATCAAACAAATTAGGGGCAGCTGCCTATAGAGCAGCCAGTCCATAGTTTCCTGCAACATAACATTCAGTGAAAGGCAAAAATTCAAATATGTTGTAGCAGAGAATTTAAAATGAGTAGCAGTTAAAAGGATTGCAGAATTTTTCAATTAGATGTTGCTATATACCTGGGGGATATGCCCAAATTAAGGAAAGAGTTCGGGGACTGGGGAATTTAACTCCAGACCTCCACCTTTGGTTGGCCTGAGAGCACCACCTTAGCCGTAGGGACAACCGCAAACACTTTTAGAATCTTCAAACATTAGAGAAAGTATCTTATTAAGTCAAGTCAATTTCTCTGAATTCAACTCATCAACTAACTATTTCCAAAACTGAAAAGTAATAACTTCCTTTGAGTAATGAAATATTTACCATTATCTCAGAGGCATGAATAAAGATCAAGGAACTCATACATGCTGAAACAGTATACCTACAATAAAAATATGACAGGAAATCGTTCACAAAGTGTTGGTGGCAACAAAAGAAATAAGAGGAAACGGGAAAACTGATGTGATTTGGGAATCATATCTTTATCCATGAGAACACCCAGCAGGCAGCCACAAAATTAATTTACTCATTAAGAATCAAATTGGGCAATTTCATATGGAAGATATAAAAAATAATACATAATAAATTACGAGAAGTGAAATACGCTGCAATTTGTTAAGAATCAATTTTTCTGAAAAAAGAAAAGGAAACATATATTGAATCTCCATTAGAAAACTTTTTGCTAACTCTTTTTGATTCTTTACAAAATTCCCTCCTCAATTGTTTTTTATGATTTTATGTTCTTATACGTTGGATACATCTGAATTGCAAGTACCGAATTAGGAGAATGAGACAATGACCGAACGGAGGATGAAACCCAGGCATCAACGCATCAAATTTCAATTGAGTTACAAGTATTCTCTTCCATCATAATTAACTAATATTTACTTATAAATCAATCACACTTATACATCAACTAATTATGGAGACATCTAAAAATAGTCCTTCAAAGCAAGCACCTGAATAAAACATGTTGCATGACTTGATGCAAATAACTATCTTATAAATGAATTATTAAACAAAATAAAACATGTTACCATTCATTTCTTTTCATCCCCTTCTAAGTTATAGTATCATTAAGTCAATAATTATATGAGTGAGGGGTAATGAATTAGCCAAGTTAGGATAAAGAATTATATTAGTAACTTCTAAGTTCTAACAATTAGATTAATTTCAATATGAGCTTTCTGTTCAGAATAAAGATTGCCCTTTTAAATATGTCAAGAAATTCTCTATTTATGTAACTACAGTAGTAGATAAACCATGAATATGAAAAACAGAGGCTACAACGCACCTGCTAGCCTAGCTTTGAGCAATTTGTGGAACTTTGGCACATTCCCTACTGTCATTAATCAGTTTATCAATCTGTTCAAGAACCTCAGGTATGCAATTCTCCAAGGTTGCCAAATTAGTATTGGCCCTGTGAAGCCCCAAAAGCCTACAAAGTATCCTATCCCCAAGCTCATGTATAATGCTTCAAAGAAAACAAAGTCTTTTCCATGGACTGCTAGTTCTTGAGGCTTTACTGTTGTCTGATCTCCAGGACAAGTTTTATTAATTTGTTCACCACAAAGATCAATATTTCCTTCAAAACTAGAGGCATCAAAGGTTTGCAAATGTCTTCCCAATGGGATTCTTCCAGAAAGAGAGTTGTGTGACAAGTCTAATTTTCCTAGACCATCAATTTGAGAAAGAGAAGAAGGAATTCTCCCAGAGAAATGATTTCTTGATAAGTCAAGGGAGTCTAGTGAAGTTAAATTTCCAATCTCAAAAGGAATTTCTCCACTCAAATTGTTTCTTGATAAATTCAAAGAAACCAGACCAAGCAAATATCCAACCTCTTTTGGTATTTCACCCGTTAAATTATTACAGGAGAGATCAATGCTCTTAAGAATCAATTCAGGATTCCTGAACCCCTGTTTCAAACCTTTCCACATCCATGTTATATAAAGTTTATAATAACCAGCATTTTGACCATAAATTTGATAGTAAGTAATATTGTTCCAATATATATGACTTTGAGTTTCACTTCTGTTGATGCTTTTTTCCGACATTGCAGTAAAACTCTTTATGCATGTTGGAATTCCTTTTGACAACTTATTCCTTGAAAGATCCAACATTTGAACATGCTTTAAAAAACAGAGTTGAATAGGAAGATTTCCAGAGAAACGATTTCCTTGCATGATCAAGATTATCAATTGCTGCATACTTTCTCCAATCCAAGATGGTATTGGACCAGACAGCATATTGTCACGCACATCCAGCATTAATAAACTGCTGCAATTTTTCAAAGTGGAAGGCAATTCACCCATTAAACTATTGTTTCTTAAAACCAAGGCTTCCAACTTAACAAGGGTGCCCAGGGACATAGGAATGTTCCCTGATAATATGTTGTTGCTTAAATCAAGAAACAGTAAATGGTCAACAGATTTCCAACAATCAGGAAGTTGTCCCTTTATTTGATTGTTTGATAAATCTAAAGTGGCCAACTTCACAGCTGTGCTTTGGTCACATAAGAATGAAAAGAAATCTGAAAATTTATTTCCAGAGAGCAACAACTCTGAAGCTTGTATAAAAAATGACGGAACTTTGCCCTCAAATTGATTTGAATTCAGAATTATAGATGATCCACTAGAAAGCTTCAATGGTATATTAGGAATTGCACCAATGAGATTATTGCGAGACATATTCAACCAGTGAATAATTTGCAACTTGTTCCAAAGCCATTCTGGTACGGAATCATTTAGCCCATTATCAGATATATCCAGATAGGTTAAGGAACTTTGAGTCTGGAGCCAACTAGGAAAACTCGGACCTAGCTTGCAAGTTGCTAGACCCAAGGATCCTAATTGAAAAGGAGGAACCCAACTAGAGATAAATTTTAGAGACAACGAGTTGTGTGATAAGTATAAGCCATTTAATTTGGAAAAATTAGAAAGATGAGATTCATTGACATCACCCTCTAAAGAGTTCCCCACCAAGGATAAATGCTCCAACTCAGACAGCAATCTGATGCTTTTAGGCATCTTGCCGGTAATTTGGTTATAAGATAAATCCAAAGCCTGAAATATGTGTCTGTTGCACCAAGAAGAATTTTGAATGATGTTGGAAATTTCCCCATTCAACTTGTTATTTGAGAGGTATAAGGTCTGCAATCTGCACATGTTCCCAAAAAAATTTGGAATCTTGCATTGTAGTTTGTTACTGGAGAGGTCAAGATCTTCAAGAGAGTTCATTGCTTTCCCAAACCCATCTGGAATGGGACCTTCTAACAAGTTACTGTAAAGGTAAAGGGTATGAAGCTCGGTGGTGAAGTTAGAAAGCCAGTAAAACATAGCAGATGATTTCAACAGATTGGAGGAGAGATCAAGGTAGAGAAGAGAAGATGAAGAATTCAATGTGGAAATAGATGAAACAAGAAAACTTCTATCTATAAGACTGCAGTTTTGTAGATGAAGCTCTTGTAGTTTGGAGCCAAAATTAAAATTACCTTGAAATATTGATGATGTTAGATTATTATAAGAGAGGTCAAGGATCTTCAGAGATGGAAAATTTGGATAAAGAGAAGATAACAAAGCAATTTTATTATCAGAAAGATAAAGCTCCTGAAGATTAAGGCTAAAATTGAACAACAATTGAAATGTTGAGAATGTTAGCATATTGGAAGAAAAATCAAGGATGGTAAGAGAAGTGGAGAAGTTGGAATGAGAATAAAACAAAGATTTGATACCACTGTCTGAAAGAGAACAATCAACTAGCCTCAACTCTCTTAAGTTTGGAATAATCTTACTGATAGTTTGTAGCCACTGACGAGAGGAGCAAAGATTATGTAATGAACTCAACTCAAGAACTGTTAAGGAATAGAGATTAGACAGCCACTCAGCATCCTTAGCTTTTATATCAAAATTGCCACCTAGCCCAAGAGTGTGCAAGATAGGAAGATTCCCATTCCGAAAAGGGATTGCTCCACAAAGAGTGTTACTTCCAAGATTAAGATATTGCAGCTGTTTGAGATTCCCAATTTGAAAAGGGATTGCTCCAGAAAGACTGTTACTTCCAAGATTAAGATATTGTAGCTGTTTGAGATTCCCAATTTGAAAAGGGATTGCTCCAGAAAGATCGTTACTTCCAAGATTAAGATATTGTAGCTGTCTGAGATTCCTAATCTGAAAAGGAATTGCTCCCAGAAGACTATTACTCCCAAGGTCTAGATACCGTAGTTGTAAAAGATTTCCAAGTTCAGAAGGAATCCTCCCGGTAAGTACAGAAAATGAGAGATTGAGATATCTTAAGTTGGTGAAGGAGCCCATGAGTTCTGGGATGTGTCTCCATGGAAAATCATGATTGCTGAGATCCAGATGTTCAATATTTTGCAGGTCAATCAACGAAGTGAGATTGATTCCACCTCTCAAATATTGTGTATCCAGACAACGAAGATCAAGTACCTGTACGTGACCAGTTTCTTTGTTGCATTGAATGCCTTTCCATTTGCAACAATCACTGTTATTGTCATCGTCCCTCCATGTAGACAGCTTGCCATAGACATCTACGAGGCTTTGTTTGAAGTTGAGCAGTGCTTGTCTCTCCCTCTCTCTGCACTTTGCCTCAGCACTGTTAAGTGAACGGTGGAATCCGAGAGTAAATCCTGAGGTACAAAATAAAAGCTGGAGCAGAGCATAAAATATCGTGAGAAAATACCGACTCATTATAATTTTGCTGATAGGAAATAATCTTGATAAAGAGAAGAATACAATAAGAGCAAGATAATGCGAGAGAGAATTATGATCGAGTTTTCCTCTTTCACTTGTGAAGTATAAAACCTCAATGGCAAGATTTATAGTAATAATTCTACTGCTGAGTGGGGGCCGGTGGCTGTGTTGTTTACTATTGATCAAAGCAACCGCATATAGCTTTTACGTCGTTATTCACTTTTGACGTGAAAACCTCGCCACCTTACATGGATCTGAATATCTCGCCTTACGTGGATCCACTTCTGATGAAAGCTATTGCATAAAGCTTTCGCGTCAATATTCACTTTTGACCTAAAAATCTGGCCTTATGATTGTTTGAAATTCGTTGCGTACCTCAGGAGTCAGGATAATGATGAGGAAAGTACTGCACAATCCGTAGTGCTGAGAATCAGTACTGTTATTCTCGGATTCGACCGGTCACTTAAAAAGTTTATTTGCAGGAATATAAATGTAATATATCATGTTTGTTATAAATTTTGAAGAATTATTTTCAAATATTATTGATTTCTAATAAAGTTGAAAATTTTTTTTATTATGTTTTCTTACATTTTTATTCTCATGAAGAGAGATGGAAAAGTGATATTTTTATGAGAAGATGAGTAGTTGTTTTCTAACACACTTGTAACTTTTATTTTTATTTATTTTTCATTTAAATTATTTTGAATTTTCAAAAATATTCCTAAAAATATTAAAATGTAATTAAACACGTTTTTAAATATATCCAGGAACAATATTCTTGATTATAATATTTTTGAAAATGTGATCCCTGGGAATATAATATAAAGGAGTGTTAGCAACAAACTCTCTAACATACTCTTTTTAACACACACTCTATTATTGGTTAAAATTTATTAAAAGCTATAAAATCAGAAACAGCATTATTATATGGTACAAGAGTTTTCTGCACGAATCCAACATGAAATCATATGTTTATATATTATTGGTTGAAATCTTAAATTTTAAAAATAAAAAATAAATCTTTGATGGAAATCAAAAGTGTTGCGGTTTTATATAGCTTTCGCATGTACGCGAATTCATAACAACAAGCATTTCCCAATAAGAAAAGAGACTCATTTCATGAGAAGTAGGACCTACCAAAATTTGTGATTTTCAATAAATTTTAGTTAATAATAGAAAGTATATTTGAAAGAGTGTGTTAGAGAATATGTTTCTAGCATTTTTCTATAACATAACACCTTAAAACAAACGCCCATCATCACATTCTTATTCTATTTTTTCTTGAATGACATTCTTATTTTATTGTATTACATATTATTTTCAATAGCTAATAATTTAAAAGTTTATAAATTTTTATTCGTACTGTTTTAATACATATCTTTCCTATTTCATTTTTAACAAAAATTTAATCTTTAAAAATTAAATAATTTAAAATTTATAAAAAAAATTAAAACTATAATTACTTAAAAATATTTTTTTAAAAAAATAAAGTTTATATAAAAATTTATATAAATATATTTTTTATATTATTTTATATTTATTGATTCTTTCAACAATTAATTTTATTAAACACTTGTAGTTTAATAAGATAACTTATAAACTTTATAGTTAATAGTTTATAAGCAGTCAAACTAACTTATGCACTAACTTTCAGCTAAATTTGCCCCTTAAACTAACTTATTAGTTTGTTTTATCAAACATAAATATAGTTACATTTGAAATTGTAAAACCATAATTATATGTTTTTAGCAGTTTAAAAAATATTAAGAATTTTTTTTTTGACAGGAAAATATTAAGAACTAGAACGCTTACTCGTGCGATGCACGGGTGAGTGTTAGGGGATACTTAGAGTAATTTTTGGATGAATGAAAACTCATATACATTTCATTATATTGCTCACAAAATATTTATTAAGAGTGCATTGTAACAAAATCATATGAATTTAAATATTACTAAATATGAATGAATTAATTATATATGCATGTTATATAAACTTGTAAATTATTTCTTCCAAATGAAAAAGCATCTGAATACATTTAATTTTAATACAAATATAAAATATGATGTAAAATTTAATTTACAATGAGTTTATGATTGGAGAAAATTTTTGGGTATATAAAATTTACAAACATCTTATATATTAATTATAATATCTATGTTGTCAAACAAAATTGTTTATTTTTACAAATAACATGAATGTAAATATATATATATATATATATATATATATATATATATATATATATATGTATGTATGTATGTATGACATTGTATGTAAGAGTAGAAAACTTTAATTAATTCGACCAAATGAAAACATTAAAAGAACCTTAATAAAACTTTAATAAATTAGCTAATGATTGTGTGCTTTATTGTGCAGCCTGCGACCCACCTTATAACACCTTGCAAAGTACACATACATGCAATTAATGAGGCAAGGCATATGATTAATGTGAGCCCCAAAACCACATGATTTCCCCTCATATATACAACCCCATCCCACCATTGTTTTCATATATTACTTAATATTATTAATAAATATGAATAATATAATATTCATATTATAGTAAATATAACAAAATACAAAATTCTAAAAAATCAACATGAAATGTACAAATAAAACATTATACATACCTAGTCAAATATTATCTCAAGTTTTGAAAAACTTCTTTATAAACTAAATTTGATGTCTATTTGGAATTTGCATCTTCATTGTGACATGTTAGTATTTTTAATCCAGTAGGGGATGTCACACATGACAATGCAACATACAACTATCCATGTGAAAAAACAGGCTAGCTAGGGAAGATATACTTCTACATGTTTGAGTGACTGTCCCTAACTCTTGTTTACTGTCATTGCAAAAGAGATAGCAATAGGAAACTGCCTGCGTTGAAATTTAAATGATATTCTATTATCAAATGGAGTTAATGATAGTCTAGGTATAAAAATCTTCTGACTTTTCCTTCCAAAACATATTTTCCCATTTTTGTTATTACCAATCTTGTGCCACTGCATAGACCCAATGATTGATCTATATTTCTTTGTAACATTATTGAAACACCCTTTTTCATGATTTGGAAGACCTAATGTAGTAATGGTATTAAGGAACTCAAGAGTATGGATATTATCTAGAGAATCTAAATTGTCATCCAAAGAACATGGAGTATCAAAATTGAGATAAGTATTTTCTTTTTCTGGAATCAATGATAGCATGTAGTCATTTATCTTGTTAACAATCTCATTAATTTTTGGGGTTAAGATTGCTTTATTCTGAAAGAATGATTCGTTGTCCATGTTTTATAAGAAAGATGGATAAGTACTTTTGACAATAGAAGCAATATATTTCTCTAATTCTTTTATCAACATATCATCAGGTATGTCTATTGTCATATAGTCATCACTATCTTCACCCAAAGTTCCATCACTAATTTGTAGTATCCAATTTGAGAAATTCTTCAATTCTTCTGTAACACCCCTATTATTGCCTATCAAATTATTTTCTTAATTATTCTATATTTATTTTTGGAGAACTGGATGAAAATCTTAAAAATTTGAT
Source organism: Spatholobus suberectus (assembly GCA_004329165.1). NCBI lineage: Eukaryota > Viridiplantae > Streptophyta > Magnoliopsida > Fabales > Fabaceae > Spatholobus > Spatholobus suberectus. Next base: position 5,460,660 of record CM014737.1, read on the forward strand.
CCCTACGGTTATGTTCGTATTAATAGTACTTAGTTTAGATTTTTAATAATTTTTGGGAACGAAGCCTGGAAATTTGTAAAATGACCATTTTGTCCCTAAAAAGTCAGATAAGAAAATAATAAATAAAAATAGTTATAAGTATTTACAAATTTTTTTTAAGTTATGAATATACTTAGATAATTAATAATTATTTTAGAAATTTTTTAGAATTTATTGAGATAATTTTTGTGAAATGACAAAAATACCCCTAGTTGACTGCGGAAACCAACCAGAGACTTTTTGACTTTAAATATTTTGGAAATTTTATACAAAATATATTTAATTATAAAAAATTTATTTTGAAAGAAAAATAGTAAAAAAATAAAGCACCATTATTTCAATTTTTTTCATTTTGACAATTTAACTCTGAAAAATTAGGAAGGAATTTCAAATTTTGATTCCCACCATTAACTCTGAATTTCAAGAGCTATTTGATCATGATTTTTAATAATTTTTCTGAGCCGGAGCTTGGAGAAATTAAAAATGATGATTTTGTCCCTACTTCTCAATATTAAGGGTTGACATGAGAAAAAGATTCAATTGATATTAAAATGTTAATTTAAGCTTAGAATCATGTCATATATATTATAATATAATTTTAGAAATTTTTTGTAAATGTTCTAAAATTCTTGTGTAAAATGACCAAAATACTCCTAAGTGTCCGATAAACCAGCCAGTTTTGGTTTGACATCTAAAAATGGTGAAAATGGTAATTCCAGTTCATTTATAGGTAAAATATTCAATTTTCGAATTTTCATAAAAATTTTAGTATTTATTGAATTAAATTAGATTTAATATGAATTTTCTAACTTAAAAATACAAAATAAATACATATAATTCGAAATAAATTAATAAAAATAAAAATTTATTATAAAAAATATATTTTTGATGAAAAATAATATATTTGTTCAGTTTTGCATTAAAATACATTATTTTGATATTAAAAGCTAAATTATTCAAGTTTAGGCAATTTTATCGATACTAGTTAATTTACGTGCAAATAAAACTAACACAGATAAAGTTGGGACAGCACATAGTGCCACATGTCCAGCCTAGGGGTTGAGTCACCTATCTAGCTTTGCATATTTGTCCCTTAATTGAATTAAAAATAAATAAAAAATGGGATTTATGACATAATGGCTTATGTCATCAAAGTGGACACCTAATCTCATTTTTTCTTTATAAATAGGCATGCCTTTGGACAAGATTTTCACCATTCTTCTCATCCAAAAGCTAGCCGAAATATGGAGCTTCTCTCTCTAAAATTTTTTCTTTCTCTCTCTTATTTTGCTTAAATTTTACTAGTTACCATTAACTAGTAAAAATTCTCTTCCTAGGAGCTTTGCACTAATAACTCCATCCTCTTCATCAACCACCTTAGAGGTAATGGGGGGAGTGGGGTTATTCTAAATTATTGTCACTTTGCATGTTGGTAGGAAGGGTTTTTCCCTAAACCCGTTTAGGCTTGAGTTTTATTATTATTATTATTATTGTTATATTGTTTAATGTTAAACTTTAATTTTTGCTAAGTTATTACTCTGTTTAAATTTTGATTATTAAATTATAATTGCTAAGTTGTTACTCTGCTCAAATTTAGGTTGTTAAATTATAATTTTTAAGCTATTACTCTACTCAATTTTAGAAAATAAAAATGCACTTGCTAAGCTGTTACTCTACTCAAATTTAGAAAATTAAAATGTATTTATTTAGTTGTTATTTTGCCAAAATTTTAGTAATTAAGCTATAATTACTATCTTGTTATTCTGTTAAAATTTTAGGTATTGTGTAATTTATGTAATATAAGATAGAAATGTTAATTGTACTAGTGCTCAAATTAATTGAGACCAAGAAAACCTCTGTTTGAGAAATAGAAAGTTGATAAAAATAGATTAGTGAGTAATGTAAAGTAAGTGACATGTTGTGGCATAATACCCTGCTAGGGAAGCTATAGTTTGGTACATTGAGGAATGAAAGGAAAGGACCCACTTGCAAAGGTCTTGAGGGTAGGCATCGAGTGGTAAGGGTCCCAATAGCTAGGGTAGTGCCCTCAAACCGGGATGTACGCTTGACCAAGCTCGATAACCCCGACAACTGCTTAGCATTCTAGGATTGGTGTAAGAGTACACCTTTGCAAATGGATGTCCTGATTAATGTTTGTTTCTTATTTATAATGAGGACTGTACTATGTGATGATGTTGAGAGAGGTATATGTACTTCCAGTCACTTCCCAGGTTCTATTAAGAATTATTACTCACTAATGGAAAGTATGGATCCATACCAAGTCAAGGATAGTATAACATAGAAGAAACTTTAGGTTCCCTTTTTATTGTTGATTGTGTTTTATCTGTATTTTATGATAGAAATTCTACCATATATGTAGAAGTGATTTTAGAACAAATCACCTTACTCCATTACTTTTTCTTTTATGTATGATTGATCACGATTAATGAAGACCTAAATGTTGATGAGGACTTATAGGCCTAGTCTGATGGCTTGTTATTTTATGGGATAAGATAAACGGACACTGCTCTGACTAGGATCTTTTTGATGTACTGGAAATAAGTAGTAATTATTTTGATGTATATTTTGATCTCCCTGTATTTTAGTTATTTTTCTGATTATGAAATCATGATGTACATTTCTACGATGAATATATACTGATCTTATTTTTTTAACACCATTTCCAAATTCTCTTAAAATTACAATTTTTTTATTATTAAAATGGAAAAAAAATTTACTCGCATTATTAATTAAGTAAATAAATACGAGTTATGCTAAATGTGAATGGGTGTCACATTTTCATTACTGCAAGTCGAAGAACTTGTTTGCAACCTTATGTTTTTTGTTAGAGTTAGCACCTGACAAAATTCTCAAAGATATGATGTGTTAATGCTAGCATGAACAACTTCTTGCCTTGTGCCTTTTGGAATAACCGGAAGGATTTGCCCGAAGTCACCACCCAAAACAAGAACTTTGCCTCCAAATGGAAGGTTAAGAGAATTTGGATTTGAGAACCGAAGTATATCTCTGAAAGATCTGTCAACAACTTCAAAACAATGATTATGAGTCATTGATGTTTCATCCCATATAATAAGTTTAACCTGAACTATCAACTCTATTAAAGGACTACCTTGTTTTATATTGCAAGTTGAATCTTCATCAATATTGATTGGAATTGCAAATCTTGAATGAGCAGTTCTGCCACCAGGTATCAACAAAGCTGCAATATCACTTGATGCAATAGTTAGCATAATTTGACCTTGAGATCTTGTTGCTGCTGAAATAGCTCTCCAAATGAAAGTTTAACCAGATCTTCCACATTCATAAGGGAAATTAATCCTCCAATTTCCTTATCAATAGCACATATGATTATGTCATATATTTTCTTCTGTTCATTTTTCATTTTTGGATACTAAATCAGCTAAGCTCTTACCATTGATTTGTAATATTTTTTCAATTTTTGCAAGAGTCAAACTTTTCAACTGTTCTTCAGTCAATACTAAATTTGTACAAATAAAAGGTAAATTGATGAAAAACAAAAAATTTCATTTTAAATGATTTAATGAATAATTATAAAAGCAAAATAAAGAAGTGCAAATTTGAAAGTTTAAAATACCATGAAATTGATATAGCAATCTTTGTTTATGCAAGATATCTTTGCTAAGATACATCCGTGTTTTCTCCCAAATAAATTCTAGTCTAGACATTTGATTTGACAGCAACAAAGTTACAAAAAGTCTTCTTATGCAATTTACTGTGCCCCAATGGCTTGCCTCTAGAATAGAATCTATGTATTCCTTATCATCATCTAATAAACCCAATACATAGCCAGCATCCTTGAAAGTGTCATGCTTTACATTATTTACTGTTTTTATATTGTAACAACCTAAATTTCAGGTACTAGAAATAAACCATGAGGTAACTCTTATTAGGACCCTTCCCGTGTGTTATTAGATAAAGGACGCCTTAAGAGTTATTGTTATTATATCTTATTATTATTGTTATTATTATATTTATTGTTGTTGTTGTTGCTATTATTATTATTATTATTATTAATTACATGCTATGGTGTTGTTATTATATTGTTATTATTGTTATTATTATTGTCATTATTACCCTAGTGTTAGAAATTAGTAGAAATGTTATAATAGAACTCAAAAGAGCATCTAGGGCCTAATAAGAGACTAGAGCCCACTAAGCTACATACCCACCTACATGTTATAAGAAGGAGAATTAGGTTTAGCAGTCACAAAATAGAAGAAGAAAGAAGTTAGAGATAATGAGGAGAAAAGGAAGAAGAAGAGGAAGAGGAAGAGAAGGAATAGAAACCAGAGAACCCAAGCCCTAGAACTTAGCTTTGTGTCCCTAAAGGTGAGTGCTCTCTCCTGTGTCCTTCTTTGCCTTTTATGTTGTGCTTGTTTATTTATTTACCATTTTCCCTATTTTGTGCTTAAGTTAGGGATTTGATGGGTTTTGAGGGGATTATGAGTGAATAGGGAGTTTATAAATTAGATTGACTAATTATCAAAATAAAAGAAGTGATTAAGAATTTAATTATTTGTGTTGGAGTGTTTAGAAGCCAAAGACAATAGGAAAAACAAATTAAAATATGCATATTGGACTCGCTCGGAGGGGTTGGAAATTTGCTAGGTGGCTTATTTCGAAAACTAGAATCCGTGCTGAAGCCGACTGCCCACCGGGCGTGCTGACCAGCCAGGCAGGAAACCTGGGCGGGGTGAGTATGGCCATGACCCGCCGAGCGAGTACGGCCTTGGCTATTCCATTTTTGCGCCTATGAACTCCTTTTTACAGTCTTTAACTCACTATTGCTTCTTTTTTTATGCCTTGTTGAGTTTATACTTTATGATTGTTATTTACCTTGAGAGAATTGAGTGTGATATGAATTTGTGTCAATGTTTCATGATAAAAGCCCATAAAAGCTGTAAGCATTGCATGTGATCATGCATTATAACATTTGAGTTATGTGATGAAGGAATGTATGTAAAAATCTGGCTGGTGGAGGCCTGTGATGGGTTGTCAAACCCTAGTCTTGTGGGTGGTATACGGTTGGGAAACTCCAATGGTCCATGTTGATCCCATGGAGCTGGAGCGTACTGGTTAAACTGGATAACCCTGACTAGTTATCGAGGAATATCATACCAGTTGAGGGTGCGAAGGCCGAAGGCATCGGTACTTGATGGCGCTTCTTACAGTCAGTGCATTTACTCCTAGTTTACTTTTCGACAAGTTTAAGTTGGTACCACATGTGCATGAGTCAAGATTTAGGAACATAGCATGCATATGCATCCTGTTGTAGTATGATATGTTGAACTGTGCTACATTGTAACTGTGTAAAGTCTATGTGACCTTGTTCATGAGTGATTAATGTAATGTGTACACATGTGAAAATGTAATCGTGTCTTGTGATGAAGTTTTAAAGTTGTGGATATGTGATCATATCATGCACGTGTGTTGTTCCTGTTTGATAAAACAAAACGAGGTGTATGTCTAGTTACTAGGCAAAGGATGTGAAATAAATGTATGCTTGTAATTAGAATTGTATTTTCTACCTTAAGGATAAGTGAGAGGCGTTAGAATTGTGTTTGCTACCTTAAAGATAAGTGAGAGGCTAGACCCTAGGATAGTGTTATGAGGGTTCTAGTTGGATAACAATAGTTGTGAATGAGATAGAGAAAAGGTGAATTCCCACATGCCGTAACAGAAAAGTATAAGATAAGTAAGAGAGAACAAAATGAGAGTATTGAGGTGAATGGTGTTAAGGGAGTGTCAATGGTATTTTAGAATGTCTGTGACTTTAGACTTGACCCCTAAAGGATAACTTTAAATATTAAAAGGAAGAAGAGTAAAATCTAAACATGAAGAGTTTAAACACTAGAGAGGGTTTTTGGTACAAAAAAGTTCTTAGGTTGAGGATGAGATAGTAAACCAATATAACAGTTGTGAGAATGAGAGAACAGTTAATAGGAAGTATTGAAGATTGAAAGGTATCGACCTAACCATAGGTATGAAGAATTATGAGAGACCTTGTGAAGCTTAAGCCATGAGAGATGAGTGATGAAGGTTGTCCGAGTATAATAGTCTAACCCAATCGTAGAGTCCTTAGAGCACTCACTGAGACATTATGTCTCATTCCTTTAAGTTTCCCTTTTTTCGGGATACAGGTAAAGATGTGTGCAGATGGAGTTTGGAGTCACGTGTAAGAAGACGTAGTTTAGTTTACATTGTTTCATTGTATTCCTCTTTATGTTTTATACGACACCTTCGGGTGATAGATGAGGTTTATTAGGCATGTTTGGTATTTTATTGTATTATTCTTATATAAATATAATTATATTTATAAGTAGCTTCCACATGTTGTTTCTATGTTGACTTTTTTTTTGTTCTTAGAAATCTAGACTTAGTTACAGGTAATACCCCTTAAGGTATTACATTAGTGGTATCAGAGTAGGTTGATCTTTTCAGCATGTGTGTTATGTGTCTTCTATGTTTTTTATGTGTACTCTAAGAAATTGTTTGACATTATTTGAGTTACACTCAATGTTTTTGGTTGTTTGCTATGCCATAAATCCTAACTACCTTGTCATGGAATATCGAGACTAGCCACCTCAATACTTCATGCAATGTAGGTGGGAAGAATGGCGAGTAAAAATTGAGTCTAAGAGCAGTTACCCTTGAATTTCATAGTAGTAACCTCACCTAGCCAACCTAGCTTTAAGTAAGGAACCTTAGAAGGGCTAGAGAGTAGTTGAAGAATACCAACTTTAGAGACTTGGAATTCAAGATTTTTGAAACTTGACTGAGTCAACCACCATTCCTTAGGGACTATAACCCCACTAGGGGGAGTGCTAGGGAAGAGATGTGATAGATAAGATGACTCTTTCGAGGATACCTTTAAAGTGGGAGAATTTAAGATAGTATTTTCAGAGAGGCACCTCTTAGGTGGAGCGAAATCATAAAAAGAAGTTAGGAGTGTGCAGCAAAAGCGTGACAATAGGAAGAGAAAATGTTTAGGACCTCACCAACCCGAGAAACCAAAGAAAAAATAAGAGACCCTAAATGTAAGAGTCCTAGAATAAAAGGATGTCCCAAGTGTTGTAAAATCATGAGTGAGAATGTTTGCTTAACCTAAGTGTCTTACCAATGTTAAGGAATGTCTTAGCTCTAAGAAGAAGAAACAATCAACCATATACCTCTAGCTGTAGTGGGCCTTCATTTCAAGTATTAAAGAAACAAACAAGGATGACGAGCTTACCCTAGTTATGTGTTCCCCAAGTGATAAACCTTTTGGTTGTTTGCATGCCCTAAGGATAATATGTTCCTTTTTCTTGTTGTGTGGAGGATGGGGAGTTGTTTCCAAACTCCTTGTCCTTACTTAAATGCTTGTGTGTGTAGATATAGATTGTTTCAGTGCATGATTTTGCTAATTGATGTGATGACCCTTAAGTGGAATGTTGTTGCACTTGGTGTGGTTTGTGCTAAACTAGCCAAGTTATGTTGCTTAGTATTAAGAATTTCCTTTGATTGTTATATGTGCCTTTTTTGTTTGTTAGAACATGAGATGTGTGTTTGCTTACTAAATGGTTGATGTAAAATGAATGTATCTCCTTGCATGCATTCCCACTCCCCATATATATTTTGCCTTGGTGTTGTATTATATTTTGGTTAACTATAATAATAACATACCGTCTTGATTACTTTTTTTTCTCTTGATGTCTTGTATGGATATAATTGGTCTAATTTAACTAGCGAGTTGAGTAATTCACATGATTTGGGGGTGAGAGATAGGGGTGTTGATATTGTATGCTGGGTTTGAGTTTAACATCTTGGATTTGATGCACGACTATTTTTCATGAAGCACATTCATGCTGATGGCCCTAAGAGTAAAGTATGAATACATGTTTACATGTGTCATTGCAGGACTTATAGGGATAAATGCTAATGATGTATAGGTCCAATGTGTGCAAATATGTGATGTTGTGATGTCCTCCTTAGTTGCTTCCACTTACTTTTTATATATTTTTGTATTGTTGAGGGCTTAGTAAGAGATAGTTGAGTGTCTATTGTGCCTCAGGAATGTGGGTTAGAGTGCAATTGTCTTAGGATGAACGAATAGCGACCTAGGTTTCAAGTAGCATATATCCTAAAAAAAATGTTATGAAAGGTAAACCAATGTAGTAGTAAATCCTGTGAATAGGAAATCCTTAAGTACCTCTAGAGTTGGATTGATAGTGACATTTACGAATCTCAATCCATAAGTGACCTGAGTGATGATGGATTAGAGTGACCATGTAGCAGGAACCTTGTGAGCTACACCTAGCAAAGACCTATAAGAACGAATTCCTAAGTATCATACTTATTAGATAGAGGCCTAGGGAGAGTTACCTTTAGAAGAAGCTTGACAAACTAAGAAGAAATTCCTAACCACTGTTTACATTTTTAGACAAATGTCTGATTGAAAACCAATTAATCCTAGAGTTGCATTTAAAGATTAGGCCTGGACAAAGATGAATGGATGATGGTAGGTGCTTATCTAGATAGAACCCATTTATTACATGATTTCCTAAACTAGTTTAAGTACAAGATGAAGTCCTATGGAAAACCATTTTACCAAGAGAACAAAAATTTCCTTAGGAAAAAGTTAAGGAAGAATCATAGACTGTTTTGAGTTGAAATTGTTCAAGAGGCAATTAGAGGCATGAATCTTAAAGGATTGAAAAAGATAAGTAGGAGAGCAATCATGAACATGTTCTTAGGCCTTGAATTTTTAGGACAAAAATCTTTTAACGGGGGTGGAGTTGTAACACCCTAAATTTCAGGTACTAGAAATAAACCTTAAGGTAGCTTTTATTAGAACCCTTCTTATGTGTTATTAGACAAAGTACGCCTCAAGAGTTAGTGTTATTATATCTCTTATTATTATTGTCCCTATTATTGTTATTATTATATTTATTGTTGTTGTTGTTGCTATTATTATTATTATTATTAATTCTGTGCTATGGTATTGTTATTATATTATTATTATTGTTATTATTATTGTCATTATTACCCTTGTGTTAGAAATTAGTAGGAATGTTATAATAGAACCCAAAAGAGCATCTAGGACCCAATAGGGGACTAAAGCCCACTAAGCTACATACCCACCCACATGTTATAAGAAGGGAATAAAGAAGGAGAATTAGGTTTAGCCGTCACAAAATAAAAGAAGAAAGAAGTTAGAAAGAATGAGGAGAAAAGAAAGAAGAAGAGGAAGAGAAAGAGAAGGAATAGAAACCGGAGAACCCAAGCCCTAGAACTCAACTTTGCGTCCCTAAAGGTGAGTGCTTTCTCCTTGTGTCCTTCTTTGCCCTTTATGTTGTGCTTGTTTATTTATTTTGCTTTTTCCCTTCTTTGTGCTTAAGTTAGGTGTAACACCTACTATAATAAGACAAGTATTTAATTAATTTAATTATTCCTTAATCGGTTTATTAGGAACGTCGGCTATGCTTAATACTTTTATCGCACTATATTTTTTTTTTAGGAGTTATGGAATAAATAAAGAGTCATATATATATATATGCGTCAAGCCTTTGTACAAGGTCAGATGTCAAATACATACATCGAAAATACATAAAAAGAAAGCCTAAATACTCGCCCATACAAAAAATCTATCAGAACAGTACAAACCTATGTTAGGCTACCCCATCCTATGCAAAAGGATCACAAGCAGAACGATCGTCATAGTGAGTCCTTGGAGTCTATCATATCGGTATCCTCAAAGTCCACCATATCCTTGTCCTCGTTGTCAGAAGGTATATGACCATTAGGCAACTGCCTAAGGCCGTCGTAGTTGCTGATGTGCTAACCTTGGAAGAAGAAGAGATCCATCCATAGTTCTCACCCGGATGATAGGAGGGACCGGATGAAGACTCAGTGTTGTCAGGGTACAGTGGGATCTCGACTAGTGGCTCATAGTACTAGAGGTACGGTGCAGGGATCGCCATGATATCAATGTTTGAGGCACCATCCATCTGAGGGAATGGAGTGTCATCCATCTCAACGTCTACAGGTGATAGTGGAGGGGCCTGTGGTCCTCTGACATAGCCGTCGGGAGCGGTAGTAGATAGGGTCATAGGTAACGTAAGCTGCTGTATAGGTCAGAAAGCATTCGGGATGGAGGACATAAATGTGAAGGTCACCTGCCCTTGGAAAGTCGAGTACTGAGTAACCAAGTCATAGACCTAGAGTCCTAGTGGGCAGTATGATATGTGGATGTTCGCCATCCCGTGGAAGAGGTCTATTTGCTCGTACCACAATCGTATATGAAAGGAAGCAAAACAAAGGAGTGAGGTTTTTATAAAAGCCTCATTCATTTCTTAATAGGCTACAAACAACAAATTAAACAAGCAATTGGGGGAAATCCTAAGATTCGACCTATGTTATTGTCACTCACTTACAGACTTTTACTTGACATATAGATCCATACCTATCTCTAATGATTCACCTTAACCATTAGGAATTATTGGGAAGTGATTAGGAGTTCGTATAATCCCTCAAAGATATAGGCATCCATGTCATAATCATGATCCTTGAGAAAAGGCCACACGCCCATCAAGGATATACACTCCACCAATTATGGTGATGCTAGGCAGGCGTCAGGGTTACCAAGTCAGTTTACGTGATTTACCCCGGCTCAGGGTGCTAACCTGACCATTGGGATGTTCACAAGTCAGTACCTTTATTCTCAAGACCCGAATAATGGTCCCTACCTTTCATCCCATAGTGTACCAAATTGTGACTTCCCAAACACAGGCACTCATGCTTCTCAGCATGGTTCTAACTCAATCGGGATTTTCCTATGACTTTGTTTTCTAAGTTTCAAGACATATTCTATGGATAATCTAGCAAAGTTCCAGCGTTACTCATTGCAGAGATTTCATTCATCTATCATATGTACATAAAACTTAGAATTAATTCAATACGAATACCATAGGGAAGGAAATATCAACAATCAAAGTTATATACATATTCATTCTCATACATTCATGCATTTATTATGGTTCTTATTTTAATTACTTATCCTTCTCCTTTTCTAACTTTTCAAACTAGACCATTTAAAGGAAAAATTTTCAATCAACCATTATAAATAAGACGTGTTAAATAAATTTGAGAGAAGTTCTTTTCTGATGTGGAAGGTCAGACTATACTGCAACCACAGAGCATACTTAGAGTTTCTCTCTAGTTGTTTCCTTTTACTAGAATTTGGGGTGTTCATCTTACAAAACCAAGACTTCTAATTTCTTGAAGAAAATCATGTAATTGCATGCATTTTACCAAAACATTTGTTACCCAAGATTATTTGTTTATTTTCATACTAGCCATAATTTGTTCAAAATAATAGTTGAATGGTAACAAATTAAAATTTGTCCAATAAGGTCTTTATTTCTTAAAAACTTCTCCTAGTTTGGGCCTAAAGTCCATTTAGTCAATTTTGACAAAACTTTATTTCTTAAATTAATCCGCAAGATTTAGTAGAACTTGCTTTTTCAAGAAAACCTTTTCTTCAACTTTTCCTAAGATTTATTTGTTTTACCAATTTGAACCAATTCAAGTAATTATAAAAAATGCTTAATTTTAATAAAAGAAATTCATTTTCTTCTTTACGTTTTTAAAACAAAAGAGAATTTTTACCTTGTCACTTAGATTTTTAGTACGTTATAAAAATCTAAACTTTGTATAAATAATTTTTAAAAGAATTTTCTTCTTACTTCATGTTTAATGGGCCGAATGCCCTTTTTAGAAAAAGCTCAAATTATTTTTTTTTCTTTCTAGAAATTGAATCCATTCTCTATGTGGTCCGAAATTTATTTTATAATTTATTATTATTTCCCAACCATCTTACTCATTCTAATATGTTAATTGACATAAAAAAAAAAATTCTTATTCTTTTCTTTCATGAAGTGGGCCAAGAACCCCTAAGAGAAAATGGGTTCCAAAATTTGTTATTCCAAGTGATCTTAAGGCTTTAAATTGGTTTTTAAGGAAATAGCTAGCTTGCATTAAAATAGGCTCATTGATGGTTATTCATAATAGGATACTAAGTTATAATATGATACCAACAATAAGAATAAAATTAACATAAAAATAAATGACAATAATCAAGATAACAATAAAATAAAACTTAAGTAAATAACAATAGAATAACAATTTTAGGACAACAATAAGATAATGGCAATAATTTAAATGGGCAAAATATAAATGGCAATATAATGGAAATAATAACAAGGCAAGAAAATAAATAGACTTTAAAGTAAATGACTTAATAAAGCAAGAATTTAAATAAACAAGAATATAAATTATTACATAGTAGTAATGGTAGGGTTAGTAAGCTAATTGGGTTTAAGGGATAACCCACACACAGACACCCATTAAGAAACAAATTTAGAGTCTAAACCTCACTCCCCCTTACCTCCAAATATGGTTTATTGGTGGAAGAATAGAAGAGGAGAGGTGGCTTGGAGGTTTAGGAGCCTAATAACTTAATGGAGAGTAAAAAAAAACCAGAGTTTGGGAAGGGGAAGAGCTCACGTTCCAGCAGTTGGGAGGCAGAGAGAGAGCTCTGATTTTCTGAAGGGAGAGTGTAGAAGTGTAGTGGTTGATGGGGTTTACTTATAGGACAAAAAGTAGGTACTTTTAGATTTAATTTTTGAACCAAAATCAATAGAATATCATTTTTGTGTGTACTTTCCCCATGTGGGCTGAGGGTGACGCCCCAGACCTAGTCAAAGGTCTGAAAAATCAAAAAAAATATTTTACATAATTATTAGATATTAAAAATAATTAAATATTAATTTATTGCAACAAAGTTAGACAGGAATTTTGGGTAAGTTTTTGGAAAACCTGGTCACACCACGTTTTCAAACATAATTTTGTGAGCCTTACAAAAATTTTTCAGAATTTTCTCATGTATATATTATTTATAATAATTTTTTCACTAAAAAACACATTTATTAAGCCCGTAAATCCAATTTTTGTCAAATAAATATTTTTTCAGACTTTTCACTATTTTTTTCTTAAAATAATATTGGTATAATTAAAATATACTCAATATAAAATTTTCAAAATATTTTGAGGTTAAAAAGTCTCCTGCTAGCTTTTGTAGTCGATTAAGGGTATATAGGTCATTTCACAAAAAACTGTCTTAGTAAATTTCCAAAAAATTTATAAAATTATTATTAATTATTTTGAATATAAATATGGTTTAAAAATAATTTTTAAATCTCTCTAGCTAATTTTTCTATTTTATCCTATTAAACAAGATTTTAGGGATTAACCAGTTGTTTTATCGCTTCTAACCCAAATAAAATATTAAAAATCTAAACTAGATAGAACTTACTAATATGAATATAATCATGAGAATTATACCCTTGAGATTCCAATTTGATTTTTCATAGTTAATCATAGAATAATTAGAAAAACAAACGAGTAAGTTAAAGTGGGGGTGTTACATTAGAGATTTGATGGGTTTTGAGGGGATTGTGAGTGAATGGGGAGTTTATAGATTTGATTGACCAATTATCAAGATAGAAGAATTGATTAAGAATTTAATTATTTGTGTTGGAAAGTTAAAAAGCCAAAGACAATTGGAAAACAAATTAGAATATGGACCTCACACCTGCCCGGCGGGATTGGAAATCCACTGGGTGGCTTTTTTCGAACTGGCAAATGCACTGCCCACCAGGCGTGCTGACTCGGTGGGTGGGATATGAAACTCGACAGGCGGGATGAGTTTGACCATGACCCACCAAGTTGGTACGACTTGGCTTGTTCCATTTTTGCTCCTATGAACTCTTTTTTACAATCTTTAACTCATTGTTACTTCTTTTTGTATGCCTTGTTGAGTTTATACTTTATGATTGTTATTTACCTTGAGAAAATTAAGTGTGATATGAATTTGTGTCAATGTTTCATGATAAAAGCCTATGAAAAGCTATAAGCATTGCATGTGATCATGCATTATAACATTTGAGTTATGTGATGAAGGAATGTATGTAAAAATCTGGCTGGTGGAGGCCGTGATGGGTTGTCTAACCCTAGTCTTGTGGGTGGTAAACGGTTGGGAAACTCCAACGGTCCATGCTGATCCCATGGAGCCAGAGCGTACTGGCAAAACTAGGTAACCCTGACTAGTTACCGGGGAATATCATACCAGTTGAAGGTGTGAAGGCCGAAGGCATCGGTACCAATGGCACTTCTTACAGTCGTGCATTTACTCTTAGTTTACTTTCCGACAAGTTTAAGTTGGTACCACATGTGCATGAGTAGAGATTTAGGAATATAGCATGCATATGCATCTTGTTGTAGTATGATATGTTGAACTGTGCTACATTGTAACCAGTGTAAAGTCTATGTGACCTTGTTCATAAGCGATTAATGTAATGTGTACACATGTGAAAATGTAATTGTGTCTTGTGATGAAGTTTTAAAGTTGTGGATATGTGATCATATCATGCACGTGTGTTGTTCCTGTTTGATAAAACAAAACGAGGTGTATGTCTAGTTATTAGGCAAAGGATGTGAAATAAATGTATACTTGTAATTAGAATTGTGTTTGCTACCTTAAGGATAAGTGAGAGGCTATACCCTAGGATAGTGTTATGAGGGTTCTAGTTGGATAATATTAGTTGTGAATGAGATAGAGAAAGAGTGAATTCCCACATGGCAGTAATAGAAAGGTATAAAACAAGAGTGAACAAAATGAGAGTATTAAGGTGAGTGTTATGAGAGTGTCAAGGGTATTTCAAAATGTCTGTGACCTTAGACTTGACCCCTAAAGGATAACTTTAAATATTAAAAGGAAGAAGAGCAAAATCTAAACATGAAGGGTTTAAATACTAGAGAGGGCTTTGGGTAAGACAGAGTTCTTAGGTTGAGGATGAGATAGTATACCAATATAACAGTTGTAAGAGAATGAGAAAGGAGTTATCAGGAAGTATCGAAGATCGAAAGGTATAGACCTAACCATAGGTATAGAGAATTACAGGAGACCTAGTGAGGTGTGTGCCATGAGAGATAAGTGATAAAGGTTGTTCGAGTAAAAGAGTCTAACCCAACCATAGAGTCTTAGAGCACTCACTGAGACATTATGTCTCACTTCTTTAAGTTTTCCCTTTTTTAGAATACAGATAAAGATGTGTGCAGGTAGAGTTTGGAGTCACATGCAAGAAGACGTAGTTTAGTTTACATTGTTTCCTCATATTCCTCTTCATGTTTTGTACAACACCTTCGAGTGATAGATGAGGTGTATTAGGCATGTATGGTATTTTATTGTATTATTCTTATATAAATATAATTATATGTATGAGTTGCTTCTACATGTTCTTTCTGTGTTTTTAAGTCTTCTTTTTTGTTCTTAGAAATCTAGACTTAGTTACGGTAATACCCCTTAGGGTGTTACATATATCATCAAATGATTAAGGTCCTCTAACTATATTAAGTATATTCCTTAAATAGTATAGCTCACCGCTTTCTAGAGGAACAAAATGCAACCTTCCAAATACAAATCCTCTTTTTCTAAGAGTCCACTTATGTTGACATTGATTCCAAACAAACTTAGATGGAAATTCACAGTATTTGAGATTTTTTGCTTCAGAGTAAACTTTATTCGCTTCCATCCACACAAGAAACATTGAGCTATTAACCTTGGGCTTGTTAAGAACTTGATCAATTGGATCACTATCACTAAACATAACAATTTGTTCATTTGGTAAATAAAAAGATAATCTTTCAACTGGAGGATGCCTGAAGCTAATATCAAAAGCAAAAATTCTCCATGCTGATTCACAGGATGATAAATACCTACAGTTATAATACAACTTTATCTCATCTATGCATTGACTAAGTGTTGATCGTTGTTTCCATAAAACGTAGCAGTGACACGATCATGACCTTTCTTTATATATTTGAAGAGGTATTTGACAGAGCGGGATTGATTACACCACTTTACATTAATATGGGCATTATATCTAAGTAGCAAATACCTATTATAAGGAACAACAAATTTGTTATCAACAATGAACTTTCTTTTTGAATTATGCTTCCATTATCTCTTCTTCTGTAAATAGGATATCCATTTGCATCAATGGTTGTTACTTCAACAAAATTCTTTGGAAAATATTTTGAGCATCTTCCATTTTGCATACATGGAGTTTTTTTGTTCTAGATACCACATGGTCCTTGAATCATGAAAGACCTAACTACTTCAAACAATTATGGTTGTTGTTTCTCATCAAGGATATCAGCACAAATAATGTCGTCAATATCATCAAGATTAAGATATTTAAACTCAGGATACAAAAACTAATATGTGAGCATGAGGTAATCCATGCTTTTGAAATTCAATTGTGTATATGACTGCAACAATAATGACTTAAAAAAACTAATATCTTTTAGTTAATTAAAAAAATATATTAAGTAATGGAGTTTCATACCTGTATTGACTTTTCCAAATACATTTCCTTATTTCCTTCATCAATTATTCAAGTTTAATTTTGAACAAGCGACATATTATATCTAGTTTATCCTCTCATTAATCCTTGCTGGTTAAGAACTCTTGATATCTCAGGCCACTTTTAATTGCATATGAAAGTAAAAAATAAATCTGAATAACCACCCCATCTACAAATAGCCATGGCATCTTGATAATTTTGAAACCTGTATCGTTCACCTCCTATAAATGATGATGGCAAGATAATACGTTTTCAAGCTGTGGAAGGATCAGTTTCTCCCTTTAAAATGGCATCAGCAAGACCTTTATACATCTCAGCTCTTAACTATTTTTAATGACATTTAACATAGTGCAAACGTGATGATTAATCATGCGGTAAGCATCAACTAAAAATTGCTAAAATAACCATTTAAACATCAGTAGACTTGATTCCTCATTATGTCTACTCAATATTCTATAAGTAATAAATTCCCTCAAAGACACCTTTTGTCTTTTCATGCTCGTTGAGCCAAACTTTCCCTTAGCATTATGTTTTCATTAAATCCATCTTCTCCTCATGGAAACAATAATGGATATTGACGAGGATTATAAGATGAATTTAAAATAGAGACTTGTTGTAGTGGGCCTGACTATGATTTTATAATTATATCCTTTTTGGCACTGGTAGAATCAAAATCTCCCACAATAAGAGCAGCTACGTCTGATATTGTTGGAGGGTTATACCTTCTACCATCATGACCTCTCTTTCCTATGATTCTCAACTTTAACTTTGGAATAATACTGTACTAAATCGCTCACACACCATTCTATAAGCTTTTACAAATGGATTGTACTTATCCAGCATATCTTTCAAGTCAAAAACAATAGATGATTGCACAAAAGATGTATCTGAAAGAATGAAAATCACACAAGAAAGGGGATTGAATTGTGCATTTAAAAAAACTTCCTCCTTTAAAAAAAAAAAAAACAAACGAGTTCAAAAATAGTTTAAAGAAGGGATAAGAGAAGAACAAAGACATAGAGAGTTTTTATACTGGTTCACTCAAACTTAAGCTATGTTCAGTCCCTTCAACCTGAAGGTATCAACTAACCAACCATAGGTTGCACATAAGTAATCTTCTTGCCTCTTCAGGCTTTACAAATCAATCCACCTAGATTGCTTAACCGCTCAAGTATTCTTTTTCACTAAGCCTCTCTAGGCTTTCACTAAAGTCATCCAGTATATGCAAGAAAATGTAGTCGTTCTTGTTGTTTTTCATCTTCTCTCGAGCTAGTATATATATGGTCTCTTGGAAAAAAAATAGCCATTGAAATACTTAGCTTCATTCTTCAATAGAGACAACTGTGTGCGTGTATCGAGTTGACAATAGAGTTAGAAAAGTAACTTTTGTTCTTGCACTAAAATGGAATATGTAGAGTTGTGTTGAAGAACTGCTTTTCTGAACATTCTTCATTGGGCTTGCCAGCTTGATAAGTTGACTTCCTTTTTCTCCAACACTTGCGCTTATACACTAACATGTATCTTTCTTTCATTTAATGCTTAGATATTTGAACGTTGGATCTTTTTAATAGGTAAAGCATTAGTCTCAAAATATTCATGTGAGAAACGCATAGTCTAGACAAGGTTTAAACACTTAGATGTTAGAGAAAGACTTACGCTTGGACGAACTTCATATACAAGTCTTATTGGACGCTTGTTAAAACTGGGGCGTTGGACGCCTTGATATTAGACATGCATTGGACGCTGTAGAAAACATTTTTTACAGTAGAAACTTAAAACTTAATAAGTTTATTATCTTCAAAATTTGAGGGACTAGACGTTTTATACATCTTTAGTTCTAACAATCTCCCCCTTTTTTATGATGACAAACCTTATTAGTTTTTAAGTTTTGAGAGCATATATATATCAAAAGAAAATGCATCGCATATGAAGAAGATTTGATAGACCTACTTTTATACTCCCCCTGAGTCTGATATTCCAAGCAAGTTTGCACACATTTGAAACACATTATATATCAAGCAGATTTATTATCTAGACAAAGGCAGAGATCAATTATCAAGTATATGCATGAATGTCATGGAATGTAAGCTTTCAGCAAACAGGAAACAACTAACTATATAGAGAAAACATATACTTTATTTCCTCTTATTTCTCTCCCTTTTGTCATTATCAAAAACAGACAGGAAAAGAGAGAAGAAAAACATCGTAGTTACTTTGGTGCCGAGGGAGGTGGAGGTGGGGATGGAGATAGAGATGGATAAGGAGTATGAAGAATTTCTTGTTGGTTTTGTAAGATTTATTGGAGAAAAGTCATGATGGGTTGAAGTTAGGCAGTGACATAGTGTTGGACAGCTGGGTTAACAGGTGGAAGGGTAGGAGGGATAAGAAAGGCAGTAGGAAGGCTTGTAGAGGCTTGTGAACCGGGGGTTGGAAGGGGCGGAGGTGTTGGTAAGGGTGGTTAAGATAGAATTGGTGGTTGAACAGTTTGAGGGTGGAGGTGGTGCTTCCAAAAACTTGAGACTTAGAATGTGTAGTTGGTGTGGACGAGGTGTTTCCCAAGTATAAGGTGGCTTGAAGGATTTTGGACTTGTGATGGCGGCAAGAATGGCATAAATAATAGATGTCTCTGTTCCAAGGAAGGGGCGCTCGTCAGCTGGACGGACAGAGGCGGCTGATGTATCATAAAAATGAAAGACACGAGCTAGACGCTGCGTGTACTTACAATTCTGCATTGTTGGAATTTTGGCCTTGTCTTCCATGGAGAATCCACTACTTGACGCTTCCTGTTCACAGTTAAAAATGTGTTAGTGCTAGAAGCGTTCAGCATCGTCCTCATCCATGTCTTGCGATAAACGCTTAGCCATGTACCATTCTAGAGTAGTGTTGGCATACTATTGAAACTCAACTCTAGAAGGTAAGGTAGTGAGGGTGGCTTGGTGATCAACTTCTTCTTCTTTTTATTTACATCCAAGGTGGGGAGCCCTAGGCAAACACGATCTGGCTGGATGCAAACGGTTGTGGATGGTGAGATGTGTTGAGAGGGTGGAATGAAAAGTTGAAACTTCAAGGTTGCAGAGCTCTTCAAAGAGTTGCAAAACATCTGCTCGAAGGGGGTGGGGAAGAAACTGGCTTCTAAAGGATCTAGAGGCCTGAACTTCAATTCAACAAGCCTGAGATGGATGATCCTTTCTGGCATTTGGCCGTGCCTTTGTTGCAAAGCTTGTTCAGTTTCCTCAACTAGAGGTACTTTGTGTTGAAGTACTCCAAGAGGGTGTGCGTTAAAGTGCCATGCTCGAACAAGTCTTAGATACCTCCTTATGATGAACCGTTTAAGCGGTAAGTGTTCTATAGTTCTTGGAGGCAGAGCCAAATATTCAGTAGATGGTTGATAGGTGTAGTCCTCCATGTATGGGTCGAAAGAGATCAGCGAGTAGTCGAACCCATACTTTGGCTCTAGAAGAAGCTCTGGATGCAGAATCATTGCATTGTCGTCCACCAAGTTTTGTTGGTTGCCTTTAACAAAAAGCAGGTTCCATTTCTTTTTTATTTTCTCCCAATCTTCTACGCATCCATCATAGGCAAAAGATATATCCAAATTTATGCTAGGAGAGGATGAGGCTTGTTTGGGGGGCTTAATGGAGATAGATGTTTTAGTGAGATTGGGGGTGGGAATGGTGCATAGATAACCATCATCACCAGGTAATAACATATCTGGTTCAGGTGTAGTATAAGTGGGTTTGTACCATTAAGGGTAATCAGATGGTATGGTTAGTGTTTGGGCTTGTGTTTGTGTTTGTGGTTGGGTTTGCTTAGAGGGTTCAATAATAATGGAATCAACAAACTCTTGCTCAGATACAATAGCAACATCAGGAACAAATGACTTACTTTTCTTTGTCATTGCAGATGTTGTTTAAGCTTCTGCTGGTCTTTTGAGCAAGGGGATTGGTTGTGTAACATCTTGTTTTTTTCTAATGCAAGACTAAGTGTTTTAATAACTAAAAAGTGGAAATTTGATATATAATCTAGGTGATTAAAAGAAATAAAGGAATTGCTGTTATGTACAGTATGTTGTATGTAGTGATGGTTTGGTGTTGTTTGTTTGAAATTCAGGTTCGAATTTAGGAAATTTGAAATATGTACTTGAGCCAATTTGGATATGTTGTGAGAGTGATTTTGGGCTTTTGAGAGAAAACAGTTAAGTTAGACTAGTTTTGAGATAAAGAAGTGGCTTGGTGAGGTTTGGGCCTCAGTTGGCCAAAAGTCCGTGTGAGAGCTACGGGGAGGTCGGGTATATAAGGGAAGGGGAGGGAGGAATTCCTTCATTCTCCCATTCTCTTTCTCTCTCTTCATTTCTCTCCTAATCTCTCTCATAAATCTGAAGTTGATAAGTGTGTTAGAGGAATTCCAAGCCCGACTTAGTGATTGTGGTGAGAGGAGGAATCAATCTATGGAAGGTTTTGGCTCAAGACACTAGATTCTCAAGGAACCTAAATTCAGATTCAAGAACTTTTAGAGGTAGGGAAGCTTACAAATCAGTTGTTTTGTGTTAATAACTGTTGGTATGCTAATTTCTTGCCTTATAATCGGTTGAATCTCTGTGGATGTTGCCATTTTCGTTGGTTTTGGGTGAAAATGGGTTTTAGGGGAAAATTTTGAGATTTCGATGAGAAATTGATGATTATGTGATGAAATGTTAGATTGATTGTATGATTTGATATGTATTAACTTGGTTGAGGTGGATTGATGTTGTTAGAACACCATTGATTCGAAAATCTCTGTTATTTGGTTGAAAAGCTTGAGTTTTTCGTAGAGAATCACGTTTTTTTTTTTAAATCGTCATATGATAATCGATTATCTAGAGTTTCAAAAACTATTTTCGTGATTTTGTTTTGGAAATAATCGATTATGGATTCTGATAATCGATTACTGGGTTTTAGAAAATTTTCTTTTGGTTTTAGTTCAAAAGTAATCTATTATGGAAACCCATAATTGATTATCCCTACTGAAAAACGAAATTTGGTGCATTTTTACTAAACTGATATAATTTGTTACTACAATACATAATCTGTTATTTCAAAATTGAATGTATTATTTAAGATTTTAAGTTTTCATTTCAAAACGTGAAGTATTTTGTATATACACATATAAAAAGGGTATTATACATTTTAAAAAGCTCTATTTGAGAATGATGGAGAGTTGTCTAGTTGGAATATGATTTTCTTTAAATTAAAGAAGTGAATTTTTTCAAACGTTTTTGTAAATTTCAAGATTTGCCAATCTTCCAAATGGTTTTCAAAGAAGGTCTTGGTTTTCAAATTGTAGTTGATTGTTGGATTGGTTGTGAAGTTGAAGGTTGCTTAGGTAGGACCTTCACTTGATGTGTATGATATTGTTGTATGAGGTTTCTCATGAGGCGGGCTGCTTGGATAGGGCCTTACCTGTTGACCATGCAAGAAGCCGAATTGGGCGTGCATGGGGTTGATGGTGACTGTTGGACCACAGGTGGTGCTGAGTAGGCCACGTGGTGTTATGTTGATACATATATGATATGATGACTATTGTGGTTGAGTTAATGGTTGTGTTGATATGTTGCTACATATATATATATGATATGATGATTGTTTGGTAGAGTTGATTATTGTGGTGATACTTGCATTGGCACGCATATGTTGTTGGCTGAGGTTGTGAGGAACTCAAATCGTGTGCAAGTAGGCATGTAAGGTGGATGGTGACTAGAGTTGGTACTCAGATAGGCCTCCAACCTAGTGCCTGGATAAGAAGTGGGGCCTTAAAGCTAGGCTTAGGGATGAGTGGATGGATAATTTCGTAAGGGGCCAAGGCAGTGTAGGCCTTGTGTCGTGGTATACCACCACCCACATATACTTATCCTGACAACCATAAGCTTATCCAACAGATCAGAGTTTTGGCAATCCCTGAATGGTGCTAGATGGCCATGGTAGGGGATAAGACCTGGCTGATCGCCTGAAATGTAGAAAATCTCTCGAGAGTCGTGTCATTCATACATTGACATTTTGGGGTCGAAGGCATGATGTGTTGTGTTGTATGTATGCAAACTCATTCTCTGATGAAATGGGAATCCAAACTTGTATGTTGATGAAATTGTTATTATGACTATTTGATGCCGTTGTTGCTATGAGTACTTGGCAATTGTTATTGTGGTTGTGTTATGTGTTAGTAGCCGAGGTAGTATTATTATTGTTACTTGTTTATTGTGGCTGCTTGTAATCGTTATAGTTATTATTTTAAGTAAGCTTACCCTTGCATCGTTTGCACGTGTGGTTCGTGCCTGTGATGATCACATCTTTGGCGTGGGAGCAAATGTTGAGTTTTTGGCAGGTTTAGCTTCACTTAATTGGTGATGAAGTTTCGTTTCAGCTAGTGGCGAGATTGAATAAGCATGGAGAATTATATTTTTGTTCTTTTCTTTAAAGGAATTGATATTCCTTATTGTTGTTTATTTCTTTTAAAATGATGTATAAAGTGGCCAGCTATAGGAAGAGTGTTTTGTACCCTATGTTTGTTGATATAAATATATTAATAATGTTTGTGTGTGTATTTTCTTTTGATTTCCCTAATGTATATATATATTTCTAATTATATAATCCTTCCAAGAGATAAGGTAGAAATGTTGCTATGTAGCAACAGTGGGTCGTTACAGGTTGGACTGGATGAGCTTCTTCTTGGGTATGAGCTGCAACAATGGCACTCTTTTGCTTCTTTAGTAGGACTGCGATGGATTCGTGATCCTCATCATCAAAGTCCTCTTGTAACTAGAGTCTCATTTTGGCAGGTGCAGGTAGGGAAGGTGCAACAATAAGAGGAGCAGAGAGCGCTGGAGCTTGTTGGGTCTTGGACCGTGTCACTCTGGACGATCTCCCTTTGGATTGTTGCCTTCTGGTAATAGGTCTTGCAACAGCCACTGAATGGACGAACAAAGCTTCGTCATCTAGCTACTCAGCTTGTTGGGCAACTTGTTATGCTGCAGGTTGGGGTGCCTCCTCTGCAGGTTCTTCCTTGACGTCCACGGTCTTAGAAGCTTTCTCTAAGGGTTTCAAGACAAACCCAGCCTTCATTTGGATTATGTTGTTGCAGCCAAAGGGCAACTGAGTGAACCTGTGGCCACCACCCAGCCTTTTGATTTCAGCTTACTCACCACCAGTCAGAGCAAAGAATACGTGGTATACTTGCTATAGCTAGAAGATTCTATTCAACAGCGCAGCATAGGTGATTTGGTCAAATTCACCTCGTCCCTTCATGATTCAGAAAATGTTGCTAAGTATGAGATGAGGAAGGTTGAACTGTTGTCATGGTCACCATATGAAAAAGGGCAAATCGGTGTAAAAAGGTCACAGTTGTCCTTGGAGTCAGCCTTGTGAAGTATATCCTTGTTTAGGAACTGCTGGTATACTTTTCCTTCCTTAGTCAGCTTGCTGTACTCCACAGCATCTTTTGCTTGTGGTCCCATCAAAGTGGCATCCACTGTTTCATGGCCACTGAAGTTGCTTTCCTAGTTGTTCTTGATGTAGGAGCCAACCCACTCGTAACCAATAGCTTGAGCGATGCTCCCTAGGTCAATTTACTCCTAGACAGTGCTGACTACACTGTTGTTGGTGAATTCTGCACTCCTCCAGAAGCGTCTAATGAGCTCTGTGTATATGATTTCGTTCAAGTGGAAGTAATTCAAGATTCCACACTGCACAAGGTTGTCCTTCACTTTGAACCCCATGTCATCAAGAGCTTTTATGTCGAAGTGATTTTCGATCAAAAGTATCGCTTCATTTTGGCTTTCGAGACAGGCCACAACTTTCATGGTGGTTCTAGCTTTCTCAAATGCCATTGTCGAAGAGATGAAGGTTAGAGTTCAGGAGATTTTGGGAGTTTAAGAGAGAGAGAGATTAAGAGCAAGGTCTCAGAGATAGCAAGACATTAGTGCAGGAAACGCTTTTTAAATCGATTAAAAAAGGCTTTTTAAATCGGGTATGAAACCGATTTAGATACAGCCGATATAAAAGGTATTACGATTTTAAACTGCATTTTGAACCGAGCTAAAAAAACTTTTTAAATTGGTTGAAATTGAACCGATTTAAAAAGTGCACTTTTTAAATCGGTTAATGTACAATCAATTTAAAAAGCTACTTTTTTTTAAAAGTAATTTCATTGTTTTATCATGCAACCAACCCTATTATCATTAAACAAATGCCACACAAGCAACCAGTACATCATCACATTAAGTTATAATATACTTTAACCAAACAAAACTTCAAAATATACTTTGAAACATATAAAATAAAAAACTACTATTCTTTGCCTAGCTAAAGACATTGCAAACAACCTATCTATTACTAATTTGAAGGAAGAATGCTGCCCAACTTTGGCGGATGTCTAGCAAGTCCTCCTGTGAGAATGGTTCCCTATCTACGAATATCTATGAGATAAACATAAAATAAATCATTATCCAGTAAACTATAAAAACTATAACCATTTTAACTGGATGAAAATTATGTTACCTCGTCCCATGAATCCACAATATCTGTTGAAACTATGGTCAACATATATTACATTACATAATATCCACACTCATAGCTCCCTCCTTGTTTGTTAGCCTACCAATGAGAAAATTGCTTTTAAAAACAAGTTGTAGGAACTATTACAAATTGTAATTGAATATGCAGTTGTAAATCACTTACATAGGGAAAAAACCAACTAGGCTTCCTTCTTAGTGACACATGCTTACCCGCTAATGTTTGATATCCAATCATGGCTCAAATTGAAAAATGGATATGCAAATTATGGTATATTTCAAAATTATAATTCAAAGGATGAAGGAATATATTATAAATTTAAACTTACCTTTCTACTAGTTGTTTTAATTCTTTGTTGGGCTTCTTGTGCAACGAACACAACAAGGCCACAACATTGTCCCTAGGACAAATAATTAGCAATTGTCAATGCAAGCCGCATGTGAAAAAGAATATAAGTGATGACATTCAAATATCATTTAAAATCATTTGGGTGTGAAATATATACTAGTGCTTACCAATGCAAGTATGGTGCTCGGTAACACCGTTTTTGCCATTAAATATCCAATTTTGAATGTAGGCTGGGAATCTTCATCCTTGTTCTTTATTTTCTGAATAGGGAATGGGTTAATAAATCCATAAACATTGTCCCGACACTTTGAGAGACAAAGGCGATGCATATACCTAAAATATTCAAATAAGTGTTAATTATAATAAAAGAGATGCTTATTTAAGAGATTTCCAAAAAGATTAAACTTACAGCAATCATAATTATAAAACTAAGATATTCAGCATGTCATTACCAGTGCATATTTCCAAGACATCCTTCTGGGTGATCCATAGGTCAACATGATTGGGTATGCCAAGGAATGAGGGTTCCCAATCTATTTGCACCACATCCGTCCCCAAACTAGATGCCACCTGCCATAGGCGTGTCATTGGATCAACTTGAGGTTTCGATTTTTTAGGTGGAACATCTTTCTTCGATGGTTGACCATCCTAATAAAATAAATATAAAATAATGTTATAAAATACAATCTAGTAATTTCAATTTGTAATTAGAGAAAAAAATAACTTGAGATGAAATTTGAATATACCTTAGCTAATGTAACCTTTATAAGTCGTTTTGGCCATTGGATAAACTGTTTAGGAGCCTGCCCCACAATCTGAACCTCCTCAATGGGTACAGGGACTTGAGCATATGCATCCTAAATTTGTTCAACTACCACCCTTTCCATATCATCCTCAATGGTCCTGTGATGTATGGTAGGCCCCAAATTATATACTCTCCCATAGGCCACTAAATGAACAGGCTTTCCATCAACATATAACTCACACTGCTCAGCAATATCAGTATCAGTCTCTTCCCTAAAAGGATCAGCGGCAACACAACTTCCCTTTGTGCTGACACATACAGGAGTATGAGCTTGTTCTAGCTAGACATTTGTATTCTGTTGTGAAATACCCAAAGATGCCAGCTCCTTTCTGATCTCTCATCTCAACTGCTCTTTAAGCTCATTTCTAATCTCCTGTCTGATTCGCTCCATCTCTTCCCTTCTGACAATCCTTGAGGTGGGCCCACTACGTGAAGGTGCTCATAATAATCACGAATGCCAACACCTCGTCCAGTAGCACAAACCCAACTAGGGTGTTCTGGTTTCCTGATAGCAGTAGTTAATATATCCTCACGTCCATGAGAAACAAATGTTCCCTATGAGCTCTGCTCAACAAGAGAATCCTACAACATATAATTAAAATAATGAGTAAGAAGTATAACGTAGCAAGTTACAATTAGTACTTGAAGTAAAAAATTACTTACAATATTTTTCGCAACGATGCATGTCTCCTTTAACGTATATCCACCCGACTGTAGTGTGCGAGCCACCTTCCATTTATCCCAGCATTGCAGTGGCAATGGAGGAGCAATATCTCCAACAGATCCAGATGCCGAGGGGTTGCCTTGCCTTCTCAGCCATTTATTTCTGCTTAAGCAACTTATACCCCCTACGAGATAATCTGCGGGGGTGGACATTCTTTGATGCAATCATCTGTCCCTTTTTTCTCTTCTCCTGTGAACAATAACACACTGTTACATTCAATAAAAATTAATCAAATGTTGTTGTATTATTAAAAAAATATGTTTCTAACTAAACCTGAAAGACAGGATCCTCTCAGCTTTTAACAAATTTTGCCCACGTCTCCTCGTCCAAAAATGCATACTTCTCAAATGGAGAAGTGTCTTTCAATTTTCCATATATGTATCTCATGGTGAGCTGTGTCTTAAATGCCTTCCAACGCTCAGCTGCAAGTGTTAGTGATTTTTTTTTCAATATGGCGTTATGCGATACATCATAAGTGAGTTGCAAAATAAAATTGAAAAGTCAATGTGCAACAATAATACAGTGAAATACAATATTTATGTTTGAGACTATAAAAGTAAAATACCATGATAGTTTTCCAAATTTGATTCTTCACGCTCTCCTCTACGTGGTCCCAATCCTCATAAAGGATAGAAACCTTGCTTCAAGCAAGGACACCTACAAAACTAATAAGTTTTGTGGCATTTTCCCCTTCAAGTGCCCCACTAGTCATGTCAAACTGAATTGGTATTAGATGGTCACCAGCCCGGTTGAGAGTCAACTCCTTTAATCGTGTCCCTTAGTCTACCCTTTTTTTCGTAGACTTATTAGATGGGTTACTAGAAAAATCAACCATGAGCCTGTTTACAAATGAAAAAAAAAAGAAATGTATAACAGTATCAACATTCACAAAGCATGTCATTTCGAAAGATAAACATTACAATTGAAATGAAATAAATAAAATAACAAAATAACAAAAACAAGAATAAACAATAAGATAAATATAAGTTAGTAACTAACACTGTCAAGTACGTGTGTTTTCTCATATTCCTTCGTGATGATCATCACGTGTGGCATATACATGATCCATTTCATTCTCATCACTAAAAGTGGGCATCTATGTTGAGAAAGAAAGAATGTCAATAAGATCGACATTTGAATCTTCTTTTTCATCACTAGCATGTAGGCTTCTTCCTTGCAAAACCACTGACCATCTCTTGTTAGAAGGATCACTAACATAAAAAATTTGTTTTGCTTGGTAGGCCATAATGAAAGGCTCTTCCTTATAACCTACCTTGTTAAGATCAACCAATATGAACCCTAATTCATCAGTTTGCATACCAGGTGTTACTGTCAACCCACTTACATTTAAAAACAGGCACTCTGAATTTTGTATAGTCAACTTCCCATATGTCTTCAATAACTCCAAAGTAACACATGGATGCCATAACGGGATTTTTATCCTTTGAACTAAAGAAGTGCATGGACTCAGCTACAACCATAACCCCACTGTTTTGCATGGTACTCTTCTCATCCAACGACTTTGTATGGAAACAAAACTTGTTGATATCGTATCTAGTCCAACATATGACATCAAAGTTAGGCCCATGTGCTAGCCATTTTAATGTGTCAGAAGCATTGTCATCATTCAAAACTTGTTCTTTAAACCAGTTTAAGAATGTTTTGTTATGCTCATTCAACTGCCATTTCTCCAACATTCTATGGTTGTTTTTCTTGACAATGTTTTTATGAGCAGAAAAGTAAGGTCAGCTTCATTAGTATTATTCAATATATACAAATGTGCTTGTAAAACTTCCTCCCGACTCATTGGTTTAACCTTTACACCTCGAGTACCCTTATCGAAAAATCTTCCATCATGACGCGATTTAGGAAGCCCTACAGGTTTAGCTTGTGACAGATATTCTATATAAAACTCAATGGCTTCTTTAGCAATGTACCTCTCAACAATAGATGCTTCTAGACGGTATGGATTCTTGACGTACCCTTTCAAGATCTTCATATATCGTTCAACAGGATACATCCACCAGATATTCTAATCTCTCTCACAAGATGCACTATTAAGTGAACTATGATGTCAAAAAATGAAGGAGGAAAACACATCTCCAACTTGCACAATATAATAGCAGCTTCATTTTCTAACTCATCCAACTTCATAGGGTCAATGACTTTGCTGCATATGGCATTGAAGAATAAGCACAGTCGCGTAATGGCATGTCTAACCTTTTTAGGCAATATGTCACGAATAGCCACTAGTAGGAGTTGTTGCATCAAGACATGGCAATCATAAGACTTTAACCCAACTAATTTATGATCTTTTAGTGACACAAGGCTCTTGATATTTGAAGAGTATCCTTGTGGCACTTTCACGCCCTGCAGACACTTACAAAAACTTGTTTTTTCTTCTCTTGACAAGGTATGGCATGCTAGGGGCAAATATGTCCGCTTACCCACTAACTGCGGACCTAACTAGAGGCATATACCTATCTTAACAAGATCTTGACGACCATTCAAACCATCCTTCGTCTTGCCTTTAATGTTGAAAAGAGTGCCGATGACACTATCACAAACATTTTTCTCAACATGCATTACATCTACACAATGTCTAACATCTAGATCGCACTAGTAGGGAAGATAAAAGAAATTTGACTTCTTCTTCCACAAGTTTTTCTCGATAGCTTTCTTTTGAGTCTTTCCAAATTCGACACTAATATCCTTCACCCGTTGATAAACCTGCTCGCCAATTAAGGTAAGTGGCACAATACCATCCTCCTGACATCCATTAAAAGCTTTTTTGAGTCTACGATATAGGTAATTAGACCTGAGAAATTTCTGATGCCCCGTATAAACTGTCTTCTTGCCATGTTTAAGTTGTATGTAGGATGTGTCTTCTTCACAGATAGGGCAAGCATTATGCCCCTTAACACTATACCCACTCAAGTTTCCATGTGTTGGAAAGTCATTGATGGTACAAAATAACATTGCACGCAACATGAAATTTTCATGATGATACCTGTCATACACATTAACACCTTCATCCCACAGCATTCTCAAATCATCAATCAAGGACGAAAGTAGACATCTATGCCATTTCCTGGCTGTCTTGGGCTCGCAATCATCATAGATAGCATAACATATTTTCGCTTCATGCACAACCAAGGAGGCAAATTATAAATAATTATAAGAACAAGCCATGAACTGTGTTTACTGGATAAGTTCCCATAAGGATTCACTCCATCCGTAGCAAGTCCTAGCCTAAGGTTTCTTGCCTCAGTCCCAAAAACTAGAAACAAAGGATCAATTTTCTTCCATTGCGGAGAATCAGTAGGATGGCGAAACTATCCATCACATTTTCTCCCATCTACATGCCACGTAAAGTTCTTCGCGTCTTCTGCATTATCAAATAATCGCTTTAACCTTGGAATTATTGGAAGATACCATAACACCTTTGTAGGGGACCCTCTTTTTTGCTCTCGTCACTATTACAATCATCATCCTTCACTTTATACCATGACACCCCACACTTGGGACACTTGTGAAACTCTTCAAATTCTTCTTTGTACAATATGCAATCATTAGGGCATGCATGTATTTTTTTGTATTCCAATCCCATCAGACACAACATTTTCTTTGCCTCATAGTTACGTCTCGGCAACATGTTATCTTCTGGAAGCATTTCATTCAACAACTCAAGTAATTCGGTGAAACTTTTATCACTCCATCCATTTCTTGCCTTAACATTCACCAATCTTAAAACCGCTGACAACCGTGTGAATTTAGTGCACCTCGGATATAGAGGCTTATTCGCATCACTGCACAAAGTGTCGTACACTTGAGCTCGCTGAAAAGACTCTAGTTCAATATCACGAATCATGTCCTCTAGTCGATCATCCATAGGTACATCAACTTGCTCTATTTGAGACACATTCGGCATGTCTAACAATTCACCATGCCATGTCCATGTTGTATAACTCTTGCAAAACCCATCACAAAGAACATGCTCCCATATTTGCTCAATGTGTAGTCGTCTCTCATGCAAACAATTAACACAGGGACAATAGACGAAGCCACCACTATCAGGAAGATTTCTTTCTGCAAATTGGATAAACTCTTCCACTCCATTCTGATACTCATTAGTTGTGCGTCTATAATTAATCCAACTACGATCCATAACTTCGTACTGTGATCCACAAACCATATCTTAATGCATGTAAATCTCAGTTTTGTATACAAGGTGTGGCCCTATCCCATTCAGAAAGACATTTTCTTAAACTTAATTAATACGTACAAGTTTAATCTCATGTTTTAAATTTGACAAAATTTTGGCAGCATTTTGCATTGTTCTCCAAGGATACAAAATGAAAGTGGTGACATCAAGTTCACCACAATCAAGTATGCACCCAGAGACACAACACGAAATGCACTAAACCAAAATTTAATCAAATTTAAGACGAGACTTAACCACTACGTATTAATCAAGTATAAAAAATGAATCTTGCCAAACTGTCCAACCAGGCAATTCAAGATTCAATACAATAATTAGTAATTTAATCATTGTATTGAATCTCAAACAGAAGCTAAGGTTCGCTCGTAATGCATAAATTTAATAAAAAACAACAAAATTAAACACAGAACATAATGAATATAATTTATACAGAAATTTCGACAGAGTTTCCTATGTATTTTGGTGCTTTCCCAAATACTTGTTTAACATGTATTCAATCATAATACCAAAGGTTAATCGATCAGACAATCCAATCCCCAACAACTCTCATATCGGCTCTCAAGACCAATATTATTACATTTAAATTTCTTAATCTCTTAAACTTTAGTACTTAAATTCTTCAACTTTAGATTCTTATATATTAATTCACTCTTAAACTAATTATCCTTCTTTGCTCACTTATCTTAACAATGTACTCTCCTACAAAAGTCCACTTATATTATTATCTTTTAATTTCCTAACAATGTTCCCAATCTACACTAAGGCTAGTTCTTTCACTCTTGTAATCCACCAACCCTATAGCCATAATACATTTTAAACAAAATATAATATATTTTATGACAATGAATTCCTTAAATATCTTTAATTAAATTAATTTCAAATTTTTATCCTTTCTCATTACTAAGCAACATCAACTGAAGTACTAACCAAAATAATTGACTTCAATTGATTATATAGCTTATGTCATTCAAATCTCAACAATTAAAATCCTTAACATATATTCATATAAGTTATGACTAACTTAAATAATACTTTTAGCTTTTTACTTAAAGATTCATAAATCCATACATGTAAAATCAACTAAATTTATTTTCTATATTCATCAACATATATATTCAAGCATAGCCTCTAGTAATTAATTTTCCATAGGAAGAAAATTCCATTGCAAAACCGCAATAATGACAGCACATGCATGAACAAAAACTTCAAAAATGGAGCTCACACCTATGCAATGCTGAACTTGTTGGTGTTGAATGGAAGTGAAGGTGAAGCGCGCAAGCCCTAACGCCCCAATGCAATGCAAATTTTGAACTTCAATAGAGTTTGGGAGCAACGCAAGACGCAAACACAATGGGGGGAGGGAGAGCGCGCGCAACGCGAACACAATGGAGGGAGGGAGAGTGAGACCTGCACGACCACAATGGAGGAAGGGAGAGTGGCACCACTTGAGTTTGGAGTAAAGGAGGGAGGGAGGGGGAAGGAGTGTCGACGCACGGAACAAGAAGATAAGACTAGAGTGTATGAGTAAAAATTTTAAAATGCTGCATTTTTAAACCTATTCCAAGCGGAACCGGTTTAAAAAGCACTTTTTAAATGGTTCCTATTGTAACCGATTTAGAAAGTTTAATTTTTACATTGTTCATTACAACCGAATTAAAATTATACATTTTAAATCAGTTACATCTATAACTGATTTAAAAATTAGTTTTTAACTCGGTTATAATACAACCGAGTTAAAAACTTTCGTTTAAAATTGCAAAAATGCCTCTGCGTCTTTTTTTAAATCAGTTGAACGTGAACCTTCTTAAAATCCTGCTCTAAAATCGATTTTTTGCACTAGTGAGAGTGAGGGTAAGAGTGTTTGGTTTGCAAGACGTTTGAGTGTATAGGAAGTAACCAAGGGGTTTCTATTTTGGTGGTTTTTGAGTTTTGAAGAGAGATAGTGTGCATTAAATGTTGGTTCAAGCGTGCACATATTTCGATGACAGTTTCAACGCAATAGTGACTCAAACAGGAATAAAGCATTTGTTTCAAATCATTATCAGTGAAAACATGATTATGTACGAATGAAGATAATTATCTACATAAATATAAAACGTTACAGAATATAAATCATAATACTGATGGACACATGCATGATAGATGATGATATGATAATGGACGTTGTATGGTTTTAGACGCTACTTGCCATTAAACAGTCAGGGCACATGAAAGAAATCTATTCCTTTATAAATTCCATAGCAAGACGATCTCGAATATGGACAAGTTTATCTTCAGGAAGTGGTTTTGTAAATATATCTACTAGTTGATTTTCAGTATTAATAAACTAAATATCAATAACCCCTTTCTGAACATAATTTCTTATAAAGTCATGTTTAATTTCAATGTGCTTTGCTCTAGAATGTAATATAGGATTCTTAGACAAGTTTATGGCAGCAGTATTATCACAAAGGATAGGAATTTTACTCTCATAGATACTGTAGTCCTCTACTTGATGCTTGATCCACAAAAGTTGTGAGCAACAAGACGCTATTGATATGTATTTAGCTTCTGCTGTGGATAGAGCAATTGTTCCTTGCCTTTTGTTCGTCCAAGAGACAAGACTTCCACCAATGAAGTGACATCCTCCATTGGTGCTTTTTCGTTCTATTCTATCTCCAGCATAGTCAGCATCACAAAATCCAATTAACCTGTACTCTTTATTCGACTTAAAACATAGACCAAGATTAGTGGTTCTTTTTAAGTGTCCAAAAATTCTTTTTACTGCTGTTAGATGAATTCTCTGGGATCAGATTGAAAGCGAGCACAAAGACATACACTGAACATAATATCTGGTCTGAACGCTGTAAGATATAGTAGAGATCCAATCATACCTCTGTATGTTGTTTCGTCTACCTTTTTGGATGTGTCGTCTAGTCCAAGTACTGAAGATGAATGCATTGATGTGCTCATTTCTTTTGCATCGTTCATCTTGTATTTCTTGAATAGCTCTTTTGCATACTTTATTTGATGTATGTATATGCCACTGCTTATTTGTTTTACTTATAATCCTAGGAAGAATTTTAATTCTCCCATCATGCTTATCTCATATTCTGTCATCATAAGCTTAGAAGAATCTTTACACAGAGCTTTGTTAGTTGCACCAAATATGATATCGTCCACATATATTTGTACAATGATAAAGTGTAAGTGTACGTTTTTGTGAAACAGAGTAGTACTTTTCCTCTTATGAAACCATTTTCTAAAAGAAAAGAACTTAACTTTTCATACCAAGCTCTAGGTGCCTGTTTGAGTCCATACAAAGCCTTTTTAAGTTTGAAAACATGCTTAGGAAAAGTATCACACTCAAAACCAAGAAACTGTTTCACATAAACTTCTTCATTTGTTATGCCATTAAGAAATGTACTTTTTACATCCATTTGATAGAGCTTTATATTACTATGAGCAGCAAATGAAAGTAAAATGCGAATGGCTTCTAGTCTAGCTACAAGTGCAAAGGTTTCAGTGAAATCTAAACCTTCTTGCTAAGAATACCCTTGAACTACAAGTCTAGCTTTGTTTCTTACTACATTACCTGCCTCGTCTAGCTTGTTGCAAAATATCCATTTTGTTCCTATAGTTGATTTATCTTTAGGTAGAGGAACTAGCTTCCACACGTCATTTCTTTCGAATTGATTCAATTCTTCTTTCATAGCTTTAATCCATCCTTCATCCAATAGCTTCATCCACCGTTTTTGGTTCCATTTGGAAAATTAGTGCAATTTGAGTTTGTTCTTTGAAGGTGGATCGTGTTCTGACATGATCATGTACATTTCCTAGGATTTGATCATGTACCTTTTGCTCTTCTTTTAGGTCATCCAAAAGTGTTTTGGACGCTGGTTGCTTGGTGTCGTCCAGCTTTATGTCTACAAAAGATTCGTCTAGCTCTGATAGTTCTCAATCAAGCTTACTATTATTAAATTTAACATTAATGGCTTCCTCAGCCGTTAAGGTTCTATAGTGATATACTCTATATGCCTTGGACGTTTCAGAGTAGCCTAACAATATTCCATTATCACAGTTAGAATCAAACTTTCCAAGATTGTCCTTAGTGTTTAGAATAAAACATTGACATCCAAAAGAGTGGAAATATAATATGTTGGGTTTTTGTCCTTTCCACAATTTATAGGGAGTTTTTTTCAAAATAGGTCTAATGTATATTCTATTTTGTAAATAACATGTTGTGTTTACAACTTCAACCCATAAGTGTTTACCAGTAGAATTATCATTAAGTATGGTTCTACTCATTTCTTGTAATAACCTGTTCTTTCTCTCTACCACACCATTTTGCTGAGGTGTACAAGGTACAGAGAAGTTGTGAAGAATTCTGTTCTCCCCACAGAACCCTTGAAAACTTTCGTTTTCAAATTCTCCTCCATGATCACTTCTGATTGAGGCTATGCAAACACCTTTTTTGTTTTGAATTCTTTTATAAATATAGAAAAGACTTTGAAAGATTCATCCTTGTGTTTTAGGAACATAACCTATGTCCATCTAGTATAGTCATCTACTACAATTAATTCATATCGTTTTCCACTAAGCGAGGCAATTCTAGTAGGTCTAAACAAGTCAATATCTAGTAGTTTAAGAGGTCTAGTAGTGGAAACAACATTTTTTGAATCAAAAGAGTTTTTCACTTGTTTCCCTTTTTGACATGCATCACAGAGAACATCAGATTTGTATACAAGATTGGGAAAACCCCTTACGAGGTTATGCTTATTTAGCTTAGAAATCAATCTTAAGCTAACATGTCCAAGTTTCTTGTGCCAAATCCACTGATTCTCGTTGATGGATACTAGACAGGACACATTTTGATTTGTGAGGTCATTTAAGTCAATCTTATATAGATTGCTTTGCCACTTAGCAAAAAATAAGATAAATCCATCTACGTTTTTAACTATACATTCATCCTTGTTAAAGGAGACACTGTGTCCACTGTCATATAATTAACTTATGCTCAGCAAATTGTGTCTAAGTCCTTCAACATACAAGACATTATCAATGGAAGGTAAATGGTGCTTACCAATTTTACCTATTCCATTTATCTTCCCTTTTTGATTTCCTCCAAAAGTAACTCATCCACCATTCTTTTGTTGGAGGCTTTGGAACATAGACTTTTCTCCTGTCATGTGTCGTGAGCAGCCACTATCCAGGTACCATGACTGGAGTTTCCTTGCTGTTGTCAAGCAGATCTGCAACAGGAATAATCATAGATTTAGGTATCCAAATGGACTTGGGGTCCTTTTTTGTTAGTTCTGAAGGCACTGGACGCCTTCATAACTGGACGATGCATGCATTAAGATGATTCATGACCACTCTTTTCACAATATTTACAAAAAGTAATAGCTTTAGTTGTTCTAGAAGCTTTTTCCTTTTTAACAAAGCCAAATCCAGATTTGTCATGTGGACTTCTTCTATAAGATAAAATTTTGTTTAAATTTTTAGTTCCATTGACAAATTTAGATAGACTTTCCTTTAAGTGAGTTACTTCCTTCTAAAGTTCTAATGCTTCATTAGGAGGTGTCACTTTTGGACAATCCATTTTTTTATCTGCCTTTAATTTTTCATTCTCTCTCATAATATTTTCACAATCCTTTTTGAGAGAAATAAATTCCTTTGACATTTTTGAAAACTTTCTTTTTAATTCTATATATCCTACTAACAGAGTTGAAGAATTATAAAGTAGTTCATTATATGCCTCTTGAAGAGAAGATAAGTCATTGAAATTTACCTCTTCATCTTGCTCAATTTCTAAGCTCTCTAAACTTATCTCAGCCATAAGGAAGATGTTTGCTTCTTCTTTTAAGGAAGATAGATCCATGTCTTCCTAAGTTGCCATGAGCCCTTTCTTTTTCTTTTTGAAGAAGGTTTTCTTTTTATCCTTCTGTAGACTTGGACATTCAGCTTTGAAGTGTCCAAGCTTATTGCATTCGTAGCAGACTGGTGGACTCTTCTCTTTGGGTTCCTTATTGAACTTTTTAGTAAGAGTTTTGGCTCTGGATCCTCCTTTCTTCTTCCACATAGCTTGTATTTTTCTGGATATGAAGGATATCCCATCCTTATCAGAATCATCCTCTTTAGATGCTTCCTCAGAGGATTCTTCTACGTTTAGAGCTTTGGACAATGATACCTTCACTGGACACTGGATGCTTAGAGCAATGGACTTTGCTTTTCTTAGTCCTTCATCTTGCTTCAGTTCCAACTCGTGAACCTTGAGAGTTCCAAGTAGTTCTTCCATGGAAAGAGTTGTTAAGTCTTTGGATGCTCTCAGAGCTGTAATTTGTGGTCTCCACTATCTAGGAAAACTTCTCAGAATTTTGTCATATAATCATAATTGTCATAAGTTTTATAACCTAGGGATCTCAAGTTGTTTATAATAGTTTGAAATGTACCAAACATAAGTTCAATAGTTTCATTATCTTCCATAGTAAACAATTCATATTGTCTAACAAGCAGGCTTAGCTTAGATCCCTTTACTTGTGAAGTACCCTCATATGCAAGAGCTAAGGTATCCCACATATTTTTAGCACTTCTCAAGCTATGCACTTTTTCATATTCAAATTCAGACAAGGCACACATAATAGCATTTCGAGCTTTAGAGTTAAGTAGGTACCTTTGTTTATGTGCTTCTGTCCACTGACCTCTAGGCAACTCAGTTCCATTTTGCTCAATAGGTAGATAGCCACCTGTTTCCACGACATCCCACATGTTGATGTGACATGCATCGAAGAAGGCTATCATTCTTTGTTTCTAGTAATCATAATTTTGTCCTTTAAAGAGCGATGGTTAGTTGACAACTTGTCCTTCGTTATCCATGTATGCTCAGGATCTTTTTACCCTTGCACTGTTAGATGCTCAACCCCAAGAGGCCGAGCTCTGATACCAATTGAAAGAACAAAGATTGCACAAGAAAGGGGGTTGAATTGTGCGTTTAAAAAAACTTCCTCTTTTTTAAAAAACAAATCGAGTTCGAAAACAGTTTAATCAAGGGATAAGGGAAGAACAAAGACATAGAGAGTTTTTACAGTGGTTCACTTAAACTTGAGCTACGTCCAATCCCTTCAACTTGAAGGTATCAATTAACCAACCTTAGGTTACACACAAGAATTCTTCTCGGCCTCTTTAGGCTTTACAAAGCAATCCACCCAGATTGTTTAACCACCCAAGTATTCTTTTTCACTAAGTCCTCTCCAAGCTTTCACAATAGAAAACAGTTGTTACAAACAAATCAACTCACAATGTGAGAGTGTGAAAGTTTAAGTACAGTAGACAAGTTTCTTTACAGAGAGTTTTAAAGATGTTCTCAAAGTCATCCAGTAAACGCAAGAAAATGTAGTTGTTCTCGTTGTTTTTCATCTTCTCTCGAACTGGTATATATATGGTCTCTTGGAAAAAAAATAGTCATTGAAATACTTAGCTTCATCTTCAATAGAGACAACCGTGTGCGTGTATCGAGTTAGCAGTAGAGTTAGAAAAGTAACTTTTGTTCTTGCACTAAAATGGAATGTGCAGAGCTGTGTTGAAGAACTGCTTTTCTGAACATTCTTCATTCGGCTTGCCAGCTTGATAAGTTGACTTCCTTTTTCTGCAACACTATGCTTATACACTAATATGTATCTGTCTTTCATTTAATGCTTAGATATTTGAACGTTGGATCTCTTTAATAGGTAAAGCATTAGTCTCAAAATATTCAAGTGAGAAACGAATAGTCCAGACAAGCTTTAAACACTTAGACGTTAGAGAAAGACTTACGCTTGGACAAACTTCATATACGAGTCTTATTGGACACTTGTTAAAATTAGTGCGTTGGACGCCTTGATATTAGACACGCATTGGACATTGTAGAAAACATTTTTTACAACAGAAACTTAAAACTTAATAAGTTTATTATCTTTAAAATTTGAGGGACTAGACACTTTATACATCTTTGGTTTCAACAATATCGAGGGATATGCTGCATTTTAAAAAATATGTCAATATATTTACTTAAAAATTGCAAAATGTGAATTGCTAAATTATCAAAGTGGTAAAAAATTTTAAATACTAACCTTACAATAGACATTCTATTACTTATTTCATTCTCTGTATATACAATTGAGCAAACTTTGGCTGATTTCTCAGTGAAGGAAGCAAATTTCCAATTCTATGATAATTTTCACCACTTATAACAAACATATTGGAGGTGCCCTTCCATCATTAATAGATAAATCAATTTTTCCACCCATTGATGTGAATGAAAACATCATATTAAATCATCTTATATGTTGTTTAAAAAATTTGCTTCTATCATCATTGCCCCATAACAAATTTTTCAATGGCTGAGGAGGAGGCATCAATTGTGGTAATTGAATTTTTCCTTAAAGACAACACAACAAAAATTTTGGATTTTGGCTATTCCTTCTTTTATCTAGTCTCTCAAAGTACCACATCAGAGAACCACAACATTCACATTCATATGATATATCTCCAACATCCCAGTATTCTAGTGAAACACACATGAACTATATTAGTATGTTTTCTTAAAATAAAATAACAAATCTAATGACAATATAACAAATATAATTTATACCTTTCCTACTAGAAAGAACAATGACTTCATTTTCTTCCCCATCTAGTTCATTATTATTATCTATTTAAATCATATATAAAACAATAGTAATTGACTAACTTCACCAATAAATGATTATTTCCTAACTTAAAATTTGTAACCAAAGCAATATCAATTTAATAGTGTTAAGTATTTACCATAGTTCTAAGTATAGGTACTAAATACTACCTGATTCATTCAAGCGAGGCAATACATCATTATACATAGAAACACTTGAAATTGTTATGTAATTTGACAGTGTCTGAGTTTCTAATAAAGAAAAAAATAAAATATATAATAGTTAATTATTTAAATGGTTAAAAAAATCATAGAAAGTTAATAAGTTAGAAATTTGCAATTGTGAGAATACTTGATAAATGTAATAGCACGCACATCTGATTCTTTATGAAAATTGGTGCCAAGACTATCAATATTTGATGATTTAGGTGATGCCTGATGCACAAGGTATATTATTAAGAGAGAACGACACACTCTTTTCAAAATTATGAGAGCCAAGTATAGTCCTTTTATATGATAAATAATTACCTACAACATTGACTAAATAAAAAAATACATAAAAACATTATTAGTAAACATACTTTACAAAAAAAAGTACATAATAATTTCATTCACTAACCTGAGTCATTTGTCTCTGGCAATACATCATTGCATGTATTAGGAATTTTAAGTTTTTTAGAAGTGGACTGTGTAACCTCTTCTGTGAAATTAAAAAAAAAAGTATAATCGAAAATTAAAAAAATCAGTAAAATTAGAAAACCAAAAACAACCCGTGTATTTGTCATTTTACCTGATACTAAAAGAGTCTTTGACTTCTCCAATTTATCAACACATTTATCCACATTTTGATTAATATTAGAGATAGGTGAGATTTTTCCAGCAATGCTATTGCCAGCATTAGTAGTACATTAATAGTATATTATAATGATACTATTGCCATTTATAATATTACACATCATTATTTATAAAAAATTTAAAAATATTATAAAAAATTGTTTTAATTGATAAATAATTATTTTTATAATAATAAATATAAATATAATTAGAATATTTATATTTTAAATTTTAAGACTACTTTAATTACTAATAGTTTATCTAATCTAATATTACTTTGCTTTGCAAAGTGTAGTGTAGGTTCGCTTAATATATTCTCTTTGCTTTGCAAAAGAAAAATAATAATTTATGTAATCTAATATTACTTTAATTACTTTGATTAGAATATATTTAAAATGTTACCAATAATTTATCTAATGATTTTCGTTCTCTTAAAAAAATATTTTATCTAATCTAATATTACTTTAATCACTTTAATTAAAATATATTAAAATGTTAGCAATATTTATTTTTTAAAATTTTTGGAAACAATTGAATCTTTGATATAAAATAAATTTGTACATTAATTTATTTTTGGAAACTAATTTATTATTTGTTACAAATTCATACAAATTGATTAATTAAATCAGCCAATTATGAACATCGCCAATAAATTTGTACACCAATTTATTTTCAAAATATAATTTATTATTAGTTACAAATTCATTCAAATTGAATGATTGATTGATTAAAATTAGCCAATTATAAACATTGCCAATTAATTTGTACACCAATTTATTTTCTGAAACAATTGAATATTGTTAAAATATCACTGAATCTAATTAATATCGCCAACTAATTTATATACTATTGTTAAATTTTTTTAATTTTCGAAAACAATTGAACATTTGATATAAAATAAATTTATACTAATTTTAATTTATTATTATATTAATATCCCTAATTCCCGAGTTTAGTTGGCCAACCTATTAGATAAATATATTACAATCAATGGAATCAGAATATTGGACCTATTAAATAATTTGGTCTTGATATAATTTGGTAATGCGCAACTTTAGTTGTAATAGAATACTTGTATATCCTACTTTAGTGTTAAGGTTAACCTATTAAATAATTTGGTCTTGATTTTTCATTTGCTAAATAAATTTTTACTTCTTCCTTACAATCAATATTGTTAAAATTTCTTAATTTTTGGAAACAATTGAATATTGGATATAAGATAAATTTGTAATGATTTTAATTTATTAGTATATTAATTTGAAAAATAATATTAATTAGCCAATTAATTTGCACACCAATCTAAAAAATTTCATTTTTAGCCAAAACATAGATGATGTGCAATATCTTCCAATGATTTAGGCAATAGAACACAGTATATTTTTATCGAACGATTGAATAAGGCATGGAGGAAAAAAAATAAAAATAGAGTTAAAGAATTGTAGATTAACAACTAAGAAGAAAAAGAAAAAGAATTAAGACGAAGACGACGAAAAAGTATGAATTATGATTGAAAAAAAATACATAAAACGCAACCTATATTGGGACAATGAACACACTGCAAAAGGGTAGGGAAGAAGAAGAGTTATGGAAACACAAAACACCTCCCAGTATATATAGAGTATTTTTTGACATTTGTGATTCCAATAATTGACGTATCACTCTTGATGAACCTGCACGGATTCCCTTTTTTAAGAGTAAATCATTTTAATAGCATCATGACATAGTTAATGCAGTATTACTGAAAGAGTTTGTCAAAATTACCCTTACTTTGGGCGGGAAAAATTTTCTCTTTCTGACAACAATTTATAAATATTAATAGATTAAGAAATTCATTTAAGATTTTAGATTTCATAACAATTATCATATAATTTCTTAATATACCCTTTATATTAATTAGATTATCTCTCCTTTATATTTCTTTTTTATTTTCTCACTCTACAATAAATGATTACGAATATAATAAGAAAATAATATTTAATGCTTCATTGATATTCTAAAATGACAATCAAAATGGGACAATTTTTTTTGTTAAAACATCAAACAAAAAGGGACAAAAGGAGTACTATAAAGTGTTCACAAGTTTGCCCTATTGTCAAAGGTTAATAAATAATCTTTAATTCTCAAATGAATTATAATCAAATCAACATAATGGAAGACTAATAAAGTCATTTGATTTAAAA
The DNA here is from genome assembly GCA_004329165.1 of Spatholobus suberectus. Lineage (NCBI taxonomy): Eukaryota > Viridiplantae > Streptophyta > Magnoliopsida > Fabales > Fabaceae > Spatholobus > Spatholobus suberectus. The sequence goes on from CM014737.1 coordinate 5,503,504, forward strand.
TGCAATCATTTATAGTCTTTAAAATAATAAAAACAAATTATAAAAAAAAGACTATTAAAAAAGTAAATGATACTCAAATATTTTGTCTAATGAAAACTATTCAAAAGTAAATAGAATATTTGTTTAAAAAGAAAAAGGGAAATGTCATTTTTTTACAATGAAAATTATAAAAAGGAATAAATGTTTTGTCACAAAATAAGAAAAAGATAAATGACACTTAAATACTATTATCTCTAAAGTTTAACTTCATTAAATAAAAATAATCACTTTAATATAAATATATCATATATATTAAAAATTATAAAATTATAAAAAATGATAATAGTAATAAAAAATAGTAAAAAGGGGTAAAAATTTAAAAATATATATATTTTTAAGCTTAGAAAAATATTTAGAATAATAAAATTAATTTTTAGAAATTTTCTAGGAATTATTGGAAAATTTTGAGAACAATAATCAAAATGCCCCTAGTTGTGCGGGCTCAACTAGTGTCAATCTAATTTAGAAAAATTTTAGAAAAAGTCCCTAAGCTATAAAGGATGAAAATGCCCCTAGCCCATTTATGTGTAAAATTTGGCCAACTTAAGAAAATAACCATGATCCATTTACTTTTACAATTTAACCCAAAGTAAAAATAACAAGATAAGAATAACAATGGATAATATCAAGTAATCTAATTAAAATTTAATTACTTTAATTCTAATTTTCTTAGTCACACAAATTTGCTATTATTTGACATAAATCCTACCGCATATTTTAGCTTGGTGGTGAACCACTATTATTGTGTGATTTATGGGGTGTTTTGAAAATAAATTGTCATAGTTTTTTAAGTTTCTAGTTTAGACCTTTTTTTCTTAAGTTTGACATAGATGAGGAGATACCAAGAAAACTATGGAAAGAAGCAAAGTTCAAACACTTTTGCATTGATTTAGAGCTAAAATCAAGTAGCATGTTCATGCTAAATCTACCACGGTCATGCTAACACCTATAAAAACAAAGTCAACCCTAGGAGCCAAGCATGGCCGTGCTAAACCAAGCATGGTCATGCTTGAAAGTTGAGGACTTCGCTTCATACAAGAAACATGCCAATGTTTCCATGAAGCACGCCCCTGTTTACTGGAGCACGATCGTGCTAAATCTAGCATGGTCGTGCTAGTTTCTTTGAGTTTTCACTTTGTATTTGCAGCACAGTCATGCTACTAGAAGCACAGTGGTGGTTAAGCCTTCTGCGTCCCAATTGAGAAGTTTTCTTATAAATAAATAAAAAAAGGGAAGCAGGAGTTCGACATCTTGGTTTTTCCCCTCTAAATGAGCAAAAGACTTTGAGTAAGCAACCGCAACAAGAGGAGTTGAAGAGCGAGAAACGGGAATCAACACCTGTAAAAGTTTTTCCCTTTTTTTGCTTTTTATGTGTCTAATTGTCTGGTTGTATTCCTTGATTGTGATGGCTAGTTAAGCTTAGTAGCTAGGGTTATGGCATGATCTGTATCTAAATCTCCCTAATTTTTGATTGTATCGAAACTCGTTTGTTGATTTATCTTGTCAACTGGATTGTCCTATTACTCCCTTTGGTGTTGTTGAGAATTGATCAGTCTTAACATACATTCAATCAATTTATTATCTAATGATCACATTGCAGTTAACTGGTAGACCTATAGGATAATTGGGTTTTGAAATTTTGTATGATGAATGTAAAACCCTCAATTTTAGAGAATATTAATATTAATATTTTATTTTCAATAGACGCTTACATATTATTGTTTTCTATTATTACTATTGTTCCGATACATAGGAACATGGCGTGAAAGTCTAAATGTCAATTTTGTATCATGAGAAATTAACATTTTTCCAGAACAAATGATTGTATTTAGACTTATACAAGTTAGAAATCTATAGAATTAACTAGGGATTCTAACCGTTAGAAATATAGGTACATTAGGATAGAAAAATAGTTAAATAAATATAAAAATATGATAAAATAATATTTTAAACATGGAAACATGCGTAGAATATTATTTTATATTATTGTGAATTTTTTCGTAATTTTTGGAGATTCTTCAATTTTGACTCAAAGTGCTCACGGGTAACTTTGCGAGCACAACTATAGATACTTAGAGAACTCCAAAAATTATAGAAAAATTTAGGAAGCTAATTTAATGTGTTTAGAAGAGTTTTGTAAAGAAAAATTATAGATTTCTACTCTCTAAATTATTAATGAATTATAACGTTTTAAGAAGAGTACTAACATATTTTATGAAAAGGGAAGAGAGGAGCACCCATAAAGACAGATTTCAGTATCCCTCTCTAAAACTAAACCCTAATTTCGTTTCCCTTGAGGCACCCAAACATCCAAGGGTTTGTTCCTCTCTTGATCAAGTTTGTAGGAGACTTGAGACTTGGCATCTTCATATCTTTCTGCTGTCATCTTCACTTGGCAGTACATAAGGTAAGGAGAGGAGGTTTAGTTACCTTTATATGGTCTGAAATTGAATGATAATGGAAATTCCCTTGATCTCCTTGATTGTATATACGTATTGAAGCTAATCCATGAGTGTTGTGTGTATGTTTTTTTATATCAACTCTGTTTTTTCTCAAACCAGTAGTTTGCTCATCCTTTCTTGCTAATTAAATCTCTTTTAAGATCATATTCCTCATGTAATTCGTGCCCTAAGTGGTTATAGGTTGAAGCTCTAACTTGTATGCATGTGTATGAAGCTTAATGATTTGATCTTGTCACTTGGAAAGCATAGAATCTGTCAAAAACGTGATTACTGTTTTGGGTCTGAATTGGTGTGATGAATTAGGAAGTTAACTTACTTTTGATCATAATTTTAAGCTACAAAAGATGTTATGTCATTACCAAACTTAAAGAGAGTGAAATTACACTCAAACTATGTGTTTGAAGCATGAAATAAATGAGTTTTCTGCATAATTGTACTGCTGCAGTTCTGCTGTGTTAAAGGCTAGTAAAATCACATTTTTTGTGAGCTAATTGTTGTCTATTAATTGTATTTTGATTTGTATATGATCCATCTAAAATTTGGCAAGCACTAGAAGACATTTGAACATGATTTACTACTTTAAATCACCATGTGACAGCAAAAAACGAAAATCTGTTATGCTATAGTTTAAGCATGAAAAACTGCACTTAAATGAGATTTAAAGTGTGCTAATTGTAGAAATTAGGTGCCTTATAGTTAGTATATGGTACCTTTAAAGTTTGGTGAATGTTGATAGTCTTTTTGACATGCGTTGACACTTGAAATTAGCCATTATACAGCATATACGAGTTGCTGTCTTGCAGTTATATAACAGTGAAAAATTTATATTTCTTAGTGTTTAAATGATACATAATTGACTAATAATGGATGTCACCACATTAAAGAGCATAAAGGAAGAGGATTGAGAGAATTAGGATGCATTTTGAGCCATAGAGAGCATGTTTATGTACATGGGTTGCATGCTGTCCAGTTTTTACATATGACAACCAAAATCAGTTTTGGGATAGAGTTTCAGTATATTGGAAGGTTTGAGATCTAGTTAATGAGGTCATTGATTTGAATTAGTAAAAGAAACTCATTATATGTTGTAGAGGGAAATCAAGTCAACAAGGAATAAGCTTGCTAATTTGGAATCATGAATAAGAATAGTGAGTTAGTTAAAGTAGCCTAGACTTTTAGTATACATTAGTTTTAATAACTAGACTTTTGGTACATTTTAATTTTAATAACTAGACTTTAATGGTGTGTGATGGTAAAGTGGCATAACATTAATGGACTAACATCCTAAAAATTAAGTTCTAGTAATGGTAATATAATGATCAACTACTTATAACAAAATTTAGAACACTAACTTTAGTTAATTAAATTTGATTCCTATTTTGAGAAAGAATATTATTATCTAGACTAAATGAGGAAAATGAACAAAAGGCTTTTTGATCGAATATTAGTAGAGTATCTTGAACTAAAGAATCATGTGTAGAAACTAAAATTGATCTTGCTAGTCTATATAAGTGCAATATGGCTATTGTGTAGTATTGAATGGAATGATGACTTTGTTTTGATTATTTTACTCGAGTTAAAGTGTTGAGATGCTATGTTTTTATAGTTTTAAAATTGAGATTGAGATATAACGATTGTGGTAAGCTTGAAAGCTACCAAATGATAAGGCCATGAGAGCCTATGTGAAAATGAACTGATTGTTGATATTGAAATGAAATTGAGATTGAGACTGGTTGGAAATTGTGGATTGTATTGTTTAGCAGGTGGTGTCTCTGTTGTTATTTGACCATACCCTTGTTGTGGTATGTGGGATAGTATGAAGAAACAGAGGAGACTCTGCCGAATTTCTAGGAGAAATTTTCTAACCATTAGTTGAGTATTTGGGTTAAGATAGAAAGCATACATCATATGCATGGAGTAAAGTAAAATGTAAGATGGGTGGACCACAGTATGGTACCTGAGGGATGTATGCAGGACTCTCGGAGTCTTAGGGGTGTAAGGAATTGAATTGTGAAATCCCAAGAGCCAGGACTTGCAATCCTGAGCTAGGAGTATTTACCTTATCCGGCTCAATAACCCCGACAACTGCTGAGCATATCCATGGTTGGTGAGAGTATTCCTTCAAAAGAAAAGACTCATGTTTGTCTATAAAAAGAAGTGTCGTGAAGGAATATGTACTCTCGATCGTCACGCAAATGAAAAATAAAGTCCTCTAATCATGGGAATTGGAGGCATGGGCCCACATGCATGAGTCTGTCAAACTTAGATGAAACTTTAGTACCCTTCTGCATTGCATCCTCAGGTGATCACTCACAATGATTATTCTGTTTGGTTGGAACCATTAAGGTTCGTTGTTTTTGACCTTAAATATAAGGGTGATGTGACCTCACTCCTTTTTCTTCCTTTTCCATGTTTTTGTATATGTTGGTGATTTATTGGAGAGCAGCTAACAATGATGGAGCCCTTCACCCTGTTCCTGAGGATGGCCGTGCACTACACTAACATGGGTCATTAGACCCATGACCCCTGGTACTTCGAGGATACTTTTCAAGGGGTTGTTACTATCACGTATATGCCTGTTTTTACAACTATGCTAGTACAAACTGCTTCAATTAGCTTGCCCATGATCTATACTCAATCATCTGCCCCTGGATATGTGCGAGCGACTTCGCCCTCATCTTCATCACCTTCATTTGATTCACCGTGCCAGATTTTCAATTTGCATCAGTGGTGCAGTATTATGAGTCCCCATCACCTAGAAGCGTCTTGCCTCCACTACCTGTGTCACTACTTGTATATGATCCTGCCCTTCAGTATGGATTTTTGTTTCCTGGACAGACTACTGACTCTATCCCTGGACCATCTAGGTCCAATGGATGGTTGACTGATGATGGCCATGTCGCTAAGGACGAGGAGGAAGAGGATCCGGAGGAGGATCTTGAGGAGGACTATTAGTAGGGATTCCATGGATGAGGTAGATTGAGGATGTAGATAGCTGATTGCTCTAATCTATAGGCTTTTACCCTTTTGATGTATTATATATGGGTAGGCTAGGATCCTTATCTTTTGATGCTATGTATATACTAGTCAGCTAGGCTAATCCTTTTCTTTTTGAGATACTATGAATTCTATGATGCTGGTCTATACACCCTTATCACCACATACTTCTGGTGGTTGTCACTTAAGATGTGTATATATGTGCATGGATAGGCATGTGTTGATTTGGTTTCATGTTTTATATGTATGAGTTTATGAATTCACTAATTATTTCCATCATGATTACACTTAAAAAAAAAATTACCTGTAAAATGTTTATTAAAGGCTAGCATTTAAATAAAATACTAGAGGAAATAAGTGTTGTGACAAAGGGCGTCACAATGAAACTTGGGTTTTGAACTTCCAATTAGGTTTTCACATGACAAAGCAATGATGGCCAATATAATTTTAATATACTTTTATAATTTTATAATGATATTGAGAGCAATGAGACAATTGCAACTAAAGAAAACAAGAATGAAAGAAAACAAGATATAGACTTTGAGAAAATGCCAAGATAAATCCTTCAAGTTTGGATTAAGATTAATTGTGTAAAAATTCTCCAAAAGTTGCCTAGAAAAACAAGCAATTTGGTGATATTAGGCTTAAATATCATTTTCATCCTTGTAATTTAGCGCTTTTTCATTTTTCGTCCCTATAAATTTTTATTTTTTCAAAATCATCCTTGTAAGTTCTAAACTTTTCATTTTTAGTCCTTGTTGTCAAGTTTTGTTACAAAAACGTTAAATTGTTGACATTGTGTTGATGCCAGCATGTGCCACATTAACAAAGATGACATCATGGTAACGTTAGCACAGTGACATGTCATCACTGCCACATTAATAAAAAGTTCCACATCGGCAATAGCGCCACATCATCGTTACTGTAGAGGGACTAAAAATAAAAAAAACATTTACAAGACTAAAAATGAAAAACAAAAAAAAAAGAATTTACAAGGATGAAAAATGAAGAAAATTACATATACTAAAAGAAAAAGAAAAAAAGGACATATTTGCAGTCGCAAAAAAAAATTAAGCCTTAAATATAATGTATAAATTTAATTTAAAAATAATATGAAATGAAAATCTTAAATAATAAAAAATTATTTTTTAATAATCGTGCATTTTCTCAACCTTTCTTCACTTTTTTTTTTCTTATTCGACACTATAAGGCTATTCACACATTGTATAAACACATAAGGCTCATTCACCATATACATCATTTCTTCACTCAACACTCACACTTTTTTTTACATCTCTCTCCCGTTTCTTTTATCATCATTCACAGTAGATAAGGGTGAAAATAGGCCAAGTGGGTTGTCGATGGCCTACAACCTAGCCTGCATGAAGCTAGGGCAGGCCTGGCTTGTTTATTAAAAAGACCAAATTTAGGCTTTTAAACAATCTTTTTAAGTAAAAAGGCCATACTTTATATTTTTAACCAAGGTCAGGCTCGGGCCTAACAAAGCTTGGCCTAGGCCTATTTCCGCATAACATTCTCTCTTTCTTCACGTTACACTCACAACTATTATTTCCTTCACACTTTTCATGCTTTGTTCATCGATAACCTGAGCGATGGGTTCTAATAAAAGTCTCGGTTAGTATATAGGGTGTTTGGGCCAATAAAAACTGTAGTTAAGTGATATTGATTTTAAGTAAATAAAAACCTAAATCTAGCCTTTTTAATAAATTGGCTAGGCCAGGACAAGTCTTATGCAAGCCAGGCTATAGGCCCCAAAGAGATGGGAGAGGGTGTAGGAAAAAGTGAGTGTGTGTGTGTTATAGAGGCATACATAGGCCATAGGCCATGTGTAATTTTTTGTTTTGTTTTGAGGCATGCGTGTGTTAGAGAAGGGAGGAATGGTGTATATGGTGAGTGAGAGAGTCTAGAGTGTTTATGCAATGTGTGAGTGGCCTTATAGTGTTGGACAAGTAGAAAAATAAAGAAAAGTTTAGAGAATGCATGATTATTAACAATAATTTTTATTTTATATTAATTTTAAATTAAAATTGTAAGTTATATTTAATGCTTAATTTTTTTGTGCTTGCAAATATGTCTTTTTTTTTCTTTTAGTCCATGTAATTTTTTTCATCTGTAGTCCCTCTATAGTAATGATGATGTGGCACTATGCTAACATGGCACCACTAACGTGGTATTTAATTTTTTGCTGATGTGGTAATGATGATGTGTCACATGATGACATCATCATGACATCATTTTTACTGATGTGGCACGTGTTGATGTCAGCAATTTAACATTTTTTGTAACAAAACTTGACGACAGGGACTAAAAATGAAAAGTTTAAAACTTACAAGGATGATTTAGGAAAAAAAAATTATAGAGACGAAAAATAAAAAAGCACTAAATTACAAGGACAAAAATCATATTTAACCTTTGATATGATATTATTATAAAACAGTGATCTCTCTACTTTAATGATGATGTCATGATATAATGGCACCGACCATTTTTATTAATAATTTATGGTTCAACATATTAAATATGATATGTTTATAAAGCAGTAATAAAATAGGTTTTAGTCACCCAATCCTAGCATTTTCTTTTCTATTTGCCGAGGATTGTAATTGAAAATCTTTAGATCCATTAACAATCATCACCTATTTACATCTTGAGAAACAATTGTGACTTATTGGATTGGTTCTATAGTTGACTCAGTGAAACTCGGTTGAATCGTCTAGTTTTTCTAAAAAAAACAGTGACTTGGCAATTTGCAATAACTCGATCGGGTCACACTCGCACACCACCTTCCACTGTGATTTTGGCATTTTTTAGCAACAAGGAAACTCTATAGCTCCTCGCGAAACCACTCGTTCATGCCATAGAAGTAGATGATGACTATGGCATCATGGCTAGACTCAAACGACAATGAGACAAAAAAAAAAAGGAACGACGTAACAACAGAAAATGAAATGAAAGAAACGTTTGATACTGAGAAGGGATGAGGAGAAGAAGAAACGAGAGAGTCTTTTGCTCTTTATGTCTCAAAAATGAACAGTTTAACTCTTGCCCCTTCCCAGACTCCCAATACATGAATATCAATGCATATTCTCTGCAAATTAAAATATAACTGCATCCGTGCATTGTGTACAACTTCATCCAATGGCTCATAACCTTTGAAAAAAAATTTACAATTTTTTTTACAAATTTCTTAAACATTAAAACGGCTATGATTATGTGCATTTGGTTTTCCAACCGTAGGTAATCTGAAAGGATATATATATATATATTCTGGACCTCTTTTGGGCCTAGTCACATGGCCCGAAGCCTATGGTAACTGACTAACCACCTTTCCCTCCACTTTACTGTTATATAAAGCATTATATGCCTTCAGGTACACATCTAAGCCTCATTATTCACTTCTTACAAACACTGACTTAGGCATCGGAGTGTCTTTGCAAGTGATGACCAGGTGCCACTGCCACTTGCTGGAGCCTTCTCTGCCGCCCAAAACATCCACTCCGTTTGAGGTACCAAATCATTTTCGAATATTGGTGCCATCTATGGGAACTGAGGTTCCTTTCTTTTTTTTGTTATGATGGACATTTGGCCACTGCGGTTTCTCCCATCACCGCCTCTGGTTCAAGATTGAAGCAAGCGCATTGAAGAAATCGAAAACAATTCGTTTCAACTTACGCATCTTTGATGGAATTCTTGATTCATCGATGCTTTTAACACTTTTATCGATTTTTTGCTTGTGATTGCTAATGAATCGAAGGAGAATCCTTAACTTTTCTCGTCATGTCTTCCTAAACTTTGCTTCAAGATTTTAATGGCTAATCTTCTCTTTTTCTTAGTTTCCCTGGAAATAATGTTTCTGCAGGAGAAACACTCACTTCGCACTAAATTCACAAACTCAATCCCCAAAGAATTCAAAGCAATTCGACATATGGCTTATGCTTATAATCGGAGTTCTCAGGTTCATCAAGCATGGATGATTTCAATTGACGTGTTCCGTATCGAAGCCAACTTCACCACCAATGCCACCTTCTTGGTAAGTTTCATTACGTGAATTCAATCAAACGAAAAATGCAATCTAGATTGCCAACTACGGATTCCACCATCCTGTCACACGTAGCCAACCTTCACAACCAAGGCTCTCCAACCAACATGTGACCTAGCACTCCCACCATTATCAAGGGTCTCAACCTGCAGATAGGAGCCTCTCCGACATATAGCCTTCGCAAATCCTTATGCACCAACATGCATCTATGGACGTGCCGAGATGGATATACATGTGGTGACTCGCAGTCCCTAGTGTGATGTCAATTTTCACTCGACGTGCTTGTCTTGCCATTTTTGCACTAACACCAACAAAGTCGTGACCAATTAGGTGCCAGAGTCAACATCAACATCTTATCCACTTTGGGACGATATCTTTGACACCGTCGTCAACCAATGTTTCACTCTGGCATAAGCACCTTGACATCGTCATCACAAAGTCGACTTACATGTGGAACTGAAGTATGCTCACCGACTTCATGCGCTCAAAGAGTTACCCAATATGACAAATGTTGTACACGGCTACCCGACATAAGACAAGGTCGTCGCCATCACCACTTTTCGGCATGCAAAGAGCACTTCCAACATGCATATTGTGACGTCAATGCATAAACTTGCATCATCCCAGCCAAGGTTAATCTGTAAGCATCGCAGACATGGCTCAATATGGTAAAAGTCAAGCTTCTCCAGCAACATCGGTCTACCACCATGCACAACCGAAATATTCATCTTGAGATTATTCCATCACATACCACCAAGCCATTATGTCTAAGGTCGGCATCGCCGAGACTGTCTCAGGTCCATCATCCTACTTTGTAACAGGCACGAGCATACAGCTTCCAAGTGGGCTTGCAAAAGTGTTTGACGATAATATATCGATTAGTTCGCATGAGACGACCAAAATAAGATTTGCAAAGGTAGACCCCTAAGCCTCACGTATACAGGCACACCACACTCAAATCGATATGGACTCGTGTTAGCAGGTATATACTCTTAACTCTTATCTTAATTTTTCGAACTAACCGGGATTGAAGTACCATGAGCACGAGGCTTCCCACATCGACATCATCCTCAACGAGATCGAAGTCGGCATGCATTAACCACCAACTTGCATAACCGACAGTGCACTAAGTCGGTATCCGAACAATGATGGGACCCATAGATGGCACATAATGGCAATATACAAGCTCACACAGGCTTTTTATCATGTTTAACCCCCATGGTGGGACCTACACATGTTAAAGGCTTAAATGGTAAGCATTAAGCACCTAACATTGTTTCATTAAAATAATTTTATTTCAAAGTGTCACATGACATTGGAAACTTACGCGCAAGGTACCATGTGTCAGTTCTTTGTAGTATATAACAATTATAATCAAAGCCATCATGCCATGATATTTATAATCATGCAAGGAGATATTATCCATATCATCATTATATGTCACTGGCAATGCTTATAAAGGCCTAATTAAGACAAAAGTTTTCAATGACATAATAATATAATGACTTAGCACCCTCCTTTGCATGAGTTAAGGCTTAATATGCATTGCATCATATGTTGTCATAATGCATTATTTTGGAAAACCAAAATGCATGGTAACCCATGGTTAGAACTTATGCATGTGATACAACCATACACGCTAAGCTAACATGCTATGATATATTATATTTTAAAGCATGATAATATTTATGCTAAAAGTACCACGACATCTCCCTTCATATAGCAATTATTATGCATGCTATCAAGTCACGAAATCACATGTTATACCATATAATTATATGTAAAGGTGCATGCATAAACACTTTCATCAGTAAGGAAATGACACTCGAATAAATGAGTGGCGTTACATTATGTGATATGCAATCATCATGCGTACATGCATCTTTTCTTGGAAAAAGCCCTCTGCATGCAGGAACTGTCAATAATAAGTTGTTGCAAATAATGATGAAACGACTTTATGTAAGCAAAGAGCATTACACTGCGCAATTTAATTTTGCAAGGAGAACTCTCGCATGGAAGCAAACAACGACTAAGTTAATAAATTGCCTTAATTTTATTGACATTATCTATACCATCATGCAAGCTTGTTTTGTGTCTATCTAAAAGAAATTGTAGGATTGCCATAGTGCCTTTTGAGGCAGACTTATGACCAAGCTCGGGAGCAGCATGGACAAAATTATTTACATTGTTTTGCATGTCATGCGATGCCATGCCATCGAGTACAAAAGAGATAAAGTTGGAAGATCATCACCCTGTGTACGTGCATTTAATCTTGCTAGGGTTTGAAATGAACAAGCAAAGTTCACTCAGATAGCAAAAATGAGGCAGGAAGGCTATCACCCCGTATACGTGGATTTAATCTAGCTGTGGTTTGAGATGAACATGCAAAAGTTCATTAAGATAGCAAAAATGATGCAAGAAGGTCATCACCTCATGTACGTTGATTTAATCCAGTCGGAGTTTGAGGTGAACAAGCAAAAGTTCACTAAGATGACGAAAGCAATAAAGCAAAGCCCACCGAGATGACAAGGGCAATAAGCAAAAGCAAGAAAGCAAAGAAAGCTCAGACATGTACAAAGCTCATCAGGCACAAAAAAGGTAAAAAGCATATATAATAAAAATATATATTGAAATCCATTTCAAGTACAAAAGCAAAGCAAAAAAATGGCACCTCAACCGAGAAGCAACATATGTGATTCACATCTCTTTAGCTCACCCTTGTCGAGTAACATTGGAACTTATTTTTTACTTTAAACTAACATTTTGCAGGAGAAGAGTAAATGTGGCAATGAAAGCCTAAGCCATGTGACTTAAAGAACAAGCTAGTACTCGTATCAACACAAGCCATCGACTTCGAGGGCTACTGTTCTGAACCCCCTTTGGGCCTAGCCACATGGCTCTAGGCCCATGGTAACTCACTAACCATATTTCCCTCCACTTTGCTGCTATATAAGGCATTATATGTCTTCAGGTACACATTTAAGCCTCATTATTCAACACTGACTTAGGCATCAAAGTGCCTTTGCAGGTGACAACCAGGTGCCGCTACCACTTGCTGGAGCCATCATTGCCACCTGAAATGTCCACTCCCTTTGAGGTACCAAATCACTCTCGAACAATATATAAGGAGGGATAAAGTTACTCTAAGAGTAACTTTAAAGTGTTACTCCCCATCCTCACCTTTCATTTTTTTTTAATCTAATGGTTGTAATAAGTAACTTATCTTTGACCATTAGATTAAAAGAAAACAAAGAGTGAGAATGGAGAGTAACTCTTTTAAAGTTACTCTTGGAGTAAATGGACCACTCCTCATATATATATATGTGTGTCTGTGTGTATGTTTATGTGTGTATGTGTATATATATATATAAGGTACGTGGGGATCAGGTTACTCTAAGAGTAATTATTAATAGATGTATATATGTATATATATACATGTATATATATATACATATATATATATAGGGTATGTGGAGATCAAGTTACTCTAAGAGTAATTATAATAGATGTATATATGTATATATATATATATATATATATATATATATATATATATAGGGTACGTGGGATCAGGTTACTCTAAGAGTAATTATTGATAGAGTTATTCCACTCAATAGCTTTTGATATATATTAAATTTCAATAATCTAACCGTTGAATATTTTGATATTGTCTCAATGACCATACATACCAAATTTTAAAATAATCAGGCATTTGTATTTAGTTCATCTAGAGTCAACATTTACTTATAATTTAGAAAAATATATTATATGTTAATTTAAATTTATTTAATAAAGTATCAAATAGTTTTCAAACTTCATAAAAATTTGTAAACGTAATCTACTCAATAAAGTCTTAAATTTAACGGTTGGATCGTTGAAATTTAATATATAATAAGAGTTATTAAGTGGAGTAACTCTAACAAGAGTTACTCTTAGAGTAACTTGATCTCCACTCATATATATATATATATATATATATATAAGAAAAAACATTAGTACGGTTTTTTGGCTACTTTTAATATTGTTCTCCAACTAAAATTGGAGTTTCATTTTTGTAATTCGCATGCATTAAAGATCAATGCTAGATTATCGAGGTGAAATTCTAATTTTGATTAGGGAATAGTACTAAAAGTACCTAAGGAACTGCACCTAAGTTTTGTTCTATTATAGATTATACTAGTTCAGTGCGGTTCAACCATTGACTCACTAGGTTTGACTAGTGACTCGTTAAACCAGTACCTTGATCGAGACGATGACTAATTTGATTTTGATAACACTGGATTTTTGACCTCAATTAGCGTTCCGTTGATAATATATAAAAATGTTACACCACTCATTTGTACGGTTTCTATGACTATATTTTAAAGAAAACCAATCATACCATTGTTGACTATTTCCTTAGGCTTCATTTGGGATCAAAGAAATAGAGGAGAAGAGGAAAGAAGAGAGTGGAAATGTGGAGAAGTGGGTTGTTTGGTAGAGTGGAAAGTGTGAAGAAATTTTTAAAAAAATATATGTGGGACCCACTTAAAAAATTTCCTCACAAAAGAGCAATGATTTGTGTGAAAATAGCAGCTGCCCAATTCAAATCGATTTTGTTATCCTACTAAATTGGTTTAGGTAGCTCATGGTCCCCTTTTTTTAAACCAAAATCGATTTATGCCCTCCCTTTTTGTACAAAATCAATTTCCTGATGAGTGGTGATGCTTTCGTTGGTGTTTCATTATATAATAATAATAATAATAATAATAATATTATTATTATTATTAATAATAAAATAAATAATAATAAAAATAATATTAATGATAATAATAATAATAAATAAATAATGTTAATAATAAAAATAAATAATTTTAATAATAATAAAAATAATATTAATGATAAGAATAAATAATAATAATTAAAATAATCTTAACTTCCACTCTATTTCTTATTTATTTCTCTTCAACCAAACAACATTAACTTCCACTTTATTTCTCACCTATTTCTCTTCTCTTCTCTTCCCTTCCCTTCCTTTCCCTCTATTTCATTCCTCTCTACCAAACACGCCTTAATCTCCCATGATTGAAGTATCAAATATTTTCTTTTTCTTTTTTATACGAAATATTAACAGGATAAACCAAATTGAACTAGGAAGTTCCTTTCTAAAAAGGTGGCCCTAATAGTATTCCAACACATGTTTGATTTTAAAATCTCAAATTATTTATTACTAGATCCGACACCACTTTGATGTAAAATATATGAAATGTCATCTTCGTTTTAAAAGCATCATAGCTATTTATTTATTATTTTATGAAAAGACACAAACTGAAGAAACGGGTTGCATAGTTTTAAAATCTTTTAAAATTCTTTTTTAACAGATCAAAAACATTCTTTTGAAAAACTTTGTAAAAAGCATAACAAGAAAGAGATTTTCGTAACTAGAATACAAAGTATTGTCTTGTAGGTTAAGAAGACGCAACAACAACTTTGTCTAAAGACTTAGCTTTTCTAGAACAACCTTTCTTACAAAAAATCCCACCTTCTGTTAGTATAGACAGGTTAAAAAAAGTGGAGAAGAAAGAAAGATCAACTCGCTAGGTTTATGAGTTCACCCAACAACAATCATAGACTATGTCCGGTGCTTGACTTTTAAACCAAGATTTTCATTAAAACGAAACAGTTTATTTACAAAATATCCTAATCCACACAAACAGATAATAAATTTATCAACACGGACAAGTAGTGGCTAAAGTCTCTCTTCGAAGATATTCCCCTATATATACAAACGTGTAAAATTATTTGTTTCCTCAGGCCTCCACTCTCTCCACTCTCCCCTCACATTCACTCTCATTTGAATACTCTCTTTTCATGAAGAGGTGAACTTCACTCTTCTAACATGCATCTAGTATATGCTCTTATGCTTTTAATAAATTGTAACTGAATATCAAAAATCAATTTCAAATATATATATATATATATATTATCTTTAAAATTCAAATACGCTTTTAATATCAGTTAAACGGTTTAACAAACTATAACTAAATATCATAAATCAATTTCGAATATATATATTTTATCTTCAAAATTCAAAGACGCTCTTAACATGCATATGATATTCCTCTGTATATATAAATTGAATAATTATCTTGAATGAAAGCGTTTTTAGCCGTCATCCTTCAACAAGAACACTTTTAGAAAATTTTCTTAATATCTTATTTCTTTCAATCTATTATTTTCAATATCTTTAGTTTTAACTTGAATTTCAATATTTTTTTAAAAGAAATTATCAATAATTAAAAATAATATTGTATCATAATATAAAGTATTTATCATAAATCTAAAATATAATTTATATGCTCTAAAATATTTATTTATTATAAATTTTAATTATACTATAATTTATATATTTAGAAGTATTTATTTATTATAAATTTTAATTATATAAAATAACCATTTATTCTATGCAATGCAAAGACTAAAATACTAGTATAAAATAAATGTACAAGAAAATAACTAGCTAGCTGGAGATGAGTAAATGTGTTTTCTATGTTGTAAGTGATTCAATAAATGTCATCTTGCAATTTATTATAGTTTTCTTCTTGAGAGTAGTTAAAGGAGTTAATAGCTAAATCATAGAATTAAAGAAATATGATATATTTTAGTTGTCCATGAGAAAGGAAGCATACAACAGTCATTACCAGAAGATAGTTCTAGATCGGTCATACTGTGGTAGGAAAGCTCCTCCCACCACTGACCTCAACAAGAAGTGATGTGATGAGATTAGACAAAGGTAAGGAATTGGTTAGTTAGTTCTTGAGACTTTAGGAAAGTGAAGGGAAGGTGGGTGATTGAGTTGACCGAACTCTTCACTTTCACTGGTCTGTATGCTTTTTTGATTGAAGACTCTTATTTTTTTCCCCATACAGCATGGATGCTTCCTCGATATTTCTTTTCTTCTATATACAATCCCAGCAAGGAAGTTGTGGACTTGTGGCATATGCTTTTCTCACTTCTTTAAGGAATTGCTTGCAGGTTTACTCGGATTTTTTTTTTGATATATATATATATATATATATATATATATATATATATATATATGAGTCAGGATCCATTGACACCAAGTGTCAAAGTTAGTCAAATTATACTTTCAATAACTTTTTGTAGAGTGTAAATTTAACCAATTCAACCGTTGAATTGTGTGATATTATCTTCATGATCATGTATATCAAATTTCACATCAGTTAGACTTTTGTAGATATATCATCTAACATTGAATATTTACATATATTTTAATTTTTTATTATACATTAAATAAAGTAATGAGGTGAACTACTGAATAATTTTAGAATTGTGTGAAATTTTGTATACTTAATATAATTAATAAGAATATTAAATTTAACGGTTGGATTGATTAAATTTACATTCTATAAAAAGTTATTAAAAGTATAATTTGATTAACTTTGACACTTGGTATCAACAGATCTTGATCCTATATATGTGTGTGTGTGTGTGTGTGTGTGTGTGTGTGTGTGTGCGTGATTAGGGGCTCATAATTGACTTCGTGTGCTCACACGGTTTGCTAGACAAATCTTAGTGCCTATCTAATAAGATGCTTTTATTTTACATTCCACGAGTTATTTCCTATATATACTTTTTTTACTTTTTCTCTTTTTATACTTTAACGCGGAGTTCAGACAGAAATGGTCCAAATAAAAAAGATAAATAATATGGTACGCGCTCAATTATTTTTCTTTTCTCTCGGTTCTGTTTTACCGCTATGAAGAAATATTTTATTTTAGCCATAATAATTAATGACCAAGACATTATCTCATTCAGTCATTTAATATTTCCTTGGTCAAAAGGTTCTCCTGAATTTTGCTACTGATCCATTACTTTCCTCTCGTGTTATAATTTCCTCCTCACGCAAATTTCTAAATCAGTCATAACACAATGGAAACATGTATCTTCGCTGTGTTAAATATTTTACAAAAATATTAATAAAACAAAAATTTGTTTCTATCAAGAATATTTTTATTAAAAAAAAAAAAGTGGAGACTGAGAATAACATAGGCCTTTGGAAAACCGGTAAACAAGAGTCTCAAAAGTGGATTTTATAAAATTTAAAAATATGACAAAGAGGAACAATTCATAAACAAAAAAGATAACTGTTCCTTTAGCATACAAACTTTCAACAGACTTTAGCATGCTTAGATCTTTAACATAGTTTTTTTTTTTTTGGCTTTTAGGAAAGGCAAAGCATTCACCATTAATTAAAATGGGTCTTTGATTTTATTTTTTATTAGTGTTTTAACCCGTGCATTAATGCACGGGTCAAATTTATTATACAATTTTTTGATTATATTTAATTATAATTAATTGTCATAAAAGATTTAATAGTAATTAAATTAATTAAAATTATATATATTTTAATATTATGTAATATATTAAACAATAAATTATAAAAAATAAAATAAGCTAAAAATATAAATAAAATAGTCATATTAAAAATCATGTATGGTAAACAAAAATTATAATATGATATAGAATAATAATTGCACTTAATCCTTTTGTTGTAAAAACTTATTTTGCTTAACAATCTTATTGAACAAATGAAGCATCTAAAATAAAATAGTTGTTAGTAAAAGATATAAAACATATTTGTAAGGACGAACAAATAATAATCTAAAAATTGAAAAAATAATAAGAAAATGTCTTCTATTTAACTTCTTTATCTTTACTCATTATATTTTATCTTTTTTAATCAAATATATTTATCCTTGATTGTTTGTTAGCTAATTTTAAGAGAAGAAAAATCACATATACATTCTTAAAATTTACATGCATCAAGAGATTATAGAAGATAAGAGAAAAGGAAATTAGAAAATTTTATAGATAAGGAGAAGATCATGGAAAAGATAATAGGTTGTTGCTAATTTTGAGTTAAAGGAACGTTCTTGTTGGAAAAGAAGGAAAAGAATGAAAAAAGCATTGCAAAAGAGGAGTGTGTAATTCATCACTTCACCAAGAGAAAGTATTTAAATGAAACTAAATATGAGGGAGAGTGAATTGCTCTAATAATAGATAGAAATCCTAATTTAATATATAGGGTGGATGAGGAGTGTTAGCAACACACTCAATAACACATTCATTCTAAAACCCCTACTATTAATTAAAATTTATTGAAAATTATAAAATCATGAGATAGATTCAGTAAGTAAGGTGTGAGACCCATTTTTAATGAGGTATCTTCTCCTAACCACATTTTTTTCATCTATAAGATTCAAACCCAAGACCTTACTAGATGAACATAGTATTAGTAAATTAAAGGTTAAATTATTGAGCAAGTCTATAAACTTTTAGGCAATTTTTAATTAGATTCCTGTACTGTTTTTTTTTTTAATTGAGTCCTTAATCTTTTGAATTTTTTTTAATTTGGTTATTGGGGCAAACCATAATTAGATGGAAGTTAACCCCAAGGACCCAATTAAAAAAAATTAAAAGATTAAGGACTCAATTACAAATTTTTATAGTACAAGGACCTAATTAAAAATTGCTTAAAAATTTGGAGACCTACTAATGTATTATCCCTTTCTAAAATGAGAGTGTGTTTGACATGTCAAATAATTTAACTTTTAACTTGTTTGAGTAACTTATATACTTGTTTGATGTGCTTTTGGAAGAACTTACATACAATTTATTTAGACTTATCTTAAGACATAAATACTTTATAATTATTTGGAAAAACTAAATGAAAATAACTTGTAATATGTCCATATTTCAATAAATTTCCCAAAACAGTTTATGAAAGTAACTTACAACCTATAAAAAATAATTTAACCTTATTTGCTCCTTATTATAAAAATAACTTAAGTACTTACACAATATGTACTTATTTAAAACGCTCTTAATTAAATTTTTACCGTTATAATATTGTAGCTTATATTTTACACGGCATGGATGCTTTCTTGATATTTCTTTTCTTCTACAAACAATCCCAGCAAGTGTAGTTGTGGTATATACTTTCCCACTTCTTTTTTTAAAGAAATTGCTTGCATGTTTCACTAAACTCGGCTCTTTTTTCTTTGTGATATATGTATATGCATAATTAGGGGCTCATAATTGACTTCGTCTGCTTACACGGTTTGCTAGACAAATCATAGTGCCTATCTAATAGAATGCTTTTGTTTTGCTTTCCAGGAGTTGTTTCCTTCATATACTTTTTTACTTTTTTTATATATATTTTAATGCAGAGTTCACATAGAAATGGTCCAAATAAAAAAGTAAGAATAAATTACACTAACATTCCCTGAGATTTTTTCAGATTACACATAATTTACCTGCTTTTTTAATGTTTACAACAACCTCTCTTATAGGGTACACACTGTAATATTTTGCAAACAATGAAAGGAGGTTAGTATTATATATAAGAGATGATAGTGTAATGTTTTTCAAACAATTAAGAGAGTTAGTGTAAGAATAAAAAAAGAGAGGTATCGTGTGTAATTTGAAAAAACTCAGAGAGTATTAGTGTAATTTACTCAAAAAATAAATAATATGGTACACTCTCAATTATTTTTCTTTTCTCTAAGTTCTCTTTTACCACTATGAAGAAATATTTCATTTTAGCCATAATAATTAATAACCAAGACATTATTTCATTTAGTCATTTTACATGTGTTCGATCAAAAATAGGGGTGTAAATAAGTTCAGCTATTCATGAACTATTCGAGCTCGACTCATTAAATACTCGATCAAACTCGTTTGTTTAATTAAATAAATAAACTCAAGCTTGAGATTGAGCTCAGTTATTTAAATGAATCAAGCTCAATCTTTATAAGCTAGACATTAATAGCTCGTGAATAGCTTATTTATTCAAATTAATGATGAAAATTTAACTAACTTTTGTTATTTATATATTCATTATGAAAATATGTAAAACTTTGTTGAGAGTGTCAAAATTAAATTTGAAGTTTTTTTTTTTTTTTTGTAGTAGTTAAGAAGTTATGAATTTTCTATTTAATGGATTTTGAAAATATAATAATCTAGAATGTTTGAAATTGAATTTCACATATTGCATATATTTCTATACATAGATTATCATCTAGTATTAAAATGTTTATTAAATATTAAATTGATAAAGTTAAAAAAAACATAAAAGTAAAAATAATTAAATTATAAATGAGCTAAACAAGTCAAGCTCAAGCTTGAATGTTACTACCTCCTAAGGCAAATTTCCAAATCAATAATAATGTTAGATCCTAAGCATAAGAAGAGTCCAACCCAAAAGACTAATCTATTAGGTGAGAAAGCCTCTTGACTTAAGTATCACATCAAGCGTTCCACTCAATTTGGAACTCCTAATAGATAACAAGTGCTACTGTGAATTTTTTTGCAGAGGCGTTTAGTCACCAATTACTATCAAGGATGGATCCAAAGGGGGGGAGGGGGGAAAGCAAGGGCCTTGGCCCCCTTTTCCCTTTCACTCCTTGACAATTGAATATGTTATGTCTTAGAATTAATTTATTATGTTTCAATTGTTATAATTGAGATATCATTTTTAACTATGAAAATGATGAAAAATAGACTTAAAAAGAGTAATGTTCACAACTTAAATAACAATATGATGTATTTAATTATTATAATTTAATGTTTATTTAATATTTATAATTTTTTTCTACCCCTTCCCCTTTCTTTTAATAGGTTTCTGGATCCGTCCCTAGTCACTATGGTTAATTGGTCATAATATATTAAACTTTAATGTTTATTTGTTACAGAATGACCATGGGGAAAGGGTACTCAAATTTTTTTGGGATCAAGCTAAAATTACTTACATAAATATAAAGACATCAGATTAAATATGGAACAAGAACAACTTCATTGTTGTTTCTAACGCAACAATAGTTTGAGTCACGTTTCATGGGTACGGTTGAACTTGTTTGTGGGACAGAGTGGACTACCCTGTTTGAATTGATGATATGCTTTGAAGGACTGCTTGTACAGAATGCTGATGCTGATACCTGACAAATTCATCAGCATACTAGCAAAGGAAAGTTGGTGCTCTATTGCTGCAACAAGGAGACTACATGAGTAATTAGTCTTGTAGGAAGGTGTCTTGGCTCCTTATGATGTAAAAATAAAAATAGAATAAACCATCACTTTTGTGTAACGTATTATGATAGTAGACCGCCCAGCCCAATACCTGAGAACAAAGACCCCAGCAGCAGCGTCAGGCCTATTTGCATCACAAACAAGCCCAAGTGGATAACAGACTTCACCAATTAAGTCTGTTTGTTTGTCTTATTACAAAGTATTGTCGCCCCTATGTTCTGATGTATACAGGTGTAGGCTCTAGATTCAGTGATTGTTAGCACTGATCTTTTATAAGTAGGACTCTCTTGTAAGAAAGGGACATGATGAGTGAAATCTTACTTTTGTTACCTTAGTCAGAATATCTTAGATTTAACCTAGTGTAGCCTTAATTATCCAGTAGCTATCACGTCATCACATTAGTCTTTTAAATTAAAAAAATTCTAAATAAGTCTTTAAAATTTTCAATTGTTTCATCTAAGTCTCTAAACTTAACCACCTACTATTATTTTGGTCCTTAAATATATCTTAACATTATTTCTTAAGTCACTTTTTTTTTTTGAATTTTAGACAAATATGATTGACGAATTATATTTTTAGGAACTTATTTAAAATTTTCTTAATTTTAGGAATTAATGTGATAGTGCTATACACTTTTAGAAACTAAAATAGTAATTTACTAAAAAATATAATGCTTGGATTGACTATTCCGCACTCAAGTTTTCAAATATTTTCTTTTCGTTACCTATGTCAGGTAGCAGAATTTTCCACGCGAAGCTCGCGCCTTTTTGACAACATTCATAATTCTAGAGAATCCCCCCCGCCCTGCCCCTTTTATAGCAGCCAAGGATTAGTTTCATAATCTTCGGCTTTCATTTAATTTTACATGATCTCTAAACATTTCAGTTGCTTCTCTTTGGAATGCAAATTTGCCATTGTACACGGCAAAAGATAGACTTACTCGGGCAAATTCTTTGCTTTGTCCCTTTGTTTCAAAACGAGCATTTTTAGTTTAAAATTTTTTTGTTGTATATCAAGACCACATCTAACTGGATTTGGGCATATATTGAGGAAAAGTGGTTAATGGAAATTTAATAATTCAAAAACAATCTATGCTTTACATCTTATTGCAGAAATTTCTCCTAGGACTTGGTTCTGCTTTTCTAGAAGATTTTTCTCTCTAACCATATGATGATTGAGTGGCATACTGGCAGCAAAGCTTAATTGCACCACGTATGACAACTAGGACAACCCAGAGGAAATGGTTAACGCATTGGCAACACCTGGAAAAATATTAACGTTACTGCATAAATGCAAGTATTCATTTTTCCAGTTTTGACAATCAGACAAACCCTGTTTTATGATGTCTGTCATTAGCCATTAATAAAATGAAGATTCAAGTCATCTTTCTTGTAACGGAGACTGACGGTAGGGACCAAAAACGAACGAGTTAAAATTTATAAGGGCTAGAGCCCAAAAAAAAAGAGT
This sequence comes from Spatholobus suberectus, assembly GCA_004329165.1. NCBI lineage: Eukaryota > Viridiplantae > Streptophyta > Magnoliopsida > Fabales > Fabaceae > Spatholobus > Spatholobus suberectus. The sequence goes on from CM014737.1 coordinate 5,526,619, forward strand.
ACACGGACTAAAAAAAAAAAGTACTAAATTATAAGGACAAGAAATATATTTAAGCCTAGTTATGAATATTCAATTTTCCTATTAGAACCCGAGCACAATAAATTTAGTATTAGCAGCACAACAATTCAGAAGCAACAAATTTCACACTTATATAACCACCCCCCGCCCTCCCCCTTTTCTCACCAGAAGAAGTCTCTCTAATTGATGACAAGTGTACATTCAAGTAGATTTTACAAGTTGGCTTGACATCAAGTATAACATCGCTCTCCCTTGTAATCTTTTGAAGGACATGACAAAATTGAAGTGAATGTTAACATACATTACTCCATATTATAAAACGGCTATGCACACATTGGAGAAATTTTGGATATTTGATCCCCCATTTATGTGCCATGAAGAACATCAAAGTAAAACACGAAAATTTCATCTCTTTTTTCTTTTGGCATAGCTTAATTACATCCACAGAACCACAACACCATGTAAATATCTCAAACTATACTAGGAGGATCTCCTGACCAGCTGCAGACAGCGCGGGGCCAGCGTGTCCTTATGCCGTCTAACAATGGTGCATGCTGAGAAGGCTCAGTTTTAATTACATCCATGTCCTTCCCAGAAGATTCATTTGCACTAGAAGCAGAGGAAACTGTCATATCTGCCATAAATTCCTGGGGGGTTCACCTTGAGGGAACTGAAACTGTCAATTTTGTGAGCCTAGGTCTTTGTAGTGGAGTTTCACCCCTAGAATTTACTTGGCTGCCATTCAGATCTGATTTAGTAATTCCGTTAAAATGGTAAGGATCAAAGACTTTTTTACCCATCAATCCTGATGAATCCTTCAAACTTCCTGAGCTCCTGTCTAGATCCAAAATGGCCTGCCAAAACTCACTCCATACACTGCAAAGGTGCTCAAGCTTCTCTTGTGGAAGTTTGATATTTGTTTCTCTGAGAACTTGATGGAACCCATCCACACTAATGAAACCACCACCTCTGCTCTGATCCTGTGCATCAAAAGCTCTGCGAATCTGTGATTCCCTTTCTTCCAGCTCATTCTCATTTTGAACAATGGTGTCAAGAGCAAATAATACTGTGTAATGGGATTCATAGACAACAACCCATATAGGGCCACTTTGGGCATTTCAAATACTGACCAGAAACTATGGGATTCTAGCAACGTGAGAAATCCAACTTCCACATACTGGTTTTGATTTGCCCAACATAATGGAATAAATAGGAGCATCCTCAAATCTTTGGATTGGTACCAAAGCGAGTGAGTTATTCCTTTCAAAATTCACACCACGAGCAAGCATTGATTAAGTTGAGCTACAGAATTTTACGGGCAATGTTAACATCCCTATGAAACATTCACAATTCTTAAGGATTTGGCTGACAATGTTCGGCTATCATTAAATTTTCTTGATCACTACACATCCCAGTAATTTCGCGGTCAGGTGCTACTTTGCCATTGTCAATGGCAATGACACCTTGAGAAATTTTTATGCATGGTACTCCCTTGTTTGGAGAATTACTTTCAAATAATCTGTCATGATTTAAAGTTATATTGTGTATAAGATTTGAGCATATGTTGGGGCAAAGATTAATGGAATTTCTAGTCATTCTTTAAGAACAATCTACCCTATATATTGCAGATGTTTCTCCTAGGACTTTGTAATAATAATTGAAATACAATGGCAGCAAAGCACAATTGCTCCATTAGTTACAGACACCTCAACATTGTAGCATGGATGCCAGCACTTTCAAATCATGCAGACCCTGCATTCGGTCTTTGTCAATAGCATTGATCAAACAAGGATGCAGGTTGTGTGATGATAATATACATTATTCGATGTTTCCAATTCAAAACTCAAGTTCAATGAATGATTTGCTATTACAACAATTTTAAAAGCAATATAGATTTCACGTTACCAAATAGCTCCCCAAGACTAAATATTTCTAAACGACTTGCAAGAACTCACTCCATACAATGAAGCTGTACTGTGAAGGTGCTCAAGCTGGTGAAATTTTGATAATTGTCTCTGGAACTTGATGGAACCCTTCCAAACCACCTCTTCCTCTCTGAACTTGTGCATCAAAAGCTTTGCAAAATTCAGATTCCCTTTAACAAATTCATTCTCGTTTTCAGATTTGACATCAAGACTCAACCGCAAACAGTACAGTGCAACTACTGACCAGCCTTGCAGAAATTCAGGGATTCTAGAAGCCTGAGAAACTCATATGTGGATATACATTTCAGAAACACTCCTCTTCCTGAATCCATCCACCCATCAAACAAATTAGGGACAGCTTCCCATAGAGCAGCAATTTGAAATTTCCTGCAACATAACATTCAGTGGAAAGGCAAAAATTCAAATATGTTCTAGCAGAAAATTTAAATTGGAGTAGCAGTTAAAAGGATAGCAGTATTTTCCAATTAAATGTCAATATATACCTGGGAAACCATGCCCAAATTAAGGAAAGAGTTGGGGGGACTGGGGAATTACCCCCACCTTTGGTGGGGCTTAGAGCGCCACCTGAGCTGAAGAGCAACAGCAAACACTTTTAGAATCTTCAAATATTACAGTAACTATCTTATTAAATCAAGTCAATTTCTCTGAATTCAACTCATCAACTAACTATTTCCAAAACTTAAAAGTAATAACTTCCTTTGAGTAATAAAATAATTACAATTATCTCAGAGGCATGGATCAAAGATCAAGGAGCCCATACATACTGAAACAGTATGCCTACAATAAAATATGACAGGAAATCGTTCACAAAGTGTTAGTGGCAGTAAAAGAAAATAAATAGAAACATAAAAATTGATGTGATTTAGGAATCATATCTCTATGTCCATTAGACCACGCACCAGGCTGGTTTTACAATGAGAGTAAAACTTGCCACAAAATTAATTTACTCACTTAGAATCAAATTTGGCAATTTCATGAGAAAAATATAAAAATGATACAAAATAAATTATGAGAAGTGAAATATGTTGCAATTTGGTAAGAAGCAATATATTGAATCTCCATTAGAAAACTCGTAGCTAACTCTTTTTGATTCTTTAAAAAATGCCCTCCTAAATTTTCTTTTATTATTTTATATTATTAATTTGGTATTTTGTTTCCCATCTATATATTGGATACATCTGAATTGCAAGTACCAAATTAGGAAAATAAGATAGATGACTGAGGGGAGGATTAAACCAAGACATCAACACATCCAAATTTCAGTTGAGTTACAAGCATTCTTTTCCATCATAAGTAACTGATATTTACTTATAAATCAATCACATTTATACGTCAACTAATTATGGAGACATCATAAGTCTGAAATATTTGTCTGTTGCACCATGAAGAATTTTGAATAAAGTTAGAAATTTCCCCATTCAAGTTGTTATTTGAGAGGTATAACTCCTGCAATGTGCACATGTTCCCAAAGAAAGACGGAATCTTGCATTGTAGTTTGTTATCGGAGAGATAAAGAAATTCAAGAGAGTTCATTACTTTTCAAATTCATCTGGAATGGGGTCTTCTAACAAGTTACCATATGAAAATTGGTGGTGAAGTTAAAAAGCCAGTAAAACATAGCAGATGATTTCATCAAGTTATAGGAGAGATCAAGGTAGAGAAGTGAAGATGAAGAATTCATTGTGGAAGTAGATGAAACAAGAAAACTTCTATCCATAAGACTGCAGTTTCGTAGATGAATCTCTTTTAGTTTGGAGCCGAAATTAAAATTAACTTGAAATATTGATGTTAGATTACTATAAGGTCAAAGATCTTAAGAGATGGAAAAATTGGATAAAGAGAAGATGACAAAGCAATATTATTATGAGAAAGATGGAGCTCCTGAAGATTAAGGCTAAAATTGAACAACAATTGAAATGTTGAGGATGTTAGCATATTAAAAGAAAGATCAAGGATGGTAAGAGAAGTGGAGAAGTTAGAATGAAAATGAAACAAAGATTTGATATCAGCATCTGAAAGAAAACAATCAACAAGCCTCAACTCTCTTAAGTTTAGAGTGAGCTTACTAATAGTTTGTAGCGAATGATGAGAGGAGCTAAGATTATGTAATGAACTCAACTCAAGAATTGTTAAGGAATAGAGATTAGAGAGCCACTCTACATCCTTACCTTTTGTATTGAAATTGCCACCTAGTCAAAGAATGTGCAAGACAAGAAGATTGTTAGACTTGAGACTTTTCTTGATATTTTGGATGTAAAATCTGTTAGATATGTTACTTTTATATTTTCTAATTTGTAATCTGTTTAGTCAATGTGTAGCAGTTGAAATGGGTGATAATCCATGATTTTGGGGAGTAGTTAAGCTAAGTCAACATTACTTGTACTTTTTTGCTTGTATCTTTGTATTTTCACAAAACACAAGTCATTGAATATATGCTGAAATATGTAGAACGAAAATAACAATCTATAGTTCTAACATAAAAGCTGTGTGTTTTGTTTTTGCTCTCTTCTCTTTTCCTCTTTGTTTTTGTTTTAACATGGTATCAAGAGCTTCATTGATCTTTAAGGGTCTGTGAGTGTGATAAAGAAATTGAAAAACAAAGTGAGAGAAAACAAGCAAGAAAACCTACACAAAAAACCTTCAACCAATGGCTTCCAGCAGCAGTTCCCTACCTCCACCTCCAGTATTTGCAGGAGAAAATTATGATTTGTGGGCTGCAAAGATGAGAACTTATCTGAGAGCTCAAAGTCTATGGAAAGTGGTGGAAAATGGAAGCAATCCAGCTCTTTTACCAGACAACCCAACAGTGGCTCAGATAAGATTCCACAATGAAGAAGCGGCTAAGGATGGCAGAGCACTTGCCATCATACAAGCAACTGTACATGATGATGTTTTTATCAAGATATTGAATCTTGAGACTGCAAAAGAGGCTTGGGATAAACTCAAGGAGGAGTTCCAAGGCAGTGAAAGAACAAGGAGGATGAAGGTGTTAAATTTGAGAAGAGAATTGGAAGCAATTAAAATGAAGGAAGCTGAAACAGTGAAGGAGTTTGCAGATAGGCTTTCCAAGGTGGTTACACAAATCAGATTACTAGGTGAAGAACTTAGTGATCAACGAGTTGTGGAGAAAATCTGGTATGTCTTCCTGAGAGGTTTGAGTCCAAAATTTCCTCTCTTGAAGAAAACAAGGATTTTTCTCAAATATCAATTGCAGAGCTTGTAAATGCTCTACAAGCCATTGAACAGAGAAGATCCTTGAGGATGGCAGAAAATGTTGAAGGTGCTTTTGTGGCTAGTACCAAAGGCAAAGCTCAAGGCAGCAGTAGCTCTGGGAAAAAGCCATTTGGTGGGAAGAAAGGAAAAGGAAAAAAGGAAGAAGAAAGCAACAAAGGAGGAAGCTGGAAAGACAAGTATCCACCTTGCCCTCACTATAAAAGAAGAATCATACAGAAAATTTCTGTTGGTTCAAGCCAGGAGTCAAATGCAGAGCTTGCAACCAGCTTGGTCATATGGAGAAAGTTTGCAAAAACAAGGCAAAGCAGCAAGGACAGCAAGCCCAAGTTGCTGAGCATGAAGAACAAAATGAGGAGCATTTATTTGTTACTTTTTGCTATTCAGCAAGCAGTAGCAAAGAGGTGTGGCTTATAGACAGTGGATGCACAAATCATATGACTCATGATGCTAGCATTTTCAAGGAGTTGAATCAGTCTTATTTCTCCAAAGTCACCATTGGCAATGGAGAAAGTGTTGATGTCAAAGGAAAAGGAGTTATTGCTGTAAAAACTCCCTCAGGTACTAAATATATTTCGGATGTTTTATATGTGCCTGAGATAAATCAAAGTCTTTTGAGTGTGGGCCAAATGCTTGAAAAGAATTATACCCTGCATTTTGAAGACATGATATGCACCATATTTGATCCATCTGGGTGTGAGCTAATGTCTATCAAAATGAGAGATAAAAGTTTTCCAATAGAGTGGAAACAAACTACTATGCATGCCTTTCCAAGTGTAGTAGATGATTCTATTTTATGGCACAAAAGACTTGGTCACTTTTGTTGGAACCAAAGACGTAGAAGCGTCTAAACCCTCAATGTTTTGAAGATAACAAGCTTATTAATGTTCAAATTTGTGCGTATAGACTAACCCTGTCACAGCTAAGAAGACCGTCTAGAAGACTCGCCAAAAAGGACCGTCGAGTTGAACAAACTGAAGGCGATCGTCCGATGAATAAACTCATACAAGCCTCCAAGATCATATATTCAAACGGCTAAGTTTTTAGTTTGAACGTCAATTTGATTTATGCTAAGTCTTCCTCGAAACTGACATATTACTACTTCTGTGAACTAACGTTCAAATTTGTTTGAAGCATTAAATAGCATCAACATCATTTCAGTGCAAAAGCACAGCAGAATAGATAAAGCAAGTCAACTTATCAAGCTGCCAAGACAAATGAAGAATGTTCAGAAGAGCAGACCGCCAGCGCAGTCTTGCACCTTCCTTTTTAGTGCAAATCTAAAAGTTGCCATGCCTGACCTCTCTGAAAGGATAGTTTGCACGCTTCTCATTGCATAACGAAGTCAAAGTCTTCTACAACGGATCTTTTCCCTGAAGACTATATATACATGCACCAACGAAGAAGCAAGATAGTGAAGTGAAAAGAAAAAGGCGAAGATTGTGAAAAAGAACAAGAACATAAAGGCTTTTGTAATGCTCTGATAGAAGTGTCCAGTGGACGATAGCAAAAATCTTGTAAAGATCCTCAAAGTGATCTTGAGCTTAATCTTTCAAATCCTCACTACGTGAGTTGATTTTTTTTTTAAACACTTGTTGTGTTGTGAAAGCCTGGAGAGGCTTAGTGTAAATGAATACTTGGGTTAAGCAATCTAGGGTGATTACGTTGTAAAGCCTAAAGAGGCCGCGAACAATACTTGTAACCTAAGGTTGGTTAGTGGATACCTTTTGGGTGAAGGGACTGGACGTAGCTCAGGTTGAGTGAACCAGTATAAAAACTTTTGTGTTCTCTTCTCTCTATCCCTACGCTTGAAAACGTTTTTCAGACTAATCTACTTGTTTCAAAAAAGTTTTTAAACGCATAATTCAACCCCTCCTTCTTGTGCGCTTTTTCTTATTTCAATTTTAGCTACTCCACTTTGAAGCAAATGAGCTCAAATGGTTTAGTTAGAATTTACCTTCCATTGATGATGATGTTGATGTGTGTGATGTATGTCAATTTGGAAAACAAAGTAGACTGCCATTCCCTACACTAGCAAGCTGGAGAGCTAATGAATATGCTAATACATACTGATGTGTGTGGTAAAATGAGCACAATTTCTCTAAATGGCAGCAAGTATTTTCTGCTATTTATAGATGATTTCACAAGGATGAGTTGGGTGTTTTTTCTAAGGCAAAAATTTGATGTGTTTGATGCATTTCAGAAGTTTAAGCTCATGGTTGAAAATGAGGTGGATGTCAAATAAAAGGCTCAGGTCTGATAATGGAACTGAGTATACAGCGGGGTATTTAAAAAATTTTGTGAGCAAGCAGGAATTCAGCATCAATTGACTATTCCTTATACTCCCCAACAAATTGAGTGAGTGAAGGAAGAACAAAACAGTTATGGAAATGGCTAGGTGTTTGTTGTTTGAGAAAGGTCTTCCAAAAACCTTTTGGGCTGAGGCTGTTAATACCTCAGTATACTTGTTGAATATGCTACCCACCAAAGCTTTGAAGGGAAAAACACCTTTTGAAGCATGGTATGAAAGGAAGCCTTCGATGGAGCATCTAAAAATTTTTGGTTATGTATATTATGCTCTTATTCCTGAAGTGAAGAGAGGCAAACTTGATCATAAATCTGAAATTGGCATCTTTTTGGGGTACAATAGTAACTCCAAAGGATATCGAATATACAACTTGGAGACCAAAAAAATTCTTGTCAACAGAGATGTGAAATTTGATGAGCTGTCAAAATGGAATTGGGAGAAATATCAAGCGGAAGGTCCAAGCAAGGGGCAGCTTGGAGAAGACATTTCTCAAGAGCAAGATTTTGATGATGAAGGAGAAAATTATGATAATAATATTGATTTTCCAGTAAGAGGCACCAGGACCTTAGAAGATGTATATGCTAGATGCAATGTGGCTGCATTGGAGCCTGCAGGATATGTTGAAGTTGCTGAAATAAAAGGATGGAGAGCTGCCACGCAGGAGGAGATGAAGATGATAGAGAAAAAAAAAACTTGGCAGCTTGTAGACAGACCAAATAATCAAAAGGTAATTGGTATTAAGTGGGTTTACAGAACCAAACTTAATCCTGATGGTTCTGTGAGCAAACTCAAGCAAGATTGGTGGTAAAAGGTTATTTTCAACAGCATGGTGTTGATTTTTCGGATACATTTGCTCCAGTTGCAAGACATGATACTATTAGATTGCTTGCAGCCTTGGTAGCCAAGTTGGGCTGGAAAATATATCATTTTGATGTTAAGTCAGCATTCTTAAATGGTTTGCTTGAGGAAGACATCTATGTTGAACAACTTGATGGTTTTCAGGTTGCAGAAAACAAAGTTTACAAGCTTCACAAAGCTTTGTATGGTTTGAAACAGGCACCAAAGGCTTGGTACAGCAGAATTGATAGTTATTTTCTGCAAAAAGGCTTTAAAAGGAGTGAAAATGAAGCCACTTGTATGTGAAGTGGTCAAAGAATGAAGTGCAGCTCATTATTTCCTTATATGTTGATGATTTATTGGTGATAGGGAGTGAATCAAATTCCCTAAACCAATTCAAGAATGATATGAAGAAAGAATTTGAAATGACTGACTTGGGTGAAATGAAATATTTTCTTGGAATGGAGATTTTTCAGTCATATGATGGAATCTTCATTTCTCAAAAAAATATATGCTGTGGAGATATTGAGAAAGTTTCACATGGAGAAATGCAAGCCAGTTGCCACTCCACTGGTTGTGAATGAAAAATTATCAAAGGATGATGGTGATAACAAAGCATATGCTTCTGTTTATAGAAGTATAATTGGAAGTTTGTTGTATCTTTCAGCAACCAGACCAGACATAATGTTTGCTGCAAGTTTGCTTTCCAGATTTATGCATTCTCCTAGTCAAGTTCACTTTGGAGCAGCAAAGAGAGTTTTGAGGTATATAAGGGGTACAACTAATTATGGTTTATATTTCTTTAAAAATGAGAGTGGGGAGCTTCAAGGATATGCAGATAGTGACTGGGCAGGAAGTATAGATGACTCCAAGAGCACCTCTGGTTATGTTTTCTCATTTGGTAGTGCTGTTTTCTCCTGGAATTCAAAGAAACAAGATGTTGTGGCCCAATCCTCAGCTGAAGCTGAGTATATTTCAGCTGCAGCTGCTACAAATCAAGCTATTTGGCTAAGGAAGATTTTATTAGATGTGGGGCAGATTCAAGGTGAAGCTACTGCAATTTGGGTGGACAACAAGCCTGCTATTTCTATTGCTAAAAATCCTGTCCAGCATGGAAGAACTAAGTACATCAAGGTAAAGTTTCATGCCATCAGAGAAGCAGAGAAGTCAAAAGAAATTAACTTGGAGCATTGCAATTCTGAAAAATAGATTGCAGACAGCATGACTAAAGCACTTTCCAAGGGACACTTTGAAATGCTTAGATCAAAACTTGGAGTGCTCAAGAAAACTCTCAAGGAGGAGTGTTAGACTGGAGACTTTTCTTAATATTTTGGATGTAAAATCTGTTAGATATATTACTTTTATATTTTCTAATTTGTAATCTGTTTAGTCAATGTGTAGCAGCTGAAATTGGGTGATAATCCATGATTTTGGGGAGTAGTTAAGCTAAGTCAGCATTACTTGTATTTTTTTGCTTGTATCTTTGTATTTTCACAAAACACAAGTCATTGAATATATATATGCTGAAATATGCATAACGAAAATAACAATTTGCAGTTCTAACATAAAAGCTGTGTGTTCTGTTTTTGCTCTCTTCTCTTCTCCTCTTTGTTTTTGTTTTAACAAAGATTCCCATTCTGAAAAGGTATTGCTCCAGAAAGAGTGTTACTTCACGATTAAGATATCATAGTTGTCTGAGATTCCCAATTTGAAATGGGATTTCTTCCGAAAGAAAATTGTCTCCAAGATCAAGATATTGTAACTGTCTGAGATTCCAAATCTGAAAAGGAATAGCTTCCTGAAGACGATTTCTCCCAAGGTCTAGATACCGTAGTTGTGAAGGATTTCCAAGTTTAGAAGGAATCCTCCCACCAAATACAGAAAATGAGAGATTGAGATATCTTAAGTTGTGGAAGGAGCCCATGAGTTCTGGGATGTGACTGCCTCGAAAATCATTATAGCTGAGATCCAGATGTTCAATATGTTGCAAGTCAATCAATGAAGGGAGATTGACTGCACTTATCAAATATTGTATATCCGAACAACGAAGATCAAGTATTTGTACATGACCGTTTTCATTGTTGCATTGCATGCCTTTCCATTTGCAGCAATCTCTATTATTGTCATCGTTCTTCCCTGTAGACAGCATGTCAGAATCATCTTGAAGGCCTTGTTTGAAGTTGAGGAGTGCTTGTCTCTCCCTCTCTCTGCATTTTGCTTCAGCACTTTTATGTGACCCGGTGAATCCCATAGTAAATCCAAAGGTAAGCAATAAAGGCAGGAGTAGAGCATAAAATATTGTGAGAAAATGATGACTCATTATAATTTTGCCGATAAGAAATAGTAATCTCAACTAAGAGAGGAGTAAAATAAGAGCAAGATAACAAGAGAGAATTATGATCGAGTTTTCCTCTTTCGCTTGAAGTATAAAAACTCAATGGCAAGATTTATAGTGAATTCTATGGCTGAGTGTGGATTCTCAGTTTACATTCAGTGTATAAAGACTACTGACATTCACATTCTCAGTTCAAATCCAATTTGGAAAATCAATATTTTCTCAGAAGAATGAGTCTGAATGGCATTGAAACAGCCGCTGCGTAGACCAATACTGCACAATACGTAGTCATCACTTTCCCATGCAATTTATTACCTATGCCACGGCATAGGCACAAAATTCAAAATCACGTGTGTCAGCACCGTAAGAGTCATGCCACACGTCATCCTATTGGGACAGGACAGTCGAGAAAAAGCTGTACAGAAGGTCCCACCAACATCCTTATCTTGAGCAATAGAGTTGTTTAAGTTTGCTCTTAAAATTAAACAACTTAAAAATAAGACCAAAGCAAATGACTTCATGTAGAAGATATTATCAAAATATCTTTTTATAAAAGGGTATTGTTTTGGTGCATGTTCTAATTAGGGGATTTCAATATCTTTTCTCATATTGTTCAATTATATTTAAACATGTGTCATAATTTGACATGTCAGATAATAGCTACTATGTTTTAATATTGTATTTTAGTACTAGGGACTTATCAACAACTTCTGTTTTATTTCATTAATTATGATGCTAATAATTTTTTGAATTATGATACTAATGACCTTCTATAATAGTAATTGAATTAATTACGATACAAGTTACCTTTTTTATAATAATTGAATTAATTATGATATAAATTATTCTTTTTAATAATAATTGAATTAATAAAATGATTTTACAAAAATAAAAAAATAGAAAATGGGTTGTATAGAGTCAAACCCTTTAATCTCCTCATTATATAAAATGTGTCTCTTTTTTTAATCGAGTGAAATGTATCTGTTTGTTCTTCTTATATTCAAACATGTTATTTATTTAAATGTATTATCCTTATTGTATTATAAATAATTTGTAATTTATTATATATTTATATATTAATATTAGTTATAACTAAAAGCCCTAACACAATACAACTTATCTACACTACCTACATGTCTCACCCAAATACAATATATTATTGTAGAGAAATATAATATGATATACTATTTTTTTTTATAAAATATATGATATACTATTATATGCTTCTAGTACCTATGCAATGCACAAGATATGGTATTATCATGAAAATTATTTTAAAGAATTAAATTTTTAGTATACATATAAAAAATGAAAAAGGAAATAATTATATAGTTACCTAAACATGAAGATTACTAATACAATTTAGGTTATAGAAAAGTTGTATTAGATATAAAATTTAAAAATTATATACTTGTAATCATAACAAAATGAAATTTGAATATTGATTTTACAAAAATTAAAATGCTTTAATTCCTAAAAAAAATAGACATAGGCAAAACATGATATGTGTATAACTATAAAACAATATTAACTAAAAAGTGATTAGCAACTTAGATTAAATTATGGAAAATTCCTTGTGAACAATATTTGAGGTTGTGAAAGAATATGGTAAAGGAATTTTCCACAATTATAAAGAATTAATTAAAATCATATCATGTTCCTAAAAAGTAAAAAATGATATGTGTATAACTATAAAACAACATTAACTAAAAAGTGGTTAGCAACTTACTTTGATTTTAATCAAAATCATGAAGAGTAATGTAGGAGAATAAAAACCCATTAACCATTTAATTTCTTTATGTACCAAAATTTTAAGATAAAAAGGGAATAAAAAAAAATTAAACAAAAGAAAAAGAAACAACAATAAAAATGATGATAAAATACTAAGTTATCATTTAATTTTTTAAACATTTTTCTTTTGAAGATTTATTATATAAGAAATGAGCCTTTCAAAAAATAAAATAATCATTTTATTAATTTATACCATAATAATAACATTTTATCATATTAAAGTGTAATTATAATATTATTTTAAGGGTTTAATGGTCATGCATTGTCATTGTAAAAGTTTTTACACTATCAACCAATCAGGAATCACCATTAATATGACTTTTAAAGCATTTATTATAAAAGTCAACAAACTTACAATAAATGGTGGTTTGTGATTGGATGACAGTATAAAACTACTTTACATTGTCCATGCATGGCCTATTTTCTCTTATTTTTAAATGATGTTACTATCCATTAATTTGACAAATCGCTACAATAAAAAGCTGTACCAAATTTTATATATACTATAGATGATTTATTATTGTTGAGGTTATTGATACACACCATACTTGTGTGTACTTATCAGCCATTAATACAGATCAACTATAATTAATTCCATAATTAACTTCATTGAAGATAAAATATTTAAAAACTTCATATCAATTACAAAAATTAAGTATTAATTACAAAAGATAAAATATTTAAAAACTTCTATATTATTGTTCAATAATATTAATAGAAGATAAAAATTAATTAATTTAAATAAATTTTAATAATGTCAATATATATTAAAAAAATATTTAATAAAATCCAAAAAGTAATTAATAAATATATTGTTGTAATTAACAATTAAACACTTAACTACATATTCAAATTTAAAAATCGAAATATAAAATAAATTTTAAAATAAAATTATAAATATTTTAAAATGTTAAAGTTTTATTTAACTATATTATTTACTCAATTTAGTAATGATTTTTTATTTCATATAATTAAAATTAAAAACAATTAATATTTTTAAATTTTCTAAAATAAATAATTTATAAACAATTAAGACCTCACAATAAATAAACATAATATAAAATTACCATTAAAAAAATAAATACTAAAATAAATTGGGTTGTTTGATATGATGTGATATTATATGATGTGATGAAAAATGTACAGAGACAAAAATTTAGGCTTAACTCCATAGTACAAATCTTGTATTTTAAAGAAACACATGTTCAAGGTCAATTGTGTACTAGTAAAGTTGAACCATAAAAAAAGATGACTTTGGGCTCAATTTTGAAATATTACTTTACAGTTGGTCAAAGCAAACTTTAAATCAATTCCACGCTACAAGTCTTATATTGTAAAGAAATACAAGTTTAGGGTCAAATGTGCACTAGTAGAGTTAAACTGTAGAGAAAGTTGACTTAAAGGTCGACTATGGAATATGACTCCTATAGTTAGTAAAAGCTGACTTTATGGTCAATTCTACACTACAAGTTTTATATTGTAATGAACGCAATTTTGAGGTCAACTGTGCACTAGTAGAGTTAAAACTATAGAGAAAGTTGACTTTAGAGTCAACTACAAAATATTACTCCTATAATTGATCAAAGTTGACTTAGTGTCAATTTCACACTACAAGTCTTATATTGTAATGAAACACAGGTCTGGGGTCAACCCTTGCACTAGTAGAATTAAACTATAGAGAAAACTGACTTTAGGGTTAACGCTAGAATATTACTCCTACAGTTGGTCAAGTTGACTTTAGGGTCAATTCAATACTACAAGTTTTATAGCGTAAAGAAACATAAGTTCAAGGTCAATTGTTCACTAGTAAAATTAAATTGTAGAGAAAGTTGACTTTAGGATCAACTTCTGATTAATAGTCCTACAATTGGTTGTAGTCGACTTTTTGGTCAACTATGTACTACAAGTCTTATAGTATAAAGAAAATGGGATTGGGGTCAACTGTGCACTGGTAGAATTTAACTATAGAAAATATATCATAAAACAAACTTTTTTAAAATGAAACTATTTATTAACTCACGTCAATTTATCCCACCAACACAATATCTTAAAATAAAATAAAAATAAAAACTATAATAAATTCATCTCAAGTTATCCTAAAATCATATAAGAACTTTTTTTTGCCTACTTCTAAAGTTAAAAAATAGTGTAAATTCTCCGTAGAACGTTATATTGTTAAAAAAAATTATTATTGGTGTACTATTGTAATACTAATAATTTAAATGAAGAAATTCTTACATGAGTACAAACCCAATCAATAAAACAATAAAATAAAATAAATAAGGTGAATAATGAAAAAAAATTCCTAAAAGGACAAAATAATGCTAGCTTACAAAAAATGAAAAAAAAAATACAAGACTATATGTGAGTTTTGAAAATATTTTTATTTTTATTAATAATTATAAAATCATAATATACTATTTTTATTTTAAATAATTAATTCAATTATTATTAAAAAGGATAGTTTATATCATAATTAATTCAATTATTATTAAAAAAGATAACTTGTATCGTAATTAATTTAATAATTACTAAAAATTTAATTAGTATCATAATTAAAAAAAAGGTATTTAGTATCATAATTAATGAAAATAAAACAAAAGTTGCTAATAGGTCCTTGGTACTTAAATACAATATTAAAAAAAAGTTGTTATTATTTGACATAGCAAGTGAGGACACATGTTCAAATATGATTAGGCAATATGAGAGAGAGCATTGAAACCCCCTAATTAAAACATGCACCGAAGCAATACCCTATATAAAAACAATATAAATTCTATTTTTATTATTTTTTAAATCTTATTTTTTCATTCCATCTTTATTATTCTTGAAACTTTATTTTTGCACCACATCTTTATCATTCTTTAAACTCTATTTTTGCACTTCATCTTCATTATTATTTAAATTCTTTATATTTATTTTCTCTCCTCTTTTTTTTTTCCTCTATCAAATATAATAGAATATTATCATAATTTCATTTCCTACATTGAATACAATATTTTTCATCAAACTCGATATGTAATACCATGCATTTTCCATCAAAGTGATACTTTGCGAAAATGAGAAGATGTATACCTGACCTCTTAGAGAAAGGAAAAGAAGTGGAACTCCAATGAGTGAAACCAAGGGATTGAATTGAAAAACACAAGAAAGAGAAATCAACACAAAGTGACTGAAGAGATGGTGGAGGAAAAAAGGGGCGAGCGAAAAAAGAACATTTTCAAAGAGAAAGGTTCCTTGACGAAATAAAGCTATATAATATTCATTAATATATGGATATTTTAAAAGATAACTCATATACCAAATACAATTCAAATTAAATAATACATGAAAAGAAATATTAAAAGACATAAAAGAGTAATTACAAGCATATAACTTTTACGTTAGAATTTAATTATTATCAAGACGGTGTCGGGATAAAGTTCTCACCACTATTTGCATATAGAAAAAAAAAATCCATTATCCCTTACTTGAATTCAATCTAATTAGGTTTTTTTAATGATGGGATTACTAGATTGGTTTATATTGACGTAGATTATTATTCGATCCTAAATTCTAATTCATTTTATGGATTAGAAAATTAGCACACCAATCACACAAAAATAAATAAAAAAACGAAAAATAAAAATTATTCGTCAGGAATGTTAATGCGCAATTCACCTTAACCACGACCCAGAGTTGCGGTCCTCTATCCACATGTGGGATGACGTGCACTAAACACCCTCAAGATCTCCTTAGCCTCCACTACAAGATTGCACCTCATCACAGGGTGTAGTTACTCCAGGACCTCAAGTCTAACAATAATGATATGATTATAATCAGTCTTATTAGAGTTGATATCATTCCAAAATTTCACTAGAGGGTCTCCACATCCCTCGATACCAATTTCTAATTTGCCACATTAGGCTTCTCTATAATTTCCCTTAACCAAACATTAAGGTTTACATCTTTACTCAATATCAACTCTAGTGCAAAGACTAACAGTATAAATAACATGCATCAAATGAACTCAATTCATTCCTAATTGATCACCACAATACTAAGAAGACAATTAAATCACATATAAGGTGAGTTTCCCGTGTATCCTCTCATCTCTCCTTACCATCACTCACCCTTAAGGATTAGAAATTCATAGCTTTATTCTTAACTTTATTAATTTTATGATAAAGCTTCATCCTTTACTAATAAATTCCAATTTTATTCTCTTTTGAAATTTTATGGAGAGGCTCACTTACACCGAATTCCCTTACCTTATTTTATAAAAAAAATAGTTAGAATTTTAATCATTGTTATTAATTATTATTATTATTATTACTATCTTTTCTCTCTCTCTCTCTCTCTCTCTTTTCTTTATAATATTATTATATCCATAATTTATTGTTATTATTATATTAATTAATCTTTTATTTTTATCTTAACCCATATAGGCATGGAGAATTACATTATGTAACCTTTACTTAACACATGACACACCTTTAGGAATTCCTGACACTAGTGTTATTTTAGATATCCAAAGTACTTAGGCTTTCATCACAAAATTTAAATCGCTTACTTGTTCTATATCCATTTCTCTTATTATTATTGTTGTTCTTATTATATAGTCATTAATATTGTTATTATTTATTATCATTATTAGAATATCAGTTTTAATTTGTTTTGTCCAGCCCAAAGATGTAGCCATTCATATGTTTGTTTGGTTATGTTTTATACATTAGTCCAAGAACGATTCCAGCCCATCCCAACTTCAGTGCATTCGCACTCGCACTCGTGCCGTACAGTGCCACTGTTCAGCAACTCCAAATTTTGCATTCACCTGTTGAGCCATTGATCAAGCTCCTCCTCACGCAGCCATTACAAACATTCTAATTTAACCACCCTAGAAGCTATTGCGCACAAAGTCAAAAGGAAAAGGGATTCTCCATTTCACTTCCCCTTCCATTATGTTGATAGCAACAAACCGAATGACAGGAGACCCACCACACCTCACCGAAATCACCTCAAACTCAGCCAACAATCAAATTTAAACAACTCACATTTCATCACACACTATAAATACAGTGTTAGAAATAATCCTTTTTTTTTAAGGCATGCTTTATTTAGTCTTTAATTCAAGAAAACTTTAGGCGGAAGCATATAATTACAAAAACATGCATATATCAAGAATAACCCATTCTTGCTCACACAGGATCTACAATATGCTGGATTACTAAGGATATGATAAATACCTGGATCCATAATCGGTTCCTGATTTAAGCGTTCTTCTCAAGATCTTTGAGGCAATTTATCACGAACACAAACAAAGAGAGCCAGTGGCTTTATGGTTCTTCCTCAACCGAATCTCTTGAGTTCTCGATGGGACCTTAGCCTCTCTTCAGATAGGGAGAAGGGAGTATGAGTTTTCTGTGATTCGGTGTATTGGGGACCATAGCCTTCTTATAGTGTGTTAACCTAATAAGGTTCCCATTATCCCCTAATGGGCCAACACTGACATCTGCTCATTTAAGCCCATATCATCTTATTTAAAAGTCTAATGGGCTCACTTAATTTGACCACATAAAATAAAGCCCACTAATGATAAATAGCTAATATAATTGTCTTATAATATTAGCCCATATTAATTATTGGAATATAAAATTCCAACAATCTCCCACTTGGGCTACATATTGTAACAATTATATCACAATTCTTTAGGCGCGCGTCTGTATGCTATTTATCTTTAAACTTTTACTTTAACAATCTGGTCCATCTTATGCATCAATAATGGAACCACCGCGGCTTTCGTCACTATTGTAAAATGTGACTAAACCCCAATGACCACCACATCAACACACTTAATGACATAGATCAATATGGATGAGCAGCATGGAAATTACATGTAATGTGATCTCAATCATGCCTATTTCCAACTGGTCCAACTTTAGTCTTTAGTGAGATCAATCCAAAGTCCTTAAGCACAAAATAATTTCGCACACAACAAGATACAAACAAGTTGATTAACAACTCATAATCTTTATTTCTGCAGAATGAAATAACATAAAGTTTGTATCAAATAAACATAGAACATAAAGAAAGACTCCCACTAAACTAAGGCAACCTCAGTGACAACACCCATATGAGCAACATGCTCATGAAAGACCTTAGGTGTCAAGCCCTTAGTTAATGGATCAGCTAGCATAGAATTCGTCCCTATATGTTCTATTGAAATTTGTTTTTTCTGAACTCTTTCCTTAACTACAAGATACTTAATGTCGATAAATTTCGACTTCGTAGAACTCCTATTGTTGTTGGAGTAGAGCACTGCTGATTTATTGTCACAATAGATTTTGAGTGACCTCTCAACGGTGTCAATCACGCGTAGGCCGGTGACAAGATTTCGCAGCCATAACCCATGGTTTGATGCCTCATAACAAGCCACAAACTCCGCTGCCATGGTCGAAGAAGCTACAAGAGTCTGTTTGGTAGACTTCCAAGAAATAGCTCCTCCAGCCAACATGTAGATGTAGCCTGATGTGGAGCGTCTACTGTCGGGGCATCCCGCAAAATCGGAGTCAGAGTACCCAATGATCTCTAAACTGTCAGACTTCCGATAAGTAAGCATGTAGTTTCTTGTTCTCTTCAAATAGCGCATCACGGGCTTCACTGCTTTCCAGTGCTGCATACCAGGATTACTCATATATCTCCCCAGGACTCCCACTATAAATGCTATGTCAGGACGAGTGCAAATTTGAGCATACATAAGACTCCCTACAGCGGAAGCATAAGGAATCTTTTGCATCTCTCTCTTTTCAAGATCAGTAACGGGGCACTGTTTGAGACTAAACTTGTCTCCTTTAGCAACGGGTGTATCTCCTGGTTTACTATCTTTCATGCCGAATCTATCCAAAACTGTATCGATATAGCTCTTTTGTGATAACCCAAGAATACCTTGAGAACGATCTCTAAGTATTTGGATTCCTAAGACAAAAGAGGCGTCCCCAAGATCTTTCATCTCAAAATTTTTTGTGAAAAATTTCTTGGTTTTGTGCAGTAAGCCTATATCATTGCTGGCTAGTAGGATGTCATCAACATATAATACTAGAAAGACAAATTTACTCCCACTAAACTTTTGGTATACGCAATCATCAACCAAATTTGCCTCAAAGCCATAGGAGGTAATAACTTGATGAAATTTGTAATACCATTGACGGGAAGCCTGTTTAAGGCCATAGATGGATTTCTTTAGTTTGCACACCATGGACTTTGTATTGCCTAAAACAAAGTTTTCTGGTTGCACCATATAGATTGTTTCATCGATGTTGCCATTTAGAAACACAGTTTTTACATCCATCTGATGTAGTTCTAAATCAAAATGAGCTACAAGTGCCATTATAGTCCTAAGAGAGTCTTTCGAAGAAACCGGAGAGAAAGTCTCTTTATAATCAATGCCTTCCTTTTGAGTAAACCCTTTGGCAACAAGACGAGCTTTATATCTCTCAACATTACCCTTTGAATCCCTTTTGGTTTTAAATATCCATTTACAACCAATGGGTTTCACACCTTCAGGCAATTTGACGAGATCCCAAACATCATTGTCAGCCATCGATTTCATCTCGTCATTCATGGCATCAATCCACTTTTGAGAGTTAGAACTTCGCATAGCT
Organism: Spatholobus suberectus; assembly: GCA_004329165.1. Classification (NCBI taxonomy): domain Eukaryota; kingdom Viridiplantae; phylum Streptophyta; class Magnoliopsida; order Fabales; family Fabaceae; genus Spatholobus; species Spatholobus suberectus. The sequence continues at coordinate 5,546,725 of CM014737.1, forward strand.
TGACTAAAGTTTATTGGATCTTCCTCAGTCAAGCCAATGCCATCCTCATGTTCTTGAAGAAATACAATATAATCATCTGAAATTGCACTTCTCCTTTCTCTAGTGGATCTCCTTAGCGGCATTTCTTGAGGTTGTTGAGTTTGAACTATAGGTGGTGGTGCTTGGGGGGGAATCTCAGTGTTGTCTTGTTCTTGAGTGATGTTAGGAATAACATCATTATTAAGTACTGGATCTGTTTCTTGAACAATGATAGGTGCAAAGACTTGTTCATTGCTAATGACAGGTTCTTCTTGAAAGACAACACTCCTTATGTTTCCTTCCCCTCCAAACTCAACTTCCTCAAGGAATCTTGCATTCCCCGTCTCAAAGAAGGATCTTGTAATGGGATTGTAAAACTTATACCCGCGAGAGCGTTCAACATAACCAACAAAGTAGCAACTAACTGTTCTTGAGTCTAGCTTACCTTCATGCAGCCTATAAGGCCTTGCTTCAGCTGGACATCCCCAAATTCGCATGTGCTTGATGCTGGGCTTTTTCCCAGTCCATAGCTCATAAGGGGTTTTAGCAACTACTTTACTTGGTACCCTGTTGAGGATATAAACTGCGGTCTTTAATGCCTCTCCCCAAAGCGACTCTGGTAGAGAAGAGTGACTAATCATACTCCTTACCATATCCTTAAGAGTCCGGTTTCGTCGTTCTGCAACTCCGTTCATACTGGGTTTGCCCGGCATAGTGTATTGCGGAACGATTCCACATTCATTGAGGAAAAGTGCGAAGGGCCCTGGACGTTGTTCACCTGATCCGTCATATCTGCCATAGTATTCTCCACCACGGTCAGATTTGACGGCCTTAATATTCTTTCCTAGTTGAAGTTCAACTTCAGCTTTGAAAGACTTGAAAACGTCTAGAGACTGAGACTTCTCATGTATTAAATAAAGGTAACCGTACCTTGAGTAATCGTCTATGAATGTAATAAAGTATCCTTGTCCATTCCATGAATCCGTAGGGAAAGGACCACAGATATCCGTATGTATTAGTTCTAAGACATCCTTTGCTCTTTCGGCACCTAAATTCCTTTTGTTTGTTTGTTTACCCTTAATACACTCAACACAGACTTGGAAGTCTGACAGATTTAAGGGTCCAAGAATTTCCTCCAACACAAGCCTCTGAATTCTTTGTTTAGAGATGTGGCCTAAGCGCTTATGCCATAAGGTGGCGGAATTCTCATTTAATTTACGTTTCGTACCACGCGAATCTGTTTGCAATATCTCGTTATAGGAATGCTTAATATCAAGCATATAAAGATTGTCAATTAAAGATCCGTAACCAACAATATTTGAATCATAAGAGAGACTAACTTTATTATTTCCAAATGAACAAGAATAACCAGATTTGTCCAAAATAGAAATAGAAATTAAATTCCGTCTAATAGACGGTGCAACATATGTCTCAACCAAATCCAAATAAAAACCAGTCTTTAAAAGTAATCTAAAAGTTCCTATAGCTTTAACTGCAACTTTATTGCCATCGCCCACATAGATGAATCTTTCAGCATCACTTGGCGGACGGCTCCACAGGCAACCCTGCATAGACATACTTATGTGAGTAGTAGCACCAGAATCTACCCACCAAGTGTCCTTGGGTACAGAAACTAAATTAACTTCAGAACAAACAAAAGTGAGAAGTTTACCCTTCTTTGCACGCCAAGCGGCGTACTTGGAACAGTCCTTCTTCATGTGTCCTGTCTTCTTGCAGAAGAAACAAGTAAATTCCTCATCTTGCTTCTTCAGCTTCTTCTTTTGAGAAGAACTTTTCACAGTTTCCTTATGTTTCTTCCTCTTTTTATTCTGAGAGGTCGAAGCCAAATGAGCACTTTCAGTCTTGTCCCTCTGCAGTCTCTCTTCCTCTTGCACACAGTGAGATATAAGCTCATTGAGGGACCATTTGTCCTTCTGAGTGTTATAACTCACTTTGAATTGCCCAAAGTGTGCAAGAAGTGAGATCAAAACCAAGTGCACGAGCAAATCCTCAGAAAGCTCTAACTTTAGTGCCTTGAGTTTTGATGCGAGATTAGACATCTCCATAATGTACTCCCTTATGTTCCCTTTACTTTTATACCTCATAGAGATGAGTTTAGCCAAATGACTACTCGTCTCAGCTTTTTCATTCTTGGCAAAGAATTGCTCTATTGCCTCCAGGAACTTCTTGGCATTCTCACTCTCAGCAATCGAGCCCCGAAACGCCTCCGGAATGGAGCGTTTGATGATCATGAGGCACATTCGGTTGGACCGATCCCACCTCTCAATTTTTGCCTCATTAGAGTTCTCCAGAGTGGAAGTGGGTCGTTCCGTCCTCAGTGCCAAGTCCAAGTCCATACAGCCGAGAACAATTTCTACAGCCTCTTTCCATGACTTGAAGTTTGTCCCATTCAGCATTGGGATTCCATTAATTTGAGTAGTGAAGTTAGGAGCGGTAGCGGTAGCAACTAAAGAGAGAACAATAAACATACAATAACATTAGTGGGCATGTCAAAAGATAATTAATAAGACATGCACTATCAATCTTTATGACAAATTTAAAGACCCAAACAAGATACCTAGCGCACCATTAGTCCTCAATCTTTGGATTGAAAGAACTAATTGCAAGTGGTACTCTCAACGCAATGATCAAACATTGGTGATAAGTCCTGTCAAACAACAGTTGTCTTTGGACACTCCATTGTTCACATGGAAAATCAATCTTTATAATCACCACACATTTACCATCGCAGGCATGTAATTATCCGGCCAAACTGTGTCTTCCTTTGGGCCGAGCACAGTTGGCATGAATAATTCCATGCAACATCTATGTAAATTGAATCGAATCAACCTACGCAACAGAGGTTACTTTGGCAACATGTTGTTTCAATTAATCCAACCAAAATTACCAGACAATAATAAAAAATGGGAAGGGTCTAAATTTGTCGAAATCATGCATAAGCGTTGACGTCAATTTTAATTCCATATTTTCTAAATATATCAACAACATATTAGTAAATTGAACAATTTAGAAAACACAATAAATCATATATATATAAATATATATTGCTGGATCCATATTATATATATTAATATAAAAAAAAGTTAATATATATTAATATACTACCGAACCTTTCGGTTTCAATAAGAATATCATACATATTAATATACTAATATATTAAAAAAAAAACGAACTGTTCAGCGTCAATTACGCTTTCGAAATCATATATGTTTCAATATATATATATCAATATAAAAGGAAGTCAATATATATCTTAATACTTGTAATATATATACAACTAATTTATATAGATACGGCACCCACCAGATATTATCTATTCCATTCATAATGCCGGTCTATACCAGATGTTATCTATTCCATTCATAATGCCGGTCTATACTATGACTACAGTATAAGTACCAAATCTCTTTTAGCCTCACAGACAACATTCCTGATATAAAAGAGGCCAAACGATATGGTTTTATGGATCCAGCAGAATTGACGCCAAACGATTCAGTTCTCGCATATATTATATATTCAAAAAACCGAAAAAAAAAAAAAACAAAACAAAAAGTACTGAAGCCGTGGTATGACGAACAAGGCACTGATGCCGTTCCAAGAAAGCAATAAAACTTTACAACTACTAACAGTGAATCCGAAAAGGTTACAGCCGAATTGCGTGTTGCAGTTTAACTTTCATATCAACACAATTAGGGTTCATACAAAATTGGGGAAAAAAAAAAAACTCATTCAAGAAAAACCAGAAATTATTCAAATCATCAAAGATTAATCCTAATAACCCAACATAGAAGACCGCTCTGATACCACTTGTTAGAAATAATCCTTTTTTTTAAGGCATGCTTTATTTAGTCTTTAATTCAAGAAAACTTTAGGCGGAAGCATATAATTACAAAAGCATGCATATATCAAGAATAACCCATTCTTGCTCACACAGGATCTACAATATGCTGGATTACTAAGGATATGATAAATACCTGGATCCATAATCGGTTCCTGATCTAAGCGTTCTTCTCAAGATCTTTGAGGCAATTTATCACGAACACAAACAAAGAGAGCCAGTGGCTTTATGGTTCTTCCTCAACCGAATCTCTTGAGTTCCCGATGGGACCTTAGCCTCTCTTCAGATGGGGAGAAAGGAGTATGAGTTTTCTGTGATTCGGTGTATTGGGGACTATAGCCTTCTTATAGTGTGTTAACCTAATAGGGTTCCCATTATCCCCTAATGGGCCAACACTGACATCTGCTCATTTAAGCCCATATCATCTTATTTAAAAGTCTAATGGGCTCACTTAATTTGACCACATAAAATAAAGCCCACTAATGATAAATAGCTAATATAATTGTCTTATAATATTAGCCCATATTAATTATTGGAATATAAAATTCCAACATACAGCACATTCCAAATCGTATTAAATTTCAAGCAAGAAAACATATCATCAAACAGAGAATACTTCACCACAAAATCACAAGAAACGAACTTATTATTTTTTTCCTCTAACAATCAACATATATATATATATTCATTCAACACTTAACCAAAACACCACATGAAGCTACTTTCTCCCCACCTCAATTTAAGTGTGAGATTAAGAGATTAAAATTCTTTTGAAATGTAAACCTTCTCCTCTCTTTCTGGTCACCACCGTAGAGTGGAAGTGTTGTGTGTGATTTTTACTAAGAATGAAAGGTAAGGTGTACAGTGATTGCCAAACGTGTAAGAGAGAAATGCCAAACAAGGACAGGTGGGTGTATACGTGTTTATTTAGAAGGACAAACCAAATTTTGGTTCTCTGAAAGATGACACGAGGGTCCTGCTCGGTGCTGTTGCACCTATGTGTGCGTGTCACCAAGAGACTAATTGTTGGGGTGACACTAATTGTAAGTGGAATTAGGCCAAAGGATTTTTTTGGGTTGTCCAGCACGTAGTCCATAAGCTTGTTTCCAACTATATGGGTTAGGATACGAGTTTAAAATGAAAATAATTTTGTTATCATAGAATTAAGCTAGATAAACCAATTTTCTATGAATCCCAAACGTGGTCATGTTCCCGAAAATCCCAAGGGAGACTATAAACAAATCAACAACCATAGGAATAGTTTAAGCTTGCATTAATTCTAGTGAAAGAAAAAATGGAAAATAAATCTATTAAATTAATTATTTTCTTTAAGACAACATAAAATTTGGAATCTTTAAAAATAAATGTTCTGAATAATTATACTTACAAAATCTTAATTTAAACTATAATAAAATATGCTAAAAGTTTATTATTTAGGATAGAATTGTTTATTTATACATTAATTATTATTAGAAAAAAGTTATCCGCCGAATATATAACATATACATAAGAGATGTTAAAGATACATATATGGTATTATAAAAATAAACGAAAAAATTTATGGAACGAATATGGTTTCAGTGGCAAAGAAAGAGTCAAAGTTGAAATAGATTAAATTTTTCTACCTTAAGTCTCAAATTTCAAATATCATGAAAAAACTATTTTGTTTTATTGAATATATAACAAAAGAAAAAAAATTAATAATGACACTTCGAGGGAGAAAAAATAAATTCAAAAATATTATCTTAAATAGTAGCAAATAAAATTAAATATTAATTAATTTGTTTTTGCAAATAAAGAAACTAAAAAGCAGGAGGTATCACACTATTATTCATTTCAACCTCACTAAAATTTTTAATCTTTTTTATTTTATTTATGTTTATAAAATTTTTCTCTAAATTTAAATAAATGAAAGTTCTTTCAAATACTTATTTTATTAAAACAAAATTTCAAAAACAACTACAAACGATAATACTAATAATTATTAAAATAATCTTATATTTTCTTCATATAGAAAAACTAGAAAAAGAGAGAATGTCACAAACCTCACAAAAAAAAGAAAAATGAAACTAGTTAAAAGACCTTAAATTATTGATCATTCTAATCTAATCCATTTTATGGGTTTGAAAATTAAGCACACCAACCACATGAAAAGAGGAAAAACAAAACTAGTCCAAAGACTTTAAGTTAATGGTCTTCCTATTCTAATCCATTTTATGGGTTAGAAAACTAGCACACCAATCACACACACACACAAAAGGAAAAATCAAACAAGCTTAAAGACTTTAAGTTTTATCTTCCAAGTTTAATCCATTTTATGAGTTAGAAAACTAAACACACCAATCGCATAAGAAAAAAAGAAAAAAGGAAAAATGAAACTCATCTAAATGTCTTTAAGTTATTGATCTTCATATAGATTTCTCACAGTATACATACATCTGAAATCTTAAGTGCACTATTTAAAAAATGAAAAATACATAATAAAGAGGAAAGTACCAATTGTAATAGGGAGCCGTCCTCTCCACTCTTTTCTCTCTAGCTCTCTCCAACAACAATAGTAACCATTAGATTAATCTAACAACTGAAATTAAAACCCAACAAATCAAAGTAAAAAAAAATGTTGGCATATAGATTAAAATCTAATAGAAGAGAAAGTGAGGCAGTGCTTCCGGATTTCAGCGACGAAAGGCGGCGCACTGCGCAACTGTGCTTCATTTCCTGTTGGAGTAGGGTGATTCTCGGTGGTCGGCACTTTCATCTATTGTTCCTCTTCATCACCAAGTTGCTTGAGCATTTCTTCCAAATTTAGGTAGAAAACTTAGCGTAGTGCCCAAGTAGAAAATTTATTTCTTGAACACATTCGAAACACCTGCTTAAAATTTAATTTCAGGATGTATTAAAACACTTTTTCCCAAATTTAATTCTTGAATAAAGAAAATCCCGGCGTAAAGGCAGAAGCAAAAATTGACAAATAAAGTTGTTATTATTGTTCTTTCTTCATTTCAATGAGATTTTCTAAAGAAGTAGAGCTTGATAAATAGATATATTCACGATAGGCACGTACTACGCTAAATTGTACATTCTTATGTTTTGATATTTAAGGTAATCAGCACACTTAGCATTTATAACCTTTCAACGTGCATTACGCTCATTAATAGGCACTCGAACTGCATTGTTGACTAAGCCATTGAGCTAACAAGCTAGGGTCATATTCCTGAATTCACAATAGCAGCATAGCAATTAAGCACACAGTTCAATGCCTCAGCCTCACCCACAGCCAGCTTGCACCTCTCTTGCAAACCATATAAAAAAAATAGTTATTGTGATGCAAAGTTGCATTGATCTAAATTTCTTTGAATGTATTCTTTTATCACATCTTCTGGCAACTTTCTGAATTTTTATGCCAAATTCTTTGTCATGGGAACATGTGTAGGGCTTGGGCTTGGGCTTGGACTTTGGAAGATATATATGCAGAGCTCATTATAACTTGTTTACCATTGATTTTTATTCCAAACAAAATGAAATCTTGACAAGAAAATACAAAAAAAAAATCTATTTAAATTGAAAATCTATTTATATAAATATAATCTCTCTCTTCTCAATATATATATATATATATATATATATATATATATATATATATATATATGGATTAAGATTTGTTGATAACAAGTATAACAATCGTTTACATTAGATATAACCCATACTTATTTAATTACTTAATTAGTTGTTAAGTTCGAGTTGATGAAAATGCGAGTCACATTTTTCTAATTTTGGTATTAGAACAATTGTAAATATAATAGAATTTGAAAATGAAAGTAAAAGATGAAAGAAACAAGGTCTATTAATAATATACATCATGATTAGTACATCATCAAAAACTACGTACACATCATCAATTGAAGCTGAAATATATTGAAAATAAAAAAGGGATATAGGGAAATTAGAGATACATCAAAAGAGACACTAGCTACCCTATAAGTCCTAGTTAGAGCAATGTCTAGTAACTATCCTATCCTATGTATATAATCAAAAGAAAACAGGTTCTCTTGTCTTATTTTGTTGGAGTAGTCTCCAGATAATTTGGAGCAGTACAAGGGCGTGATCATTGGGCCTTATTGCCATCTTCACATATTCATCTATAAATAACATACACAAAAAGAAAGATAAAGGAGTGAAGTGATTTTGTTTTTAAAATCACTTTCACATAGATGGTAGGGAATCCTACCATCAAACATAGATAATTTACAACTGACAATAATAAAATAGGGAAACCTAGGGTCTTATCTAAGTTATACTACCCTTGACTCTGTATGAATCCATACTTTCCATTTGTGAGTAATAGTTCTCAAGAAAACCGAGAGGTGATTGGAAGTACATATACTTTTCTCACAACATCACACGGTATGGTCCTCATCATCATTAAAGAATAGAGCAATAGCTCAAGACATTTACTGTCCATATAGAGGTATACCCTCACACCAATCCTAGAATGCTAACTGCAATACTGTCGAGGTTATCAAGCTTGGTTAGGCGAATATCTTAGCTCAAACCTTAGTCATTGGGACTTTCACCGCTCGATACCTTACCCTCAAGACTTTCGCAAGTGGGTCCCTACCTTTCATTCTGCAATGTACCAAATTGTAGCTTCCAATGCAGGGTGTCATGCCACTGCATATCCCTCGTATCACATTACTCACTAATTAACATCACCTCACTTATTACTTTTTAGCTTTGGGCAGAGATTTTTCTTGGTTTTTGCTTATTTGAGCACCAGCTTATTTTCTCTTTAATGTCTCTACTTCTCATTGTAGAGACTTGGTCTTTATTTATCTCACAATATAACAAAGTAAGGTCTACATACTTGTACAAAACATCTCCACAATTATAACTGAACAATTCATAATTTATAAGTCACAATTTAACTATGACTATCACTTATTAACTTTGAAAATTTTTTAATACATACTTTAATACAATAATATCATATTTTATGTTTAATAATTTTTTGTTTCGTTATATTTTATTTTATATAAACATAGATATTTACTATATAAAAACATGAAAAAACTATCCAAAAAGTGCATGACGATCCTAAAAATATTAATAGTTTTTTTTATCTATTTAAATGTATCCGTTTTATAAATATTTAATTTATAAAAAAATGGTCAAAATCAGGTACCATTGCAAAAAATCTATTATATTATATCCTAATTATATGTAATTATAATTCTATGATAAAATTAAAACTTTCAGAATATTTTAAATTTATTATAATTGCATTTGTTTTCTAAAATAAGAATTCAATCTTATTCACGTCTATTTTTAATTTTTAATTTCTTGCTTATTTCTTATAATATATTATTTTATTTCTTATAATGAGTTAGTTTAACACACTAACTTAGTAACACTTGACAAACTATGAGAGATGAACACGTTAGCCAAAATTAAGATTCAGTGCTAAAAACTGACAAAATGACCAATTTGGTATAACATAGACACTCTAAGAGATCAAAGTGAAATTTTTTAAACTTAAAGAACCAAACTGGAACAAAAAATTTAGATGAGACCAAAATTCTATTTTAGTCATTAAAAAAATTAAAGTATTTTCATTTTAGCAATAAAATACAATCTGTGAAGTATGAAACTCATTCACATTGAACATGACTCATATTTATTTAATTTTAAGTTAATAAAATTACGAGAAAATTTTTTACATTCCATTTTACGTGCAATCATCTTACGAAACTTTTTAAAGTAGATAAATTGTAAGTAAAACTGAAATTGGAAATGGGAGTAAAAGATAAATAAAATAAAGCATATCACATAGTCATAATCATAACCAATCACATAGGTTTTTAAGTACATATGAAGTTGAATACATCTGAAACTAAAATACAACTAGAATCATAAAATATAAGAAAATCAAAAAAATACATCAAAAGATACTGGTCATTCCCAACTATATACATAAAGAAATATCCTAATCAAGGTAGTGTCTATAAATATACTCCCAATCCCTGTATAAAAAAATACAACCCTATATCAACAGAATCAACATGTATATTGAGCAAGATGGGAAACATTGTCGTCTTCAAGTATCAACCACGAACAATTATGCATAAAGAAAATAAATTGAGGAAGTGGGCGATTTTGTTCTTAAAGTCACTTTCACATAGATGGTAGAGCATCCTACCATTACTCACAGATAAAACACAGTTCACAATAAATAAAAGGGAACCTAGGGTTTGCCTAATACCCTTGACTTTGTATGGATAACCTCACCTCCCTTAAAAGATTTTTGTCCTTAAAAATCAAAGCCTAAGAACATGTTCATGATTACTCACCTACTCATCATTTTCAATTATTGAAGATTCATCTCTTTAATTGCCTCTTGAACAATTTCAAGTCTAAATAATCTATGATTCTTCCTTAACTTTTTCCTAAGGAAATTTTTATTCTTTTGATAAAAAGGTTTTCTATAGGAATTCATCTCGTACTCAAACTAGTTTAGGAAATCATGTGAATAAATAGGTTTTACTAGATAGGGAACTACCATCATCCATTCATCTTTGTCCAGCCTAATCCGTAAATGCAACTCTAGGATCAAGTGGCTTTTAGTCAGGGCATCTATCTAAACATGTTAGAGGTGGTTGGGCATTCCTTCTTAGTGCGTCGAGCCTCTTCTAGATGTAACTCTCTCTAGGTTTGTATCTAGTAGGTGTGATACTTAGAATTCGTTCTTATATGTCTTCACTAGGTGTAGCTCACAAGGCTCTTCTACATCGTAACTCTATATCACTCAGGTCACTTATGGGCTAGGATTGATAAATGTTGTTATCAATCCAACTCTAGAGGTATTCAAGGGTTTCCTATTCATAGGATTTGTTGCTTCATTAGTTTACCTAGGATGGCATTCTTCTTATAAGATCTAGGCTATTCAAAATCTATGTCGTTATTCATTCATCCTAAGACAACCGCACTCTAACCCACATTGCCGAGGCACAAAAGACACTCAACCACGCCTTACTAAGCCCGCAACAATACAAAATAAAAATAAAAAGCAAATGGATGCAACTAAGGAGGACATCACAATATCACATACTTTGCATACATTGGACATATACATCATTAACATTTATCCTTACAAGTCATGTAATGACACATGTAAACATGTTTTCATACTTTACTCTCAGGCTATCAGCACAAATGTGCTTTATGAAGAACAGTCGTGCATCAAATGCCAAAATATTAAACTCAAACCCAACATACAATATCACCACCCCTACCTCTCACCGCCCAAATCATGTGAATTACTCAACTCCCTAGTTAAACTAGACCAATTATATCCATATAAGACATTAAGAGAAAAGAAAGTAATTAAGATGGTTTTGTTATTATTGTAGTTAACCAAAATATGATACAATACCAAGGAAAAAATATATATAGGGAGTGGAAATGCATGCAAGGGGATACATTCATTTTACATTTACTATTTAGTATCATAGCACCACTTTTGACGTCTCAACAACTTACACTCTACGACACTTCACTCGGTAACACTTCACTCAACTTCCTTGTTGGTCAGAACCCTTCACCAGTCAGAACCCTCCGTAGGTAGCCCTTTCCGAGACATCGACAACCAGCTCTAATACCATTTAGTAAGCAAAAACACATTTCATGCTCTAACAAACAGAAAAGACACATATAACAATCAAAGAAAATCCTGAATACGAAGCAATATAACTTGGCCGGTCTAACACAAACCACACCAAGTGCAACAACATTCCCACTTAGGGGTCATCACATCAATCAGCGAAAGCATGCACCATAATAATCTACATCTATAAAGACAAGCATTTAAGTAAGGACAAGGAGTCTAGGAAACAACCCCCCATCCTCCCCACAACAAGAAAAAGGAACAGGACATGCAAACAACCAAAAGGTCTATCACTTGGGGAACATATACCTAGCGTAAGCTCGTCATCATTGTTGGTTTCTCTAATACTTGAAATGAAGGCCCACGACAGCTTGGGGTATAGGGTTGACCGTTTCTTCCTTCTTAGAGCTAATACAATCCTTAACACTGGTAGGACATTTAGGTTAAGCAAACACACACTCTCATGATTTTATGACACTTGGGACATCTATTTGTTTTAGGACTCTTTTACATCTAGGGTCTCTTATTTTTCTTTGATTTCTCGGGTTGGTGAGGTCCTAAACATTTTCTCTTCCTATTGTCACACTTTTGTTGTGCACTCCTAACTTTCTTTTATGATTTTGCTCCACCTAAGAGGTGCCTGTTTAAAAATACAATCTAAAATTCTCCCACTTTAAAGGTATTCTCGAAAGGTTAATCCTATCTATCACACCTCTCTGCTAGCACTCCCCCTAATAGGGTTATAGTCCCTAAGAAATGGTGGTTAACTCATTCAAGTTTCAACAAATCTTAAATACCAAGGTCTTTACAATTGGTTTTCTTTGGCTACTCTCTACCCTTTCTAATGTTCCTTACTTAGAGTTAGGTTGGCTAGGTGAGGCTCCTACTAGGTAATTCAAGGGTGAGTGCCCTTAGACTCGATTTTTACCCACCATTCTTCCCACCTACAATGCAAGAAGTATTGAGGTGGTCAGTCTCAATATTCCATGACAAGACAGTTAGGATTTATGGCATAGCAAACAACACAAAACACTCGGTGTAACTCAAACAATGTCAAACAATTTTCTCAGAGTATACATAGGAACCATAGAAGACACATAACACACAAGTCGAAAAGATCGACCTGCTCTGATACCACTAATGTAACACCCTAAGGGATATTACCGTAACTAAGCCTAGATTTCTAAGAACAAAAAAGTAAGACTTAAAAACATAGAAACAACATGTTGAAGCAACTTATAAATATAATTATATTCATATAAGAATAATACTATAGAATACCATACATTCCTAATATACCTTATCTATCACCTGAAAGTGTCGTACAAAACATAAGAAGTATACAAAAATTCAACGTAAACTAGGCTACGTCTTCTTGGAAATGGAATAATGCCAAAGGCGGGTTGGGTTATCCATTATCAGGGTGGATCATGGACCTAAAGTCATGCCTTAGGGTTAATGGACATTTTGAAACTTGATTAGTGAGGAGGGAGAGAGGTGTAAGAGGCTTAAGAAGGGGTCTTGGTAATAGAAGGGTAGGATGGAAGTAAGTGGTAGGGAGGGAAAGAAAGAGAAATAAAAAAGAGTACAGGTGCACAGATCAGTTGGCAAAAAAAGAAAGAAAACACAAAGCAGAAGACAAACAACGGAAATGTTGCCTATGGGGTGGATATTTGGTGAGACATGGAAATTGCATAATGGTAGAAGAGTCATTCTAAGTCAAGATAGGGGGGCACGGGAGCTGAAAGCTACAAACAATAAGGAATACATATAGGCTTCCAAATAGGAGAATAAGGGTACTGAAGTGCGAAAGGATAAAGGTAGCTGGTGGCTGTAGAAGTCAATGCAGAAGGAGTGAGATGTGGAAAGGTAAAGGAGTCTTGGAAGGATCTTGTAGGTTGTGTGGAGTCATCCTAGCTGAGTGCGAGAGGGATGCAAGAGCTGGTGAGGGAGCCAAAGAGTCTCTTGATACAACTGGAGAAGAAGAGAACAAGTTATCAATGGGAGGAATATAAGAGCACTTCTATGAGGTGAATGGCGTAAACAAAGACTATTCATACAGACACGAGCTCAACAAACTGTACCAAGTTCACATTTGTAGTTTTAATATCTTCATGGGGTTAGGGTGTGGGGTATTTTCTAGCCCATCGTTGGGTGGTGTGGTAAAAATGTAATCTAAGGATTGGGGTAGGGCTCTTAAATCGGTATTGGAAGGGTAGGCAGTAGCTATTATATTAGTTTGTAAAAGTCTTGGTGCTATGGCTGAACTAGTAAATGGGTAGACTATATACTCAATTCGGGTTTCAATTTTATTAATCAAATTTTGGCTTATAAAAAAAAAGGGGGGATTAGGCTAGGAAAATCAATAACTTAAAGTCTTTAAACTAGTTTAATTTTTTTTTATTTTGTGTGTTTGGTATGCTAATTTTCTAACCCATAGAATGGATTGAACCAGGAAGATCAATAACTTAAAGTTTTTGGACTGATTTCATTTTTCGTCTTTTCATGTGACTATGTGCTTAATTTTCTAACCCATAAAATGGATTGGTAGGAAGATCAATAATTTAAGGTTAAATTAATAAGTAGGTCCTTGAACTATTTAAAAATTTTTAATTAGGTCCCCAAATGAAAAAAAAAATTGTAATTGAGTTTTTGATCTCCTAAGGTCTTTAAAATTGTCACAAATTGTCATTTTCTGGCGATTTCAAGCCTCCATAGACTAACATCAAGGATCCAATTACAAAAATTTTACAAGATCATGGACCTAATTATAATTTTTTTAGTTTAGGAACCTAATTAAAAATTTCAAATAGTTCAAGAACCTACTAATTAATTTAACCTACAATTTAAAGTCTTTGAACTAGTTTTATTTTTCCTTTTTTTGTGTGATTGGTGTGCTAATTTTTTAATCCATAAAATAAATTGGTCTAGGAAAATCAACAACTAAAAGTGTTTGAACTAGATTCATTTTTTCTCTTTTGATATGATTAATGTGCTTAATTTTCTAACCCATAAAATGGGTTAGAAGTTTGAAGTAGAAGGGGGGTGGAAATGAGGTTGCTCTTATTTAATTGCTTCACCTAAGGTATGAAGGGATGTTCTTGTTTAATTGCTTTCATGTAGATGGTTTTAGAGAGAGTTTTTTTTCCCCTAAAACCCTTAGTTTTTGCTTTTCATTTCATTATTGCTTTCATGTAGACAATTTTGTAGTGGATTTTTCCCCCAAAACCCTTAGCTTTAATTGCTTTTATATAGATATTTTTGGAGTGAGTTTTACCCCCAAACCCGTAGCTTTTTACTTTCCCATTACTTCTTTTATTTTCTTTATTACTGTTGTTGCCTTTTACTTATGTTGTTCTTTTCTTATCTCGTTGCCCTATTTTGTTTTATGGCTTTGGATGCTTGTTTAATGTTGTTATTAAGATTTAAATTTTGGTTTGCATTGGTAACTTATCATAAAATGTTAAAGGTTTGGTTATAAGCCACTAAATCCATAAACAAGAGTGAAAAGCTTGCAAACTTTCCTTCATATAACAAGAAGCTGAAAAGAAAATTATTTGAACTATTGACTCTCCTTGAACCTTGTGGCTAAGACTTTCTAATGAGCACTTAATAGGTGATCACTTTCTTAAAAACTCCTAAATTTAATTTTGACCATTTAGAGTTAATAACTTGATGAAAGAAAAGTTTTTTGTAAAGAAGAACTTGATGTCTAGTAAGCTGTTTTCATTTTTTGCCTAAATATTGCTCACTGTTTTTGTCATATTTGTGCATTATACTTAATATTTTTGAGTTCTAGTTTTTTTGTTGGAAAGTAGACAAAATTTTATCCAACATGGTTCAAGAAAACCTTAAAAAATTAAGAATTGACAAAGTTACACTTTTTGAAAATTAGAGCTACTTTTCCAAGAATGTTAACTGGCAGTTGATACAAAAAGGAGATTTTAGAACGATCTGTTGTGCAATGTCCAAAACCCCTAAAATGAATAGAAAGTAGACTTAATAATCTTTCTAAGCATATATAGCTTGTCTGTGTTCATTCCCATTTACTTTTTTAATAATTTTTAGAATCTAAAAGTCATACACTTTTCTAATGGGAAAACACTTGCAGATAACTATAAACTTTGAAAAATCACGATAAATTGGATAGACCTTATTTTCAACGATATTTGACTTTTTGGAAATTCTTTTCAGTTTACTTTTTGAAAATAATTAACTTAGCTGCTCAAAAATTGAAGTGGGTTTTGCAAAAATGACAAAAGAGAGTCACTGGTCCTCTAATCTTGACCCTTCTGTTTTGTTATTTTCGCATCTATTTTTATAGATTTTTCTTGAGATGATCCTTGAGGATTTAGAAACTAGACAAAAAATAATTTCCAACAAACTATGGATCATGTCAAACAAAAATCATTTACTCGTCCAAATTGAAATTAAAAACCAAGGCATGAATCTACTGCCTCTAGAGTCAGTTTTGAGAAAAAATATAAGATACTTTTTCTAGTTTGTAAAATACCACATCCTTAACACTTAGAACTTAAATGTAAACCCTTTTAATTAAATTTAAACATAATTTTCTTAATAAGTATAACTTTTTTATTTTTTTTACAATTGTAAAGGATTCTTATAATTTGATTATAAAGACCTAGTTTTGATACAACCCACAAATAACTTGATTTATGTAATTTCTTTTGAATCATGACTAGCTAACCAAACTTTAGATTTGATAAAATAAATTAATCATGGTATTAGGAATCTCTAAGTAATTCAGTCATCTATATGAATAATCAATTATACACTTTAATCTTGATTAAACTAGTTAAAATCTTTATTAAGTACCTAAGCACATACTTAAAAGATTTTAATAATCAAGTTCTAATTGATAAATAATTAGTATCTAAATTAAAATTCCCTAGGTAAATTTAATTATTAAATTAGATGGGTGAATCATTGAGTTTCTTTTATTGTTTACATGTATATCTAATTTTGTGACTCCAAATTATTACATTGTAATAAAAAAAAACTCAATCTTTGTACTAAGAGACAAAGATGTTAAGGAGAGACTGTGCTTGGTGCTCAGGCATATTAAGATCGAGGAAACCTCTGTCCAAATTATAAGTGTCAAGCAAGGACAGTAACTAGAAAATAGAGTAATGTGATGCGAGGTACATGCAGTGGCATGATACCCTACATAGGAAGTTACAACTAGTACATTGAGGAATGAAAGGCAGGGACCCATTTGTGTAGGTCTTGGGGGTAAGATGTCGAGCAATGAAGGTTTTAATAACCAAGGTAGCACTCTCTAGTCAAGATATTCACTTAACCAAGCTTGACAACTCCGACAACTACTTAATGATGTATGCATTTTCTAACTCATTTAGTATAGTTATTTTCATTAGATTACATGCATTTTATTATGGTTTAGGATTAGTTGGATATCTAATTGCATGTTTTTCCCTTCTTGTACCTTGTTACACCGTTTTCTTTGTTTGTCTTTGTTTTTAGGAAAATCTTGTAGGTTTATTAGGCTTGGAAAGTAAAAAGACTTACAATTGGAAGTCCTCAAGATGATTTGAAGACCTTTGAGCACTTGGAAGTCCTTTTGGAAGGAATGAATCCATCTCAAAGCATTTGGAAAGCAAAATCTTAGAGAAAAAGCCTTGGAGACTTCGCCACCATTGGTGGCGCCTACCACCCACCTGGTGGCGCCTTTTCCTGATGTTGAAATAGTCCCTACGCGTCTACCACCACATGGTGGCACACCCCTGGAGCAATTTTTACACCTACGCGTCTACCACCAGCTAGTGGTGTGTATCATCGTGCAGTGGGCGGAACTGCTGGAAGGATTTCACAAGTTTTTAATTTTCTTTTGAGGATTAGCTTAGGCCCAATTGTAATTTAGATATAAATAGACCTCTCTAGGAATTTTACTTTTTATCTTTTGAACTCTATTCTAAGCACGAAGAATTGGGGGATAATTGTTCTTCTTCTTCTTCAATCTTCGAGTTAGTTTTATGTTTCCTTATTTTCTGTTTGGCATTCTCTTATGACTATGTGTGAGTAGAACCCTTTCTTTCTAGGATTAGGGCATAGCCCAAGTGATTGTGTTAATGAATTGATTTTTGTTTGTTTATGTGCGATCTTGTTCTTCTTTGATTCTTTTCCTGTTAATTTATTTATGCGAAACGAATTGGCTGGCGTTTTTCATAATCTTAGGGTTTTGGGGAAGTACTGAGAGGTGAACCCAAAGCATCGTACCCATAGGAAGGGAACTTAGGTTTAGACCACTGAAAGTAGGTTAAAGCCTTCGAGGAACAATTGAATTAACAAAGAACTTAATGGGTCTAATTGAACACAGCCATCACGACAATAGGTGGTAAATTTGGTTAGATACCCCTTCGTATCTTGAAAGAGAACAAAGGGCACCTTAGGTTAATTCACCTTCATTGAGAACAAGCGAAACACATAGGTAGCGAAATTAAGACATTAAGCATCATAGTGTGAAATCCTAATCCTAGAAGTTTTCCTATTTGAACTACATCCAATTTAATTACTGTTTTATTTAATTTCTAAATTACATTTTCTTTTAATTGCTCTACCCTAAACTTCCAATCAAAATTCTTTTGTTTAATTTTTATTTAGCGATAACCACTAAACACAGTCCTTGTGGATACGATATTTAATTATTACTTGATGACAACCGTGCACTTGCTGTTTTTCCACGTCAAGTTTTTGGCGTCGTTGCTGGGGACTGCGTCTTTGGCTCGGTGATTTTTGCTTCATAAAAATAAAAAAATATTTAAACAAAACTTCTTTCCTAAAATTCTAGTGTCTTATTTTTCTATTATTTAGTTTCTTTTTCAGACTTCATGGGTTCTTTTCTTTTACAGGCATTTCTCTCTGTGTATGCCAAGATCTCTTCGTCTCGAAGAAACCATTGAAGCAGACCCCGAGATTAAGAGAACCTTCCGTAGAAGGCTGAGACAACAAAGATTGAAGCATAGAGTGAGTACTATTCAAGTAGTCACAAAAGCCATGGCAGAAGAATAAGTGACTAGACCATTGAAGGACTTTCCTACCCCAATGATTCGTGGGTTGCCAGCTGGCATAGCCCGTCCAGCTGTAGGGGTAAATGCAAACTTCATGATACCTCCCACTTTGCTAAGCATGCTCAAGCAGAATCAATTTAGCAGGTTGCCCTCAGAAGACCCCATGAAACACCTAGAAGGTTTCTTGGAAGTATGCGAGACTCAGCATTTCCAAGGAATCTCAGTTGATGTGCTCTGCCTACGCTTGTTTCCCACAACATTAACAGGCAAAGCAAGAGCTTGGATGAGAACTTTGCCCAAGAATGCTGTCACCACCTGGGATGCATTTGAAAAGGCTTTCCTTAACAAGTACTATCCACCGTCTAAGACGGGTGAAATGAGGAAGCAAATCGCCAACTTTCGCCAAGGTGATAGTGAATCATTTGCTAAAGCTTGGGAGGGGTTCTCTAGATATTTACTCGCATGTCCTCATCACGGGTTCGAGAAAGAACTCACAATCCATTTCTTTCACAATGGATTGAATTACCCTAGTAGAATGGCGCTGCACTCCGCGACGGGAGGAGGCTTCATGGACAAGCCCTTTGATGAAGGACTTAAGATCATTGAATCAATGGCAGCAAATCAACGCCATTGGGTGGGCGAATAAGGCAACACCTCACGGAGAGTTGCCCCAGGTAAGTATGAGGTAAACAACATTGACCTTCTTTTAGCTAAAGTTGATTCCTTGAATTTAAAGATTGATAAATTAGAAAAAGGCAATGTCAGTTCGATTGGTGCTACTAACCTTTTATGTGAGATTTGTGGTGTACAGGGACATACGGCAATTGATTGCCAAGCTAGAGCACCTGAAGGGTTGGAGGAGCAAGTAGAAAACGTCGCTGCGACTCATAATTTCTACGACTACCCAAGGAAGGAGACCCGTACTCCAACACTTACAATCCAGGATGGAGAGCTTATCCTAATTTCTCCTACTAGAATAATTAAGGTCAAGGAGGTAGTCGGCAGCCAAATTTCCAGCAACCCTCAGATTCCCATAAAGGCACTAGTGGTCAAAGTTTCCAACAACTGCAGGATTTGACCCAACAATCACTGTCGAGGCTTGAGAATTTAATGGCTGATTTTATAACAAGCCAAAAACAAACCAATGAGACAGTGAACAGCTCTATCAAGGAGCTAACTACTTAGATAGATGGCATGGCAATGCATAGCAAAATGCTAGAAAGTTAAATTTCCCAAATGGCCCAATATCTTCCCACATCCAGCCGTGCTCCAGGTAAGTTCCCTAGTAAGATCGAGATTAATCCTGTTGAACATGTTAATGCTCTTACATTGAGGAGTGGTAGAAGGTTAGACGATCCTGTGTCTAACTAAGAAAAAGAAAGTGAAGGGGAGGTGGAAGTAGAAATAGAGGTGGAGACTCCACCCTTGGTTGAAAAGGAAACAGAAGGGGGTCCTATAGAGAAAGAGAAAGTGTCTAAAAAGGTTCTCCCAATGCCTTACCAACCACCTATTCCCTTCCCTCAAAGATTAGCTAGGTCCAAGTTAGACAAATAGTTTGGTAAGTTTTTAGATATGGTAAAACAACTGTATGTCAACATTCCCTTTGTAGACGCTTTGCAACAAATGCCTATTTATGCGAAGTTTCTCAAGGATATCCTAGCTAATAAAAGAAAGGTTGATGAGCATGAAATTGTGACCCTTGTTCAGGCTAAGTTACCCCCTAAGCTTAGGTATCCAGGTAGTTTTTCTATACCATGTCTAATAGGTGACATGAGGTTTGAAAAAGCCTTGTATGATTTAGGGGCTAGTGTTAGTTTGATGCCCCTATCTATTTATAAAAAGCTTGGTGTAGGGGAACTACAACCAAATATATCATTGCAATTTGCAGATCGATCCGTCAAACATCCGATGGGGATTGCAGAGGATATTCCTGTTAAGGTAGGGGATTTATTGATCCCATGTGATTTTGTGGTGTTGGAAATAGGAGAAGATGCCAACATCCCCATTATCCTAGGTAGACCCTTCTTGGCTACAGTTGATGTTAATATAAGTGTAAAGAAGGGTAAGCTATCCTTAACTGTGGGTGAGAACACCATTGAATTCAATTTGTTTAAGACTAACAATCTTCCTATACTTGAGAATTCTGTGTGCAGGATCGACTCATTTGATCAAATGGTGAAACAAGAGGCAATCAAGCACTCAATTAAAGATTCACAAGATCCATGGTCAATTGGAAAGCCACATGCTAGGCACCTTACAAAGAATAGTCCCAAGGAAGTATGCACACCAAAGAGGGAACCTTACATCCCTCCTCACATACATAGATTGACTTTGAAAAGGGTGACAATCTTCTTTCCTCACCCAGCTGTGGGAGATTAATTTTATCAGGCGTCAGGCTCGTGATGTTAAACAAGCGCTTCTTGGAAGGCAACCAAAGCATTCTCTTCTTGAAATTCTAGGACTTTAATTATATATAAAAAAAATTAGTTTGCTTTCTTAGTTTATTTTTATTTTCACTCTAAGGTTTAAAATTTTTGTCTATGGTTTTAGTGTTAATTTTAGGAGCACCGAGCTAAATTTCAAGCCCACTGAGTTGACTTTGAAGACTTCCAGGCTCAAGTTTGGGAGTATTAGGCCCTCTACCCCCCTTCAGATCCTTTTCCACCACATCCACCCCAATTAATTTTCTCTCCCCCTTTCCCTTAGTCTTGGTTTACATTGGGGACAATGTAATTCTTAAGTTTGGGATTGTTGGGGGTATCTGTGTGTTTATGTTTATGTTTTGCATTGCATTTTAGGACTTTTTTTTATTACTTAATTCTTGTCTTGCATATCATTTAGGACTACAATTTGCTGGCATTGAACTCCCCTGTACTTCATTTTATTTCTATGTGCATGATAAGTTTTGAATCCTTTAAGTTAGGTGCCCAATATGCTAAGTTTTGCAGAGGCAATATTGCATTAAATGATCTTTGGGCAAGTTGAGAATTAGCATAAACTCTCCTGTTTGAATGCTTGTACTGATTTAAGCCATAAATGTGAGATTTGAGCCTATATGGGGGTAGCTATTCACTGCACAATTTACCCCCAAATTCACTATTTGGGTGTGACATTCTCATTACACAATTCTATTTGCATGAATGGGCATGATCAAGGCACTTAGAAATTTATTCTTCAGACCCCAGAGTTAGAATTGAACATGATCACTAGTTGCTCCTTTGAGCCATACACTGAATGTTCTTTTGTACCTTATTGGTTAAAAGTAATATGCTTATTGGTACCCTATAAAGTGTACTGTGACAACTTTGTATTAAGTTTGGGGTTCTCCTGTAATGTCTGGTAAATTTGACTCTTACTGAGGAATGTGAGATTTGAATTGAGAAAAATCTATAAAAAAAAAGAGAAGAAAAAAAACATCATAAAAAAAAATGAGTTTAAATAAATAAAAAAAGGAAGGTTGCAAAGGGAAGCAAGAGGAATGCTAAGTTTGAAATGTACCCCTTTTGTCAAAAACTTTAATGCTTAATATGCTTTCTAGGGTATTGTACTTGCTTGTAAAATGATGAGCCCTTTGTGTTCCTTTTGCTTCAATTCCTCACCTTAATGTTTTACCCCTGGCCCCATTACAACTGAATAAAAGACCATGTGACTCATTTGTGTACTCAGAATACTTTAGTGGAGGAAAGGTTCTTTATCAAGCCTATGGTAGGATACTTTGATTGAGAACGGTTGAGTGATTTGCCATGTCCGTAAACACTTTGAGTGTGGAAAGATAAGTGATCTAGTCAATGTAGGCATTGATTCTGGAGACTTAAGCTTTAATTGGATTTGTCTATGATCATCCGTATGTTTAACTTGCTTGCTGCATGTACTTTCAATTTCCTGTGTCCCACTACTTGGATTCCTTGATGTTTGGTAATGCCACAGTGATTGCTTGAGGACAAGCAAATTCTTAAGTTTGGGGTTGTTTGATGTATGCATTTTATAACTCATTTAGTATAGTTATTTTCATTAGATTGCATGCATTTTATTATGGTTTAGGATTAATTGGATATCTAATTGCATGTTTTTCCCTTCTTGTACCTTGTTACGCCTTTTTCTTTGTTTGTCTTTGTTTTTAGGAAAATCTTGTAGGTTTATTAGGCTTGGAAAGCAAAAAGACTTACAATTGGGAGTCCTTAAGATGATTTGAAGACCTTTGAGCACTTGGAAGTCCTTTTGGAAGGCAATGAAGCCATCTCAAAGCATTTGGAAAGCAAAATCTTAGAGAAAAAGCCTTGGAGACTTCGCCACCATCTGGTGGCACCTACCACCACCTGGTGGCGCCTTTTCCTGATGCTGAAATAGTCTCTACGGGTCTACCACCACATGGTGGCACACTCCCTGGAGCAATTTTTACACCTACGCGTCTACCACCAGCTAGTGGTGTGTATCACTGCGCGGTAGGCGGAACTGCTGGAAGGATTTCACAAGTTTTTAATTTTCTTTTGAGGATTAGCTTAGGCCCAATTGTAATTTAGATATAAATAGACCTCTCTAAGAATTTTACTTTTTATCTTTTGAACTCTATTCTAAGCACGGAGAATTGGGGGATAATTGTTCTTCTTCTTCTTCAATCTCCGAGTTAGTTTTATGTTTCCTTTATTTTCTGTTTGGCATTCTCTTATGATTATGTGTGAGTAGAACCCTTTCTTTCTAGAATTGGGCATAGCCCAGTGATTGTGTTAATGAATTGATTTTTGTTTGTCTATGTGCGATCTTGTTCTTCTTTGATTCTTTTCCTGTTAATTTATTTATGCGAAACGAATTGGCTGGCGTTTTTCATAATCTTAGGGTTTTGGGGAAGTACTGAGAGGTGAACCCAAAGCACCGTACCCATAGGAAGGGAACTTAGGTTTAGACCACGAAAGTAGGTTAAAGCCTTCGAGGAACAATTGAATTAACAAAGAACTTAATGGGTCTAATTGAACACAGCCATCACGACAATAGGTGGTAAATTTGGTTAGATACCCCTTTGTATCTTGAAAGAGAACAAAGGACACCTTAGGTTAATTCACCTTCATTGAGCACAAGCGAAACACATAGGTAGCGAAATTAAGATATTAAGCATCATAATGTGAAACCCTAATCCTGGAAGTTTTCCTATTTAAACTACATCCAGTTTTAATTACCGCTTTATTTAATTTCTAAGTTACATTTTCTTTTAATTGCTTTACCCTAAACTTCCCAATCAAAATTCTTTTGTTTAATTTTTATATTATTATTATTAATAGTTTAGTATTAGAAATTAGTATGAATGTTATCATAGAACCTAAAAGAGCATCTAGGGCCCAATAGAAGACTAAAGCCCACTAAGCTATATATCCACCCACATGTTATAAGAAGAGAATAGGAAAGGAGAATTAGGTTTAGCTGTCACAAAATAGAAGAAGAAAGAAGGTAGACAGAATGAGGAGAGAAGGAAGAAGAAGAGGAAAAGAAAGAGGAGGAATAGAAACCGGAGAATCCAAGCCCTAGAACTCAACTTTGCATATCCCTAACGGTGAGTGCTCTCTCTCGTATCCTTCCTTGTCTTTTATGTTATGATTTGGTTATCTATTTACCTTTTTCCCCTCTTTATGCCTGAGTTCGGGATTTGATGGGTTTTAAGGAGATTGTGAGTGAGTGAAAAGTTTATAGATTAGATTAACTAATTATCAAGGTAGAAGAAGTGAGTGAGAATTTAATTATTTGATTTGGAGCATTTAGAAATTAAAATTCATACCTCAGATCTACCCAACGGAGTTAGATAGCCACCGAGCAACCTTTTTTGAAAACTGAACTCTGCGCTGGCGCCAGACGAATGCGTTGTCTGTCGGGCTCACGAACCCGCCGGGCGGAATGCACAACCCGTCAGGCAAGTTTGGTCTTGGCGTAACTGCTAGGTGGATATGATCTTGGTTATTCTATTTTTTGTGCCTATGAACTCCTTTTTGCAATTGTTAGCTCATTATTGCTTCTTTTCTTATGCCTTATTAAGTTTATACTTGTGATTGTTATTTACCTCGAGAAAACTGAGTGTGATATGAACTTATGTCAATGTTTCATGATAAAAGCTTATGAAAAGTTGTAAGCATTGTATGTGACCATTCATCATAACATTTGAGTTATGTGATGAGGAAAGGATGTAGGAATCTAGCTGGTGAAGGCCAGGATGGGTATCCGATTGGAAAAACTCCAATGGTCCATGTTGATCCCATGGAGCCGGGGCGTACTGGCAAAAATTGGGTAACCCTGACTAGTCACCGAGAGATATCATATTAGTTGAGGGTGCAAAAGCCAAAGGTGTAACATCCCGGGCGCTGACGAGGGCGGGGAGTGATCGCCGGTGCAAAAAAGATGAGGCACGGACAATGAGCGGCTCCTGGCAGGCTTCTAGCGGGAGGGGTACATGAATGAATCGAATACACACCTGAACGAGAGGGATCCAAAGGCTGTGCAGGTATGGGACTGTACAGTTGAGGATAGCTTAAAGGAATTAATAAGTGCTACCTATATCACCAAGATGCATCTACTTTTCGGTAGCCTATCACTTAAGAACTCCACAGTTAAGCGTGCTTAACTTGGAGCGATTTAGGGATGGGTGACCTCCTGGGAAGTTTCCCGGGAAGCGTGTGAGTGAGGACAAAGCACGCTGAAAAGTCTTGTGTTGGTTTGTGGGGACAGTCACTGATCCTGAAAGCGGCCGGGCGTTACAAAGTGGTATCAGAGCAAGGCCTCTCTCCCAGTACGGTGTGGTTCGAGGACGAACCAAGCGGAAGCTGGCGGGCATGTAACATCCCGGGCGTTGACGAGGGCGGGGAGTGATCGCCGGTGCAAAAAAGATGAGGCACGGACAATGAGCGGCTCCTGGCAGGCTTCCAGCGGGAGGGGTACATGAATGAATCGAATACACACCTGAACGAGAGGGATCCAAAGGCTGTGCAGGTATGGGACTGTACAGTTGAGGATAGCTTAAAGGAATTAATAAGTGCTACCTATATCAACAAGATGCATCTACTTTTCGGTAGCCCATCACTTAAGAACTCCATAGTTAAGCGTGCTTAACTTAGAGCGATTTAGGGATGGGTGACCTACTGGGGAAGCGTGTGAGTGAGAACAAAGCACGCTGAAAAGTCTTGTGTTGGTTTGTGGGGGCAGTCACAGATCCTACAAGGAATGGTCAAGGCCATACCCCAGGCTTTGACAGGAAAGAACTGCTCTGATACCACTAAATGTAACACTCCTTTAATTTTAAATATAATTCATATTAATTTAATTATTATTTTAAGTTGATGAAAATGTGAGTAAATTTTTTTTTCTTTGATACTAGCAATAGAAAAACAGAATTTAGAAATAGAAGTGAAATGATAAAAACTGCTTATGTATATATATATATCCAACTGTACATCATGGTTTGAGTAGTACATAATAGTCGAAGAGAAAACAAAAATACATCAAAAGACATATACTACCTAACCCAATATATACATAAAAAAAAATCCTATACAGAGCAGTATTTATCTACCCTATCCCTTAAAAAAATATTATAAACTAGGTCTTCAAATTTGGAGAAGTATCCTCTGGCTCTTCCTCAGCATCATCAGGCATTGTTATCATCTTCAATAATCACGATTCAACATGCATAACAAAAATAATGGAGTGAGGTGATTTGTTCTAAATCACTTTCACATGTATGGTAGGAATTTAAATACAATCAATGAAGAGAACCTAGGGTTTATTCTAAGTTATACTACACTACCCTTGACTTGGTATGGATCCATACTTCCCATCAGTGAGTAATAGTTCTTAACAGAACCTGGGAAGTGACTGGGAGTACATATACTTCATCAACATCATCACATGGTACAGTCCTCATCATCAATGAGGAACAAATATCAGTCAGGACGTCCATTTATAGAGGTATACTCTCAAACCAATCCTGGAATGCTGAGCAGTTGTCGGGGTTATCGAGCTTGGTTAGGTGAATATCCCAGCTCACGGGCGCTACCCTGGCTATTAGGACTTTCACCACTCGATGCCTACCCCCGAGACCTCCCAAATGGGTCCCTGCCTTTCATTCCTCAGCGTACCAAACTGTAGCTTCCCTAACAGGGTGTCATGCCATTGCATGTCCCTTGCTTTACATTACTCACTAATATATTAATTTCTAAAAGTTCATTCTGGTCTCAAGTATTTGAGCACCAGTATAATTTCTACTAATATCTCTGCCTTATATTACAGAGATTTGATCCATACATATCATTCACATAAGTCATAATTCAAATTAAAGCACATAAACAATAATTCAATAAAAATAAAGATATACAAATTAAAATAAAGACTGATAATTAAGAAATAAATCATAGAATGGTCAAAAAATTCCATAAAAATAATTTTTAAACTTAGAAAAATAATTAGAATTTTATCATGAATTTTTAGAATTTTTTCGAAAATTTTTGAAATTCAGTATTTCTAAGAAAAATGTGTCCACAGGCACTTATAGAGCACAATTAGAAGTACTAAATAAGCTTTAAAATTTATGAAATTTTTACAGATGGTCTATTAGTGTGTCTAGACCTTACCTGAACGATAAGAACTTAAACTGAAATTTCTATAGTAGTTTTCTAAAAATAAATTCATAAATAGCTTATAAAATAATTTCTATCTTTAGTTTCATATTATGAGATTTATGGTTTATTTCTTCTACTATTTTTGCTAAACTAATTGAGTATTACTAAAATTTGATAATTTAATAATTTAATTATTTATCATAATAGCTAAAAATATTTTTTCTAAATTTGGGCAGTATAACAGCTTAGTAATTCTACTGTAATTGTTTAAATTCGAGCAGTATAACAACTTAATAATTATACTATGGTTGTCTAAATTTGAGCAGCATAACTACTTAATAAGAGTATTTTAATTATCTAAAATTGAGCAGAGTAACATCTTAGTAAATGCATTTTAATTTTCTAAAAATGAGCAGAGTAACAGCTTAGCAAGTGCATTTTAATTTTCTAAAATTGAGCAGAGTAACAGCTTGGTATAATTTAATAATTTAAATTTGAGCAAAATAATAACTTAGAAAAATTTAAAGTTTAACATCAAATAATATAACAATAATATTAATAGTAAAACTAAAGCCTAAACGGGTTTAGGGGAAAACCCTTCCTACCAACATGCAAAGTAATTGAAAATTAGAACCAACCCCACTCCCCCCATTACCTCAAAGAGTTGGTGAAGTTGTTGGTACAGAGCTCCTAGGAAGAGGATTTTTACTAGTTATCGGAAAACTAGTAGAATTTTAGCATAAAAACAAAGTAAAAGAAAATTTTCTAAAGAGAGAAAATTTCTCTATGGAAGCTTACGGTGGTAAAAGGAGGAATGGGATGAAAAATTCAGTTATAAGTGATGGCTATTTATAGGAAAAAAATGAACCTAGGTGTCCATGGAGTTATGTCATCCATGATGTCAAAAATGTAATTTTTTATTTTTTTTTATTAGGGACACATATTCATATAGGGGATGAATCACCACTTGCTAGAGCTGGTACGTGGGATAGCAGCTGTCCCAAATATTTGCAGTATAAATTTTGACTGTTAATTAATTAGCCGGTACCGATAAAATCGCCTAAACTTGAAAAAAAATAACTTTTAATACCAAAATAATTAATTTAGATATAAATCTGAACAAATGTAATATTTTTCATCAAAAATAATTTCTAAAAATAAATTTTAATTTTTTTCGAATTATAAATATATATATTATATATTTTAAGCTTAGAAAATTTATATTAAATTCATTTTAATTCAATAAATGCTCAAATTTTTTATGAAAATTCTAAAATTACATATTTTACCTAGAAATGTATTAAAAATATCATTTTCATCATTTTTGGATGTCAAACCAATACTGAGTTGGTTATTTGACAACTAGGGGTATTTTGGTCATGTTGTACAGGAATTTCAGAAAATTCCCAAAAAATTCCCAAAATTATATTTTAATACATATGACATGATTTTAAACTCAATTTGACATTTTAATATCAATTGAATATTTTTTTCATGTCAGCCCTTCATATTGACAAATAAGGACAAAATCGTCATTTTCGAATTTCTCCGGGCTTCAACTTGGAAAAATTATTGAAAATCACAATTAGATAGTTTTCAATATTCTGAGTTTAACTGTGGGGTTTAGAATTTTTAGATTCCTTCCCGATTTTTCAGAATTAAATATAGAATAAATAAATAAATAAAACAATTAATAAAATAAAAGTGAGGGTGTTACAAAAGGCATCAGTACCGATGACGCTTCTTATGGCTGTACATTTACTCCTAGTCTACTTTCTGACAAGTTTAAGTTGGTACCACATGTGCGTAAGCAGTGATTTAGGAACATAACATGCATATGTATCCTATTGTAATGTGATATTTTGAAGCGTGCTACGTTGTGACTATGTGAAATCTGTGTGAAGTTGTTCATAAGCGATTGATGTAATGTGTACACGTGTGAAAATGTAATTGTTTCTTGTGATGAAGTTTCAAGATTATGTATATGTACTCATGTTATGCATGTATGTTATGCTTATTTGATGAAACAAAATGATGTGTATGTCTAGTTACTATGGAAAAGATGTTAAATAAATGTATGCTTGTAATTAGAATTGTGTTTGGTACCTTAAGGATGAGTGAGAGGCTAGGCCCTAGGATGGATAGTGTTATGAGGGTTCTAGTTGGATAATAATAGTTGTGAATGAGATAGAGAAAGAGTGAATCCCCACATAGCGTAATAGCAAGGCATAAGACAAATAAGAGAGAACAAAATGAGGGTATTAAGGTGAGTGTTAAGGGAGTGTCAAAAGTACTTTAGAATGTCTGTGACCTTAGGCTGATCGCTAGAGGATAACTTTAAATATCAAAAGGAAGAAGAGGAAAACCTAAACATGAAGGGTTTAAATACTAAAGAGGATTTTGGGTCAGAAAGAGTTCTTAGGTTAAAAATGAGATAGTAATCTTGTATAACAGTTGTGAGAATGAGAAAGGAGTTAACAGAAAACACTGACTATCAAAAGGTGTAGACCGGACCATAGGTATGGATAATTATGAGAGACCTATTGAGGCTAAAAGTCTAACCCAGTCGTAGAATCCTTAGAGCACTCACTGAGACATTATGTCTCACCCCTTTAAGTTTTCCCTTTTTTTGGATACAAGTGAAGACATGTACAGATGTTGCTTGGAGTCACATGCAAGAAGACGTAGTCTAGTTTACGTTGTTTTTTTGTATTCTTCGTATGTTTTGTATGACACATTCAGGTGATAGATAAGGTATATTAGGCATGTATGGTATTTTATAGTATTATTCTTATATGAATATAATTATATTTATGAGTTGCTTCAACATGTTGTTTTTATGTTTTTAAGTCTTTCCTTTTTGTTCTTGGAAATCTAGGCTTAGTTACGGTAATACCCCTTAGGGAGTTACACAAGGATCAGCATAATGTCATCATCATAATTGTCATCCTTCTAAGGAAATGAGGCGTCATCCATATCAACATTTGCAGGTGATGGTGGTGGGGGTTGAGACCCGCTAACAAAGTTGTCGAGGGTGGTAGTAGATAACGTCATAGGTAACGTAAGCTGCTCCATCGGAAGGAACACGTCAGAGATAGGGGACACGAATGTAAAGGTAACATGTCCCTGGTACGCAGAGTACTAGGCGAACGAGTCATGGACCCAATGGCCGTGGGAACTGTATGCTATGTGGATGTTCATCTTCCCGCGAAATAGGTCCCTCTGCTCGTACCATGATCATATATGAAAAGAAAAAAACAAGAAAGGAGTGAGGTTTTATAAAAGCCTCATTGTTTTTCTTAATAGGTTGCAAACAATACATTAAACAACCAATTAGGAAAATCCTAAAGTCTGACCTACGTTATTACGACTCAATCTCAACCTTTACCAGACGTATGGATCCATACCTATCTCTAATGATTTACTTTAACCATTAGGAATCACTGGGAAGCAATTGGGAGTTTGTATAATCCCTCACAAGGTACAGACATCCATGTCGTAATCATCATCCTCGAGGAAACGGCCACACGACCATAAGGGTTATACACTACACCAATCATGGTGATGCTGAGCAGGCGTCAGGCTTACCAAGTTGGTTTACGTGATTTATCCCAGCTCAGGGCGCTAACTTGATTATTAGGACATTCACAACTCAATACATTTACCCTTAAGTGTAACACCCTTACTTTTATATATTAAATTATTTTGTATGTTTAAAAATTGTTTTTAAGTCATCAATGTATTTAGAACAATTAATAATAATTTTAGAAAATTTTCTAGAATTTATTGAGATAATTTTTGTAAAATGACAAAAATACCCCTGGTTGACTGTGGGAACCAACCAGAGACTTTTTGACCTCAAAATATTTTGAAAATTTTATATTAAGTATCTCTCATTATAAAGACCTTATTTTGAAAGAAAAGTAGTGAAAAATATAACAATCCTATTTCAATTCTTCCACTGTTTTTTTAATATTTGGCAATGCAATTCTGAAAAATCGGAAAGGAATTTTGAAATTCTGACTCCCACCATTTTGCTCAGGATTTCAAGAGCTATTTAATCGTGATTTTTAATAATTTTTCCGAGTCAGAGCCCGGAGAAATTAGAAAATGACGATTTTGTTCCTATTTTTCAATATTAAGGGTTGACATGAGAAAAAGATTTAATTGACATTAAAATCTCAATTTGAGTTTGGAATTATGTCATATATATTAAAATATAGTTTTTTAAAATTTTTGGGAATTTTCTGGAATTTCTGCGTAAAATGACCAAAATGTCCCTAGGTGTCTAATAAGCCAGCCAGTACTGGTTTGACATTCAAAAAGGGTGAAAATAGTAATTTTAGTTTATTTATGGGTAAAATATTTAATTTTAAAATTTTCATAAAAATTTTGGTATTTATTGAATTAAAATGGATTTTCTATGAATTTTCTAGCTTAAAAATACAAAATAAATACATATAATTTGAAATAAATTAATAAAAATTAAAATTTATTATTAGAAATTTATTTTTGATGAAAAAAAATGTATTTGTCGAGTTTTGAATTAAAATACATTATTTTGATATTAAAAACTAATTTTTCAAGTTTAGGCGTTTTTATCGGTATTAATTAATTCACCTACAGATCAAAATTGGCACATGGGAGCTTGGGACAGCTGGTGGAGTACATCCCCAAGCCTAGGAGAGGTGATTCAACACCCTAAATGGTGTATGTGTCCCTAAGTGTGCATATTTGTCCCTAAATTTAAATTAAAAATAAATTTAAAACTTGATTTATTGCATAATTGCTTATGTCATTGGTGGACACTTCAGACCCCTTCTTCTTCTATAAATAGCCCCTTCCTCCTTCAAATTTTCAGCATCTCCTCTTCCTCTCCCAAGCTAGAGAGCTTCTCTTTCTAAAGTTTTCTCTCTCTAAAATATTTTTTATCTAGGTTTTATGTTAAAATTTTGTTAGTTTTCAACTAGTAGAATTTCTCCTCCTAAAAGTTTTGCACCAACAATTCCATCCCCTTCATCAACTATCTTAGAGGTAATGGGGGGAGTGGGGTTGGTTCTAAATTACTATCACTTTGCATGTTGGTAGGAAGGGTTTTCCCCTAAACCCATTTAGGCTTAAGTTTTATTATTGTTATTATTGTTTAATGTTAAACTTTAATTTTTGCTACGTTATTACTCTGCCCAAATTTAGATTATTAAATCATAATTACTAAATTGTTACTCTGCTCAAATTTAAATTATTAAATTATACTTGCTAAGCTGTTACTCTTTTTTAAAAAATTAAAATGTATTTACTAAGCTGTTACTCTGCTCAATTTTAGAAAATTAAAATGTATTTATTTAGTTGTTATTCTACCAAAATTTTAGTAATTATACTATAATTGCTATGTCGTTATTCTGTTAAAGTTCTAGTATTGTGCAATTTCTGCAAAATAAGGCAAAAATGTTGATTGTACTGGTGCTCAAATTAAATGAGACCAGGGAAACCTTTGCTTGAGAAGTTAGGAATTGATAGTTTAGTGAGTAATGTAAAGCAAGTGACATGTAGTAGCATGGCACCTTGCTAGGAAAGCCACAGCTTGGTACACTAAGGAATGAAAGGCAGGGACCCACTTGTGGAGGTCTTGGGGGTAGGCATCGAGTGGTGAAGGTCCCAATGGCCAGGGTAGCGCCCTTGAGCTAGGATATTCGCTTGACCAAACTCGATAACCCCGACAACTGCTCAGCATTCCGAATTGGTTTGAGAGTATACATCTATAAATGGATATCCTAAATTGTTATTTTGTTCCTCAATGATGACGAGGCTATACCATATGATGGTGTTGAGAGACGTATATGTACTCCTAGTCACTTCCCAAGTTCTGTTGAGAACTATTACCCACTAATGGGAAGTATGGATCCATACCTAGTCAAGGGTAGTCTGATACAACTTAGAATGAACCTTAGGATCCCGTTTGTTGTTAGCTGTGTTTTATCTTTGTTTTATGGTAGATTTCTTACCATACATGTAAAAGTGATTTTAGAACAAAACACCTCACTCCATTATTTTCTTCTATGTATGATTGATCGTGATTATTGAAGACGACATTAACGCCTCGTGATGCTGAGTACGAGTTAGAGGACATCTCCACGGGGGAGGACCTGAAGACCTATAGTATTTTCTTTTTGTATAAGGGATAGGGTAGATGAACACTGCTCTGTATAGGATCTTTTCAATGTACATATTAGGTTAGATAATGTCTATCTTTTGATGTATTTTTTTGGTTTTCAGTATTATCAAACCATGATGTATAGTTTTATGATATATATATATATATATATATACAGTCTTATCTTTCATCTTTTACTACCATTTCCAAATTCTGTTAAGTTTGGAATTTCTTTTAAAAATGGAAAAAAAAATTACACGTATTTTTTTATTACTTAAACTTAATAACTAAATTAATATGAATTATATTTAATATGAATGAGTGTTACATTAAGACCCCAACAATGGTCCTTGCCTTTCATCCTGTAGTGTACCAACTGTTACTTCCTAGACACCAGAACTCATGCTTCTCAACATGGTCCTACTTAAACGGGGTTTTCCTATGACTTTGTTTCTAAGTTTCCAGGCATACTCTCTGAGTAATCCAGCAGAGTTTCAGAATCACCCTTCACAGAGATATTTACCCATCATTCATAATAACTTAGAAATAATTCAACTAAGAAATGTAGCAAGAAAATGTCATCACTTAAAGTTGCATACAAAAATTCATTTTCACACATACATACTTTTAAAGTAAGTTTTCAATTTAATTTCTTTGATTTATCCTTATACCTTTCTAATTTTTTAAATTAGACTATTTCAAAGGAAAGGTTCTTAATCCATAAACATGGAAAAAATTTAAAAATTAAAGTTTGAGAGAATTGCTAATTAAAACGTGTACTTTATTTACTAATGTTGGCGTTTTATTCTATTTGACAAAATTTACTAGAAAGGCTTAGTTAAAAAAAATTTCCATTTCTTAGCCATAAGTCAACAAAAGATCAGATGTCAAAACTAGTTAATTCATACAATAAAAATTTTATTTCTAAAAACTTTCACTAGTTGGGCTAGAAGCCCGTTTAATTCAAATGGCTTAAAACTTTGTTTCTTAAATTAGGTTCATAAAAGATAAAGGAAAAACTTTTCTTTAAATTTTTCTACAAATTTTAAGATTTATTTTTTTACTAAGTTGAACCAAATTAAGTAATTGACAAAATGCTTAAATTAATAAAAGAATTCATTTTCTTTAATCTATTTAAACAGGGTCACGAGCCCTTTTTTTTTTGGTAAAAACAACTAGAAACTTTTTCATTTTCTCACTTTGAAATTTTGGACATTTTAGAAAAATCAAATTTTCAACTTTTGTAGAAATTTAATCATTCTTCTACTATTTTCATTTCAAGTGTTTTTAAAAAAAAACAAACGAGAGCCCATAATTAGGGATAAGTTCTAAAATTTTTTATTTCAAGTGATTCAAGACCATAAACTTGATTTAAATTAATTACTTATATAAAAATAAATTCAACAATAATTTAAAATAATAGGATAACAAATTCTAATGAAGTACCAACAAATAAAGGCAACGTAAAAATAAATAACAATGGAAAAATAAAATAAATAACAAGAGTTAAATGAACAAAAAGGAAATAGCAATAACTTAAATGGAAAAAATATAAACGACAATGGAATGTAAAAAGCTAAGTGTTTTGGGGGAAAAACACGCCAAAACTGTCTATATAAAAGCAATTAAATGAAAAGTAAAAAGCTAAGGGTTTGGGGGAAAAACCACTCCAAAACCATCTACATAAAAGCAATTAAATGGAAAGTAAAAAGCTAAGAGTTTTGGGGGAGGAAAAACCACTCCAAAACTATCTACATGAAAGCAATTAAATAGAAAGTAAAAAGTTAAGGGCTTTGGGGGGGAAATCCACTCCAAAACCATCTATATAAATAAAAATGATACAAGAGCAAGAAATTAAATAACATCAAATTAAATTTCATTAAAGTAAAGCAAGAATTTAAAATGAACAAGAAAGTAAATAATTACTTATATGTAGATAGCAGTAGAATTAGTATAATAATATGGGTTTAAGGGATAACCCACCACACATATCCATTAAGAAAACAAAAATTAGAGACTTAAACCTCACTCCCCTTTTACCTCGAATAAGTAGCTTGTTGGTAAAATATGGAAAAGGAAAGGAGATATTTAAGTATAGGAACTAAACCTAAGCTTGGAACGCTTAAATGATGGAAGAAAAAAAATTAAGACTTGGAGAGTGGAGAGAAGAGAAATTCTAGCAGAATTTCAGAGAAAGTGGTCTGAAATTTGAAGAAAAAAGTGAGAATGGCAGTGTACATGGCGGGATATTTATAGGAAAAAAATTAGTGTAGTTTTAATTTAATTTTTTAACTAAATCCATAAAAAAATTAAAAGTCTACTCCCCCAACCACCAGTTCAAAACAGCAAGAAAATGGAGCCACAAGGGAGAAAATAAGAGTTGTAATTGTTGACTTTTAATTTAATATGTGTATGTAATGGTAAAAGGTAGTAAAATAATGGTTTATGGTAAATAATTGGTTTGAATTCCTGACCACACCATGCTTTCACACATATTATTTTCTGTCTAAAAACATTTTCGGAATTTTCTCACATATATATTATTTATAATAAAATATTCACTAAAAGGGGCATTTATTAAGATAAAAGAATCAGTTTTTCTCAAATAAATATATTTTTTCCGTTCTTCACTATTTTTTCCTTAAAATAAATATTTTATAATTAAAATATACTCAATATAAATTTTTAAAATATTTTGAGATCAAAAAGTCTCTGATTTACTTCTACAGTCAACTAGGAGTATTTTGGTCATTTTACAAAAACTGTCTCAATAAATTCCTAAAATTTTTTAAAATTATTATTAATTATTCTAAGCACATATATGACTTATAAACAAATTTTATACATTTTAACTATTTTTATCTATTTTCTCAATTATCCAATCCTTATAGGGGCAAAACGATTATTTTACCCCTTCTCAGGCTCTAGCCTGAAAAAATTATTAAAAATCTAAACTAACTACTATTTACTAATACAAACGCAACTGTGGGATCATACTCATGAGATTCCCATCTGGTCCTTCATAGATAATTATAAAATAATTAGAAAAAGCAGATTAGTAAGTAAAAGTGAGGGTGTTACACTAGCTGCCTAAACTTTAGCTTATCCACTCTTGACCACTTCCACCCTTTACTTTTAAGATGTTGCTGAAAGTGGTCCTTCATTGTTGCCCTTATCTGTTCCACTCCTTACACACACACCCCATTGACATTTAAACATACAATTTCAGTTGACCTCCTTCTTTGTAACAAGCAGCAATGAAAGTAGCTTGTGTTCGCATCTCTTTCTTTCAGCCACCAAACTCTAGATTTCTGCCACATTAGGGAACACCTCATCCCCATGAGTCTATTCATTTTTAGCATTGCTTCCTTTCTTTCTTCCACCTCCAAGACTCTCAATCCTACCTCATCCTCCTTCACATCTAATCTTTGGATAACTTCTCTTGCTTCCTCAATGTTTTTCTTAGGCTCCCCAAAATGATCCTTATTCCATTCCTTCAACTTTTGTTTAATGGATTTCAATTTTTCTTTCAATACATATGCCTTCTTTCCCTCTATCTTCAAATCCTCCCATGTGCTTCTAACAAAATCCTTATACCTTCTGTCATCCCTCGTGCAATTTAGAACCTGGAAGGGTTTTAGGCCCCAGTTGACTTCCTTCTCCTTGAGAACAATAGCATAGTGATCAGAAATGTTTCTTTGTAGGCCCCATTGTACAGCATTCCTCCATGTGGTCAACCATTTCTTCACACCAAAAATCTATCTAATCTACTCATTACCGTGCCATCTGCCTTATACCTGTAAACTTTTGTTCGACAAAGGTAGATCTATTAGTTCTACTGAGTGAATGAAGTCATTAAACGCCTCCATTTCTTCTTGCCTACTATTTGTCTCACTCCTTTTCTTTCTTTTTTTTCTTTTATGGTATTAAAATTACCTCCAACACACCATCTCCCCCCCCCCCCTTACGCCTCCATCAGTCTACACAAATGTCTCCAACACTCTTTTGTACCCCTCAAATCACATGGAGCATATACATTCACAATAAACACAGCTCCACCAACCCTTCCCCAGTTCCCCTCTACCCCAATGAAGTTATTCCCTTCTATTTTGTATTGCACCAAAAATTTGTGACTACGCCACATAACAATCAAACCGCCGGAGCTTCCTATTGAGGGCTTATAGTCCCATTCAATACCACTTTTTGCCACAACATATCACACAACTTCTTATCCACTACCTCCATTTTTGTTTCCTGTATCGATTTATTTTGTTGTATCAATCGTCGCACCTCACTCTTTTTCACCCTCCCTCCCAATACCTGAATATTGAGAGGTATTACCTTTATGACTGTATTATATATTGTCTCCCTACCTCACACACCCCTTCCCCCACCTCACCCTCCCTTCTGTCTGCTTCCTTCCTATCGCTCCTTTCCATTTCCTCCAGTTGTCTCCATTTCATCCTCATCATCTACAGTAATTCCCAATTTCCCACACTCCTCTAGCCATTTCCTCTATCCCTTTATTTGCGCTCATCCACTTCCTCCACTGAACATCACTATCCACCAAACTGTTCTCCACCTGTGACTCAATTATCAACTTTTTATTTCTATTTTTATACGTCTTTTTCTTCTCCAATCCTCTGCTCTCTTGCTCTTCTTTTTTTTCGACTTGCTCTTCGCTTCCTCCTATCCCTTCCCGTCATAAGCGTTCCTTCCTCCCATAAGTCATTAGAATATCCTACCACTACATCCACTAAGCACCCCTCCTCCATTATGCACATTTTTTGTACTCCACCATCCCCATCTTTGCTCTCAAAACCCAGTAGAGCCACTATCCCTCCTTCTGTATTCACACCGCACCGATCTGCACCTCGCACAACCTCGAGCATTTCATTTTGCCCTTTTGGTTTACGTGCCACAATCCACCTCATCAATAGTCCCGTCTTCGTTCAAAATGCTTAGGCATTTTTGCTGTTGGTCCCCACTTGCAAAACTCTCTCCACCCTCCACACTCCCAATTAACTTGGGCCCATATTGTACAAGCTGCATTAAAAGCCCATGAGCGTTCCCCTGTTTGGTCTCCATACAATGGGCCAAAATGTGTCCATCAGATTGCATTAAGCATGGGGCCCCCTCCCACTTGTGACCTTAATGATGAATGCTCTCCACTTGAGTCTGTATCTCTTGCCCCTGTGTCATTATCTGAATGCTCTAATCCATTTTATGCATTAGAAATTTAACTACACCAATCACATGAAAAGAGATAAATGAAACTAGTCTAAAGACTTTAAGTTATTGATCTTCCTAGTTCAATCTATTTTATGGGAGCACACCAATCACACGAAAAAAGAAAAAATAAAACCAGTTCAAAGACTTTAAGTTATTGATCTTCCTAAGTCTAATCCATTTTATGTATTAGAAAAGTAACTACACCAATCACATGAAAAGAGGAAAATGAAACTAGTCCAAAGACTTTAAGTTATTTATCTTCCTAATCTATTCCATTTTATGGGTTAGAAAATTAACACACCAATCAACTGAAAAAAGGAAAAATGAAACTCATTCAAAGACCTTAAGTTATTTATCTTCATAGTCAAATCTATTTTATGTGTTAGAAAATTAAGCACACCAATCACATGAAAAAGAGAAAAAATGAAACTACTCCAAAGACTTTAATTAAGTCAATGATCTTCCTATTCTAATTCATTTTATGGGTTAGAAAATTAGACACCATTTACACACATAAAAAAAAGGTTAAACATATAATTTAGTCCCTATACGTATTACAGATTCTCAATTTAGTCCCTATACGAAAAAACTTATTAAATTGGTCCCTATACGTGCAGCGCATTCTTAATTTGGTCCTTATATGTATAGGGACTAAATTAAGAATGTGTAAATGGTGTCAAGATTGCAGGAACCAAATTGAAAATCCGCGACATGTATAGGAACCGATTTAATAAGTTTTTACGTATAGGGACTAAATTGAGAATTTACAACATGTATATGGACTAAATTATACATTTAACCTAAAAAAAATGAAACTTATCCAAAGACTTTTAAGTTTTATCTTCCGAGTCTAATCTATTTCATGAGTTAGAAAACCAAACACACCAATCACATGAAAAAAAAAGGAAAAATAAAATTAATCTAAATGACTTTAAGTTATTGATCTTAGATTTCTCACTGTATACATACATCTCAAATCATTAGTGCATTATTTTAAAAGATGAAAAACATATAAAGAGAGAAAAGAACCAATTGTAATAGAAAGATGCAGAATATTTTACCTTATCTTTTAAATAAAGGTTGTCATAATTTTCAAGAGACTCGGCCGCCTCAATTATTTCCTTCGTTGAGTGGATTCATATGAAACTTCCTGTTTTCAGATTGATTCCTTAGTGATTTTTTATTTTTTTTTACCTTAGTATTATGTGGATAATACATAAAAAAATGTAAACTAAGTATAACATTCATTTATACAGTTTGGTTGGATGGCCATCCTACCCCCCACCCCTTCACCCCTAAAAAACTTGTAGAATTTAATTATAACCATTTATTTCAGTGAATGTATATGACTAAATATTTTAATAAGAAAAAAAGAACATTTTATTCGGTTTCTATTATTTTCCCCATTCCAAATACATTTTCACAATTTTCCTTAAACTACTAGTCAGGGATTGCAAATAATCCATGGTGCTGCTGTTTTGTTGGATGTTGAGTCTTTGCTATTATTATAATAATCTGCAATCAATTATCAAGAAGACCAACTAATCTTAGATTTGTTGAATCCAATAATTATGTTAAATCCATAAAAGTAAAAGACATGAAATGAAACGCATCTTTTGTCATTCCGAAGCAGTAAGGTATTTTCGTAGACATCTCACAAAATTCTCATTCTTGTAAGAACTGAAATCAATTTCGATTGGCATTGAGAGATGGTAATTGTGAAGGAAGCATGCAACAGTTGTTACAATAAAATAGTTCTGGATCGTGCTAGGAAGAATATCCAACCCAATCCCTATATTGTATGCAGCCACTAGCCAGTGATTCGATGTTCTGGTGAGGCTGTAACTTGCACAATTTTTTATTCCATGCAATCGTCACCCAAAATTGGATCATTTTACTTTGTGATATGTGTACTGTACTGTACATAGTAAAGGGCTTAATTGACTTCCTGTGTTCACAGTCTGCTAGACAAATCATTTTACATGTGCTTGGACAAAATTTTCTCTTTAATGTATCTAGAACTACTACTGATCCATTATTTTCCTCTCGTGTTATATTTTCCTCTTCGGGGAAATTTCCAAATCAGTGATAACTAGTGCTGCTGTGGATTTTTCTGCGCGAAGCATTTACTCACTAGTCACTTTGGTTATAAGACATTAATTTCTATATTATTTATTACAGAATGACCATGGAGAGAGGGCACTCAAACTACACATTCTGGCAGCATCTCTGTCATATGCAACTTTGCCATTGTCAATGACAAAAGAGTGACACTGGGGGCAATTTCTTTGCATGGTATTCTTTTTGGAAAGGAGAATTGTTTACTTTCAACTACTCTGTCATGTTTCAAGGTCATATTATTTATAAGATTTGAGCATATATTGGGGCAAAGCTACCCAGAATTTTTAGTAATTCCTTCAAGAGCAATATACGCTTTATGAATAGTCATATTGCAGTCATTTCTCCTGGAATGTTATTATGATTATTCAGACAAACATTTTTATTATCATATAAATTGAGGCACAATGGCAGCAAAGCATAATTGCTCTATCTGTTCAAGAGGTAACAGATATGAAATGGCAAGATCAGGAATATATTAACATTGTAGCCTGAATGCAAATCATGCAGACCTTGCTTATGGTCTTTGTCATTAGCATTGATCAAACAAGGATGCAGGTAGTGTGAAGATAGCACACATTATTTGATTTTTCCAATTGAAAAGTCAAGCACCCTGAAGGATTTGATATTACAACAATTTTGAAAGTAACAACAGATTTCACATTTACAAATAGCTTCCCAAGACTGACTGACTTGCATGAACTCACTCCATAAGATGAAGCCTGTGCTGTGAAGGTGCTCAAGCTTGTGAAAGTTTGATATGGGGTTATACGTTTCAGAAACACTCCTCTTCCTGAATCCATCCTCCCATCAAACAAATTATGGACAGCCGCCAATAGAGCAGTACAGTCATGGTTTCCTGCAACATAACATTGAGTGAAAATGCAAAAATTCAAATATTTTCTTGCAGAGAAATTAAAATGAGTAGCAGTTTAAAAGGATAGCAGCATTTTTCAATTAGATGTCAGCATATACCTGGGACTGAGAGGCATTCCCAAATTAAGAAAGAGTTGGAGGGACTGGGGAATTTAACCGCAGACCTCTACCTACGGTTGGGCAGAGAGGTCCACCTAAGCTGTAGGGACAACAGCAAACACTTTTTAGAATCTTCATACATTAGAGAAACTATCTTATTAAATCAAGTCAATTTCTCTGAATTCAACTCATCAACTAACTATTTCCAAACCTGAAAAGTAATCACTTCCTTTGAGTAATAAAATAATTACCATTGTCTGAGAGGCCTGGATCAAAGGTAAAGGAACTCAAACATGCTGAAACAGTATACCTAAAATAAAATATGTAACAGGGAAATCGTTCACAAAGTGTTGGTGGAAGCAAAAGAAATTAAGTGGAAACATAAAAACAGATTAGATTTAGGAATCATATCTCTGTGTCCATGAGAGCATGCAGCTAGCAGGCTGGTTTTACAGTGAGAGTGAAACTTGCCACAAAATTAATTTACTTACTCAGAATCAAATTAGGCAATCTCATAAGGAAGATCTTAAAAAATGAAATATAAGAAATTACGAGAAGTGAAATATGTTGCAAGTTGATAAGAAGGATTTTTCTAAAAAAAAAAAAGAAAAAATATATCAAATCTCCATTAGAATAATTTTGCTAACTCTTTTTAATTCTTACAAAATGCCCTCCTAAATTTCTTTTATTAATTTATTTAATTAATTTGGTATTTGTCTCCAATCTACATATTGGATACATCTGAATTGTAAGTACCAAACTAGAAGAATGAGACAGATGATCGAGAAGAGGATTAAACCCAGACATCAACACATCCAAATTTGGTTGAGTTACGCGCATTTTTTTCCATCATAAGTACATAATAATTACTTTCAAATCAATCACATTTATACGTCAACTAATTATGGAGACATCTAAAATAGTCCTTCAAAGCAAGCACCTGAATAAAATATTTTGCATGACTTCATCCAAATAACTATCTTATAAATGAATTATTAAACAAAATTTAACATTTTAGCAATAAGAACCATTTGTTCTTTTTATTACCTTCTAAGTTACACTGTAGTTAAAACAATAATTATATCATTACATGAGTTAAGGTAGTGAATTAGCCAAGTTACGATAAAGAATTATATTAGAAACTTCTAACAATTAGATTAATGCTGATATGAGCTTTCGGTTTGGAATAAGGATTCCCATTTAAATATAAGAAGCAATTCTCGATTTATGTAACTGCACTGATAGATAAACTATGAATATGGAAAACAGAGGCTACAACGCACCTGCTGGCCTAGCCTTGAGCCAGTTGAGGAACTTTGGCACATTCACTACAGCCGTTACTCAGTTTGTCAATCTGTTCAGGAACCTCAGGTAAGCAATTCTCCAAGGTTGCCAAATTAGTATTGGACCTATGAAGCCCCAAAAGCCTATAAAGTATCCTAGCCCCAAGCTCATGTATAATGCTTCATAGAAATCAGAATCTTGTCCATGGTCTGCTGGTTCTTGAGGCTTTACCATTGTCTGATCTCCAGGACAAGTTTTGTTAAGTTGTTCACCACAAAGATCAATATTTCCTTCAAAACAAGAGGCATCAAAGGTTTGAAAATGTCTTCCCAATGGGATTCTTCCAGAAAGAGAGTTGTGTGACAAGTCTAATTTCCCCAGACCATCAATTTGAGAAAGAGAAGAAGGAATTCTCCCAGAGAAATGATTTCTTGATAAGTCAAGGGAATCTAGTGAAGTTAAATTTCCAATCTCAGAAGGAATTTCTCCGCTCAAATTGTTTCTTGATAAATTCAAAGAAACTAACCCAAGCAAATATCCAACCTCTTTTGGTATTTCACCTGTTAAATTATTAGATGAGAGATCTATGCTCTTAAGAATCAATTCCGGATCCTTGAACCCCTGTTCCACACCTTTCCACATCCATGTTATGTCAAGCGTATAATCAGTACTGTAAACACCATAAATTTCATAGTAAGTCCTATTGTACCCATATACACGACTTCGAGTTTCATTCCTGTTGATGCTCTTTTCAGACATTGCAATAAAATTCTTTAAGCATGTTGGAATTGCTTTTGATAACTTATTCCTTGAAAGATCCAACAATTGAATATGCTTCAAATGACAGAGATGAAGGGGAACATTTCCAGAGAAGAGATTCCCTCGCATGCTCAAGATTATCAATTGCTGCATACTTTCTCCAATCCATGATGGTATTGGACCAGACAACATGTTTTCACTCACATCCAGCATAATTAAATTGCTGCAATTCTTTAAATTAGAAGGCAATTCACCCATTAAACTATTGTTTCCTAAAACTAAGGCTTCCAAATAAACAAGGTTGCCCATGGACATAGGAATCTTCCCTGACAATTTATTGTTGCTTAAATCAAGAAACCGTAACGGGTCTACAGTTTTCCAACAATCTGGAAGTTGTCCCTTTATTTGATTGTTTGATAAATCTAAAGTGGCCAACTTCGTGCCTGTGCTCTGGTCACGTAAGAATGAAAACAAATCTGAAAATTTATTTTCAGAGAGCAACAACTCCGAAGCTTGTAGCAAAAATGATGGAACTTTTCCCTCAAATTGATTTGAATTCAGAATTATAGATGGTCCATCAAGAAGTTTCCATGGTATATTAGGAATTTCACCAATGAGATTATTGTGAGACATATTCAACATGTACATAATTTGCAAGTT
Source organism: Spatholobus suberectus (assembly GCA_004329165.1). Lineage (NCBI taxonomy): Eukaryota > Viridiplantae > Streptophyta > Magnoliopsida > Fabales > Fabaceae > Spatholobus > Spatholobus suberectus. The sequence goes on from CM014737.1 coordinate 5,591,078, forward strand.
GTTCCAAAACCATTCTGGCACGGAATCATTAAGCCCATTATCAGATATATCCAGATAGGTTAAGGAACTTTGAGTCTGAAGCCAACTAGGAAAACTTGGACCTAGCTTGCAAGATGCTAGACTCAAGGATCTTAATCGAAAGGGAGTAACCCAACCAGAGACAAAATTTAGAGACAACGGGTTGTATGATAAGGATAAGTATTCTAATTTGGAAAAATTAGAAAGATGAGATTCAGTGACATCACCCTTTAAAGAATTCCCCTCCAAGGATAAATACTCCAACTCAGATAGCAATCTGATGCTTTTAGGTATCTTGCCAGTAATTCGGTTATAAGATAAATCCAAAGTCTGAAATACGTGTCTGTTGCACCATGAAGAATTTTGAACGAAGCTAGAAATTTCCCCATTCAACTTGTTATGTGAGAGGTCCAAGCTCTGCAATCTGCACATGTTCCAAAAGAAAGATGGAATCTTGCCTTGTAGTTTGTTATCGGAGAGCTGAAGAAATTCAAGAGAGTTCATTGCTTCCCCAAATCGATCTGGAATGGGACCTTCTAACAAGCTATTATGAAGGTAAAGGATATGAAGATTGGTGGTGAAGTTAAAAAGCCAATGAAAGATAGCAGATGATTTCAGCAAGTTATAGGAAAGACTAAGGTAGAGAAGAGAAGATGAAGAATTCATTGTGGAAGTAGATGAAACAAGAAAACTTCTATCTAAAAGACTGCAGTTTTGTAGATGAAGCTCTTGTAGTTTGGAGCCGAAATTAAAGTTACCTTGAAATATTGATGATGTTAGATTATTGAAAGAGAGGTCAAGGATCTTAAGAGATGGAAAATTTGGATAAAGAGAAGATAACAAAGCAATGTTATTATGAGAAAGATAAAGCTCCTGAAGATTAAGGCTAAAATTGAACAACAATTGAAATGTTGAGGATGTTAGCATATTAGAAGAAAATCAAGGATGGTAAGAGAAGTGGAGAAGTTGGAATGAGAATAAAACAAAGATTTGATATCAGTAGTCCGAAAGAGAACAATCAACTAGCCCAACTCTCGTAAGTTTGGAATAATCTTACTGATAGATTGAAGCCACTGACGAGAGGACCTAAGATTATGTAATGAAGTCAACTCAAGAATTGTTAAGGAATAGAGATTAGACAACCACTCTGCATCCTTCGCATTTATATCAAAATTGCCACATAGCCTAAGAGTATGCAGGAGAGAAAGACTCCCATTCCAAAAGGGGACTGGTCCAGAAAGAGAGTTACTTCCAAGATTAAGAATTTGTAGCTGTCTGAGATTCCCGAGTTGAAATGGGATTGCTCCCGAAAGAGAGTTACTTTCAAGATTAAGAAACTGTAGCTGTCTGAGATCCCCAAGTTGAAATGGGATTGCTCCTGAAAGAGAGTTACTTTCAAGATTAAGAAACTGTAGCTGTCTGAGATCCCAAGTTGAAACGGGATTGCTCCTGAAAGAGAGTTTCTCCAAGATTAAGAAACTGTAACTGTCTGAGATTCCCAATCTGAAAAGGAATTGCTCCCTGAAGATCATTTCTTCCAAGGTCAAGATACTGTAGTTGTAAAAGATTTCCAAGTTTAGAAGGAATCCTCCCAGCAAATACAGAATAGGAGAGATTGAGATATCTTAAGTTGGTGAAGGAGCCCATGAGTTCTGGGATGTGACTCCATAGAAAATCATTATTGCTGAGATCCAGATATTCAATATTTTGCAAGTCAATCAATGAAGTGAGATTGACTGCACCTGTCAATACGTGTATCTGGACAACGAAGATCAAGCACATGTACGTGACCTGTTTCATTGTTGCATTGAATGCCTTTCCATTTGCAGCAATCTCTATTATTGTCATCGTTCTTCCATGTAGACAGCATGCCAGAGACATCTCGGAGGCCTTGTATGAATTTGAGGAGTGCTTGTCTCTCCCTCTCTCTGCACTTTGCTTCAGCACTAAATCCCACAGTAAATCCTGAGGTAAGCAATAAAAGCAGGAACAGAGCATAAAATATTGTGAGAAAGTATCGACTCATTATAATTTTGTTCATAAGAAATAATCTTAACCAACAGCAGAATAAACTAAGAGCAAGATAATGAGAGAGAATTATGATGGGGTTTTTCTCTTTCACTTGTGAAGTTCAAAAGGCTCGATGGCAAGATTTATATTGACATAAGTACGGCACAGTGGTGGGCTCCCGGTTCTCATTCACTTCTTTAAGACCAGTAAACAAAAGTCTTAAAAGTGAATTTTATAAAATTAAAAAATAATAATGAAGAAGAAGAATTCATTAATATGAAAAATAATTGTTCCTTTAGCATTCAAGCTTAGTCCACTTTCAACTTACTTCAGCATAGCTTAGAAGTTTAGCCTAGCATTTTTTATCAATATGCCCCGTTAAGTAGGAAAAGAATTTACCATTAATTAAAATGATTCTTTTATTTATTATTTATAAATAATTAAAAGTTTATAACATTTATAAATTTTAATTGTTATAATAATATAATTTATATATTTTATAAACAATATATTACATTTATAAATGCTTTTAGTAAGTCAAATAATGTTATTGCTATCTTATTCCACTAGCTAGCTTATATGTTTGTTTGATCAAATTAAAATATTTAGTAAATAAATTTATTTCACTAGTTTATAGCTTACAAGCTTGTAACTTATCTTTTCTTCTATTTTATCTTTTCTATTCTAATTTTAGCTTAAATATATTTTTGATCTTTATAATATATCCACTTTTTTTATTTTAGTCCATTTAAAATTATTTTTTAAAATACACATGTAATATTCAATTTTTTGGTTAGTCCTTGTCAGCACTTAATGGCTAAAAAGTCAAGGAGTAAAATAAAAATAAGGCATATTAGACGGACTAAAATAAAGTAGGCACTAAACTAAAAATTGTATAAAGTGCCGTATTATCACATGATAGACTGAAGTAACAATTAACAACAGCTAAGTAACAGTAGGGACTAGTGTTAACAAGTTTAGAAACAAAAAACATATTTAAGTCTTTAATTTTTAAAAAAAATATTTGGTATTTAAAAAATTAATAAGAATGTGAAATTAATAAAAAATTAAAACTATAAGTACCTACAAATATATTTATATATTTATTAACAAAACAAAAATAGAATACATATATATATATATATATATATATATATATAATGTTAGATTAATTATTTTTTTTTACACAAATTCATAAACAATATAATATATCTACGCAGTTTCATTGTATTTAATGTGAGATATAAATTTATTTGAAACAAACAATTAAATTTAAACTCAACTTACACACACACACACACACATATATATATATATATATTAAGACAGATATTTTTATTATGTTAACATGGCAGTCAATACATGGGACTTCTTGCAACAATAAATACATAAAAAAAAGGGTATATTGATTGATGTTGACATGGATATACCTCATATACCTTAGTCCTGTCTTATCAGATATCATATGTGCATTATTTCAAAGTATGAGTGGGGTGGGTGGGGTTTTGTTCGGTTTCTATAGGTGATGAAAAATTAATATCTAATTCTATTCTTTTTTTATAAATATCTATAATTTTGTACTTTTTAAAATAAATTAACAACCAAATACATTTTAAATTAAATAATACATAAAAAGTAACAAATTTTAGAATTGAATACATTTATAGGACAAACATGTAACTTTAACTTTATAATTTAATTATTATCAAGATGACGTTGGGTTGAGATTAAATTCAAGACATCTATTTTTTTTTCCTCAACATTATTTGCATAGAACAAAAAATTCATTATCTCTATCCTAAATTCGGTCTAATTTTTTTTTCTTCGGTGTCATGGATTGGTTTATATTGACTTAGATGATTATTCACTTCTAAGTTCTAATTCATTTTGTGGGTTAGAAAATTAAACACATCAATCACATCAAAAGAGGAAAAATGAAACTAGTGCAAAGACTTTAAGTTATTGATTCTCTTAGTCCAATTTATTTTATGGATTAGAAAATTAGCACATCAATCACACAGAAGAAGAAAAAATGAAACTAGTTCAAAGACTTTAAATTATTGATCTTTCTACTAAATCCATTTTATGGGTTAGAAAATTAAGTGCACCAATCACATCAAAAGAGAAAAAATGAAACCACTCCAAAGACTTTAAGTTATTGATCTTCCTAGTCTAATCCATTTTATGGGTTAGAAAATTGATTACACCAATCACATGAAAAGGGGAAAAATGAAACTAGTAAACACTTTAAGTTATTGATCTTCCTAGTTCAATCTATTTTATGGGTTAGAAAATTAGCACACCAATCACACAAAAAAGAAAAAATAACACTAGTTCAAAGACTTTAAGTTATTGATCTTCCTAATCTAATCCATTTTATGGGTTAGAAAATTAACTACACCAATCACATGAAAAGAGGAAAATGAAACTAGTCCAAAGACTTTACGTTATTGATCTCCCTAGTCTAATCTATTTTATGGGTTAGAAAATTAAACACACCAATCACCAGGGTCGATCTTGACATTTTATGGACCCTGGGGCAAGACAATAGATAAGGCCCTTTTATATATAAGAATTTTAAAATATATAGATATATTTTACTAAAACAATAGACATGTAATTTCATTAAAAATGATACATTTTATTATATTAAGCGAGTAAAATAGTTTTAACATGTCACAAAAAGATGTATCACATTTTTCATTTAATGTACTCTTATGCTATTGTCTATCATCTACAAAATAATTTTTCTATTCGTTAGATTATCGTTTATTACATACAAAAGAAAATATATAAATAATTTAACAAAAAATGAAAATATGCATGTATGTATACATATATATATATATATATATATATATATATATATATATATATATATATAGATATGCACAAATCAAATTGAATGTAAACTAATATGTGTTCAAAACAACAACGATGACTGTGTTGGATATGGAAGATATCTTGATTAAGGTGGAAATACAAGCATAAATGAAACAAATTTATGTGTTTATATATTCTCATACTTTTATCATTTGTCACTTTCTCAACTAAAGTGAATAAATTGCCTTACTATTTAAAATAAAAATATGTTCTTTATTGTTAAGAATTTGAAAATAATTTAAAATGAATATTAAAATACTATTACATATTTTTATTAAGGTCTCTTTTATTGGGTTACAAAGGATTTAGCATTAAACTTTATATTGCATCAAATCAATTATGGTTTCAAAGAATTACAAAGTTATAAGTTGAGGAGCTTGCAATTGTTATAAAATTACTTATATATGTGACCTGAAAGAAGTATTGAAAACTAAAAATTGACATAAAAGTTCTATGGCCTATACTTGAAATTTAATATATTATAAGGACACAAATTTTTATTTTAACTATAAAGGTCATTTGTATGTGGAGTGTACAATGTTTTTTATCATAAGATAGAATAGAAAAGAAAAGACAGAACTAAGGTATCAAAACCCCATATATAAAATTCAAAAGTTTTTTCTTCAAAAACTTATTTTGTGCCTTTTCTCATTTCTCGACAGTGAGTGTCATTCTTCCACACTCAGTTCATATTGCCTGCATCCTTAGATTTATTAGACATATTGCTCAATGTTGATATGGATTTTTATTTTCTTCTTAGTTTTCTAACTTACTTTGCAAGGTAGAAAATTATGGAGATGAATCAAATAAATAAATAACTAGTGCAAAGACTTAAAGTTGGCCTTTTGTAGTAATATAACTCACACAAATATACCCTAGTTTTGTCTTTGTTCATCAATCATCACATTTGTATTATTTTAAATCCATAGTGAGGTGCGATTTCATTCGGTTTCTATCGGTGATGAAAAATTAGTATACAATTCTACTCTCCTCGTAATAGCAAAAACCCACCTTCACCATATTCTTATTCTTTTCTTTATTTATAATATAGTTTCGTACTTTTAAAAATAAATTATATACCAAATACATTTCAAATTAAATAAAACATGAAAAGCAACAATTTTTTGAATTAAACACACACACACACACACACACATATATGTGTGTGTGTGTGTAAGACAAAATGCAAGTTTAACTTTATAATTTAGGCTTAATTGCACTTTGTACCACCCAAGTTTTATCATTTTGCAAATTTTGCCACCATATTTTTTTTTCTCATATTTTGCCACCTTATTTTTGAAATCTTGCAAATTTTGCCTAATCGTCAATTGTTCATTAAATAAAAATTCGCAAAATTGGGAAAAAATTGCAAGATTTCAAAAATAATGTGGCAAAATACGAGAGAAAAAAAACACGGTGACAAAATTTGCAAAATGATGAAACTTAGGTGGCACAAAGTGCAATTAAACCTATAATTTAATGATTATCATGATGACGTCAGGCTTAAGTTCAAGGCATCTATTTTTATCCTCACCACTATTTGCGTATTAGAAAAAGATCCACTATCCCTGACCTGATCGAAGTCGGTCTAATTAGGCTTTTTTCTCAATGATATATTGGCTTTTGGATGATTATTCACTTCTAACTTCTAATCCATTTTATGGGTTAGAAAATTAAGCACATTAATCACATCAAAAGAGAAGAAATGAAATTAGTTTAAAGACTTTAAGTTATTGTCCTAATTCAATCTAATTTATGGGTTAGAAAATTTGCACAACAATCACATGAGAAAAGGAATAAAACTAGTTCAAAGACTTTAAGTTATTGATCTTCTTATTCTAATCCATTTTATGGGTTAGAAAATTAAGCACACCAATCACATAAAAGAAGAAAAATGAAACTAGTCCAAAGACTTTAATATATTGATCTTCATATTCTATTCATTTTACGGGGTGGAAAATTAGCACACCAATCACAGAAAAAAAAAAAAAGCATATTTCTCACAGTATACATTCATCTCAAATCATAAGTCTATTATTTAAAAAAAAAAAACATATAAAGAGAGAAAAGTACCAGTTGCAATAGACTGATGAAAGACGTGTTACTTTCATCTTGTAAATAAATTCAAATCTATATTTGAATTAGGTTGTCACAATTTGCAAGAGACTCCTCGCGAATTATTTCCTTCGTAGAGTGGATTCGTATGAATCTTCCTTTTTTTAGATTGATTCGTTAGTGTTTTTTTCACCTTAGTCAGTATCCTGTTGATAGTATATAAAAAAAATGTTCAACTAAGTATATCATTCATTCCCAAAAAAAAAAATTGTACAATTTATTAGTTATAACCATTTTTCAGTGCATGTATATGACTAAATATTTTAAGAAGAAAGAAAATTTTCTTCCAGTGTCTATTATTTTCCCCATTCTAAATATATTTTCACAATTTTCCTAAAGCTACTAGTCAGGGATTGCCTTTAGACATAATTTTTTTTTATTTGTTTCAAAGAGTCTAAGGTGCTGTTGTTATGTTGGATGTTGTGTCTTTGGTATTATCAGGATAATCTACAATCAAGTATTAAGAAGACCAGCTAATCTTAGATTTGTTGAATGCAATAATTAGGTTAAAAGCATAAAGTAAAGACATTAAATGGAACGCTTCCTATGTCGTTCCAAATTAAGCAGGAAGTTACTATTTCCATACGCATTGCACAAAATTCTCATTCTTGTAAAGAACTGAAATCAATTTCAATTGGTTTTGAGAGATGGTAATTGTGAAGGAAGCATACAAAAGCTGTTACAAGTAAATAGTTCAGGATCGTGTTAGGAAGAATACCCAACCCAATCCCATTACTGTATGTAGCCAGTGATTCGACGTTTTGGTGAGGCTGTAACTTTGCACAATTTTTGATTCAACGCAATCGTCACCCGAAATTGGATCATTTTACTCTGTGACATGTGTACTGTACAGTGTATAGTAAGGGGCTTAATTGACTTCCTGTGCTCAAAGTGTGCTAGACAAATCGTAGTGCTTTTGTTTAATTTTCCCCGAGATGTTTCCTTCATTTTTATTTTTCTTTTTTAATATTTTAATGCAGAGTTCAAACAGAAGATGCTCCAAATAAAAAAGGTAACTAATATAGTATGCGTTCAATTACTCTTTTACCTACATGAAGAGATACTACATTTTAGCCGTAGTAATAACAGAGGCATTATCGCGTTCTGTAACACCCTCAAATTTTAAAAATAAGAGTTTGAGATTGAAGTAAGTCAATTTACAAATTTATAGATTATTACATTATTTTTTTTCATAGTTCTTTAATATTTAAAAGAGCACTTAATTCTAAAATTTTTAAAATAGTTACAATTAATTTTATTGTTAAGAATGAAACAAAATATTTAAATTCAAATTAATAATAATGTAGCACCCTTAAAATTTGAAAGATATGATTTAGAAATTTGAGTAAGTCAGTTTATAAATTTATTGATATTCATAGGATTTCTATTTATTAATATTTAAAAAGAAAATATTTAAATCCCAAATTTTAAATAATTACAAATAATTTTTATTTAGAGGTGCAATAAAATATTTATATAAAAATGATAATTAGAATTGAAAATTAAACTTTCAAATATATATATATAAACAAATAAAATAATATAATTATATTATAATTGCTATTAAAAAAAGGGGTCGGGAAGCAAAATTTGGCTTCCACGAGAAGCCATCCTTTCTTTTTGAAATTAAATAAATTAAAAGTGGGGGTTGAAAGAAACATCAGGAGATGGGAGAGAACAAAGAAAATAGGGAAGAGTTCGGAATGTCGACCTCGATGAAAAGAAAAATTGTTATCATTGAAGTTATGTATGGTGAAACGGGGTTGGCATGGAGAGCATATTCAGTAGAAAAAAAATAAAATTACGTATACAGTAAGGAAAAAGAATGAGCAGAGGAGAAGGTAACGTTGAGAAGGAGATAAAAAGAAGGTAAAGAGCAAAGATGCTAGAAAGAGAGAAGATCACAGATTCTTATTTGAGGTGAGATTTTTATTTTTTTTAGTTGAGGAAATATTGTTGAGTAGGATATTAATAGTATGTCATATTAACAAGTTAGTAATTTTATGTAAATTTGGATGAGATAATAGAAAACTTTAGGTTAGTATAAATTATTCTTTAAGCACTTGAAATTTAGGTGAAAATTGAATATGTACATTTTTTTTTCTTATTTAACTATATTTTGATATGGGTAGTAAATTAGACAAATTTTTAAAATATTGGGAGGGTGTCATAAACTTGTTAAAAAGCTTAGAAAAATTCAAATTAGTGACATTAGCAATTTCTAGAGTTATTAGGAGTAGAAAGTTTATTTATAGATATATTTTTTCTTTGGAGTTCTAATTTAATGTTATCCTATGCTAGATTTTGCGCGTACACCTCACTAGTATCAGTCATTGGCTTCAACTCAAGCATCTTAGGAAGTTTGTGAGTAAATAATGTGGACTATAACAAGTCCTATCTTATTTATATATTATTAATTTATTCCTTTATTTCTTTATAAAATAATTACAAAAATGAGTATGAAATGTTATTTATATGAAATCTTTTGTTTTAACGAGAGACAAGATAATCTGATTTTTTTTCATTAGAATGTAAATGCATGGATTACTGTGATTGTTATTGCAAAATTATTGAAATATTACTGGATAACTATTCTTCTATATTTGATGATTTGAAGAATTTTATAAAATATTATTAATGTTTGATAGTTTCTTAAAGTTAGTTGAATACTAGTGAAATATTATGCTTGATCTGATGATTTGAGATATTCTATGAAACAATTGAAAAGAAATTTGTTGATTTTGATTGGTGGGTTATTAAAAATGTTGTCAATTGTGGATTGAAGGTATTTTGATAAAGATTAGTTGTAATTGTGATAATGAACTATTTTTGGAGGAAAAACTTTCTCAGAACATTGTAGCTAACAGCAGTAGGTGTTAGCCTTGGTGTATGATGACTTATTTATAGGGGGGAGCCTATTATTGATATTTCAAGCAGGAAGCCTATACTTAATATTTTTAGGCGGGGAGCCTATTACTGATATTTCAGGCGGGGAGCCTAAGTTTGACATGGGTGAGAGAACCCCCTCAGGCAGGGAGCCTGTTGTATTCTATTTGAATAGTACCCCACTTGAGATGTTTGAGTTTATGGATGTTGTGATTAACAAAGTTAAGTTTTGACATTTTAACTATATTTTAAATTGGGTATTACCGTATTCTGCTTGTTATATTCTTCATTATTTACTTACTGAGTGATAGATAACTTACATTGCTCTCCATTCCATTTCAGATAATCAAGCTCATGTTGAATTAAGTGCCTCCGCTAGAAGTCTGTAGTAGGTTTATCAGTGGGATCCTTTTTGCTCAAGGGTTCATATACAATGATATTGAGTTACTTATTCCTATGTCATTTTGAAATTGTGATTGTAAAATTCTTTTAGTGGCTCTGTTACATTGCATTTTGGATTTTTAGTAGCTAGATTAGAATTTGTTTGGCCTGTGTAATACTCTGTATTGGCTGGACTGGTATTTTTGTGATTTTACATGTTTTTAAACTATTTTGGGAAGTCCATCTTTTAGGGGAGGCTCTGCTGAAATTTCGGTAGAAACTCCTTTGATATATAGATTTAATAAACTAACATTACAATTGTTGCCTAGGATAAAGTTAGACATAGTTAAGGCTTGCCAGGTTTGTATAGTAGCCTGTGCACCGGTCACGGTCTAATTTAGGTCGTGACACTTCAGTCATTTTACATGTGCTTGGTCAACAGGTTCTATTTAATGTATATAGTGCGCCTACTGATCCATTATTTTCCTGTCGTGTTATAATTTCCTCTTCGGGGAAATTTCTAAATCAGTGATAACTAGAGCTTCTGTGGATTTTTCTGCAGAGCGTTTACTCACTAGTCACATTGGTCATAAGACATTAAATTTCTATGTTATTTATTACAGAATGACCACGGACAGAGGGCACTCAAACTACACATTCTGGCAGCATCTCTGTCATATGCAACTTTGCCATTGTCAAAGACAAAAGAGTGACACTTTGGGCAATTTCTCCGCACGGTATTCCCTCGGAAAGGAGAATTGTTTACCTTCAACCACTCTCTCATGTTTCAAGGTCATCTTATATATAAGATTTGAGCATAAATTGGGGCAAAGATACCCAGAATTTCTAGTAATTCCTTCAAGAGGAATATACACTTTATAAATAGCCATATTGCAGATAATTCTCTGGAATTTGTTATGATTATTCAGACAATCAGCTTCATTATCATATAAATTGAGGCACAATGGCAGCAAAGCATAATTGCTCCATCTGTAACAGACATCTCAACTAGAACGATCAAGAGGTAACAGATAATGAAATGGCAAGATCAGGAATATATTAACATTGTAGCCTGAGGGCCAGCAGTTTTAAATCATGCAGACATTGCTTATGGTCTTTGTCATTAGCATTGATCAAACAAGGATGCAGGTAGTGTGATCATAATACACATTATTTGATTTTTCCAATTCAAAAGTCAAGCACAGTAAATGATTTGCTATTACAACAATTTCAAAAGTAACAACCGATTTCACATTTACAAATAGCTCCCCAAGACTGAATGACTTGCAAGAATTCACTACATAAAATAAAGCCTGTGCTGTGAAGGTGCTTAAGCTTGTGAAAGCTTGATACTTGTGTCTTGAGAGAACTTGATGGAACCCTTCCAAACCACCTCTTCCTCTCTGAACTTGTGCATAACAAGCTTTGCAAATTTGATATTCCCTTTTAACAAATTCATTCTCGTTTTCATATCTGACATATATCAAGCCTCAAGAGCAAATGGTACAAATGAGTAATGGGATTTGCGCCCGGCAACCCGTAGAGGACTCTATGGGCACTTACAGATACTGACTACTCATGCAGAGATTCAGGGATTCTAGCAGCCTGAGAAACTCATATTTGGGTATACATTTCAGAAACTCTTCTTTTCTTGAATCCATCCTCCCATCAAACAAATTAGGGGCAGCTGCCTATAGAGCAGCCAGTCCATAGTTTCCTGCAACATAACATTCAGTGAAAGGCAAAAATTCAAATATGTTGTAGCAGAGAATTTAAAATGAGTAGCGGTTAAAAGGATTGCACCATTTTTCAATTAGATGTTGCTATATACCTGGGGGATATGCCCAAATTAAGGAAAGAGTTCGGGGACTGGGGAATTTAACTCCAGACCTCCACCTTTGGTTGGCCTGAGAGCACCGCCTTAGCCGTAGGGACAACCGCAAACACTTTTAGAATCTTCCAACATTAGAGAAAGTATCTTATTAAGTCAAGTCAATTTCTCTGAATTCAACTCATCAACTAACTATTTCCAAAACTGAAAAGTAATAACTTCCTTTGAGTAATGAAATATTTACCATTATCTCAGAGGCATGAATAAAGATCAAGGAACTCATACATGCTGAAACAGTATACCTACAATAAAAATATGACAGGAAATCGTTCACAAAGTGTTGGTGGTACAAAAGAAATAAGAGGAAACGGGAAAACTGATGTGATTTGGGAATCATATCTTTATCCATGAGAACACCCAGCAGGCAGGTTTTATAGCGAGTAAAACTTGCCACAAAATTAATTTACTCATTAAGAATCAAATTGGGCAATTTCATATGGAAGACATAAAAAATAATACATAATAAATTACGAGAAGTGAAATATGCTGCAATTTGTTAAGAGCCAATTTTTCTGAAAAAAGAAAAGAAAACATATATTGAATCTCCATTAGAAAACTTTTTGCTAACTCTTTTTGATTCTTTACAAAATGCCATCCTCAATTTTTTATTATTATTTTATGTTATTATACGTTGGATACATCTGAATTGCAAGTACCAAATTAGGAGAATGAGACAATGACCGAACGGAGGATGAAACCCAGGCATCAACACATCAAATTTCAGTTGAGTTACAAGCATTCTTTTCCATCATAAGTAACTGATATTTACTTATAAATCAATCATATTTATACATCAACTAATTATGGAGACATCTAAAAATAGTCCTTCAAAGCAAGCACCTGAATAAAACATGTTGCATGACTTGATGCAAATAACTATCTTATAAATGAATTATTAAACAAAATAAAACATTTTACCATTAATTTCTTTTCATCCCCTTCTAAGTTATACTATCATTAAGTCAATAACTATCTGAGTGAGGGGTAATGAATTAGCCAAGTTAGGATAAAGAATTATATTAGTAACTTCTAAGTTCTAACAATTAGATTAATATCAATATGAGCTTTCTGTTTAGAATAAAGATTGCCCTTTAAATATGAGAAGAAATTCTCTATTTATGCAACTACAATAGTAGATAAACCATGAATATGAAAAACAGACGCTACAATGTACCTGCTTGCGTAGCATTGAGCCACTTGCAGAACTTTGCCACATTCACTACTGTCATTACTCAGTTTATCAATCTGTTCAAGAACCTCAGGTATGCAATTCTCCAAGGTTGCCAAATTAGTATTGGCCCTATGAAGCCCCAAAAGCCTACAAAGTATCCTATCCCCAAGCTCATGTATAATGCTTCATAGAAAACAGAATCTTCACCATGGACAGCTGGTTCTGGAGGCTTTGCTGGTGTCTGATCTCCAGCACAACTTTTGTTAAGTTGTTCACCACATAGATCAATATTTCCTTCAAAACTAGAGGCATCAAAGGTTTGCAAATGTCTTCCCAATGGGATTCTTCCAGAAAGAGAGTTGTGTGACAAGTCTAATTTTCCTAGACCATCAATTTGAGAAAGAGAAGAAGGAATTTTCCCAGAGAAATGATTTCTTGATAAGTCAAGGGAATCTAGTGAAGTTAAATTTCCAATCTCAAAAGGAATTTCTCCACTCAAATTGTTTCTTGATAAATTTAAAGAAACCAAACCAAGCAAATATCCAACCTCTTTTGGTATTTCACCCTGTTAAATTATTACAGGAGAGATCAATGCTCTTAAGATTAATTCAGGATTCCTGAACCCCTGTTTCAAACCTTTCCACATCCATGTTATATAAAGTTCATAATAACCAGCATTTTGACCATAAATTTGATAGTAAGTAATATTGTTCCAATATATATGACTTTGAGTTTCACTTCTGTTGATGCTCCTTTCAGACATTGCAGTAAAACTCTTTATGCATGTTGGAATTCCTTTTGACAACTTATTCCTTGAAAGATCCAACATTTGAACACGCTTTAAAAAACAGAGTTGAATAGGAAGACTTCCAGAGAAACGATTTCCCTGCATGATCAAGATTATCAATTGCTGCATACTTTCTCCAATCCAAGATGGTATTGGACCAGACAACATATTGTCACGCACATCCAGCATTAATAAATTGCTGCAATTTTTCAAAGTGGAAGGCAATTCACCCATTAAACTATTGTTTCTTAAAACCAAGGCTTCCAACTTAACAAGGGTGCCCAGGGACATAGGAATGTTCCCTGATAATATGTTGTTGCTTAAATCAAGAAACAGTAAATGGTCAAAAGATTTCCAACAATCAGGAAGTTGTCCCTTTATTTGATTGTTTGATAAATCTAAAGTGGCCAACTTCACAGCTGTGCTTTGGTCACATAAGAATGAAAAGAAATCTGAAAATTTATTTCAGAGAGCAACAACTCTGAAGCTTGTATAAAAGATGACGGAACTCTGCCCTCAAATTGATTTGAATTCAGAATTATAGATAATCCACTAGAAAGCTTCAATGGTATATTAGGAATTGCACCAATGAGATTATTGTGAGACATATTCAACCAGTGAATAATTTGCAAGTTGTTCCAAAGCCATTCTGGTACGGAATCATTTAGCCCATTATCAGATATATCCAAATAGACTAAGGAACTTTGAGTCTGGAGCCAACTAGGAAAACTCGGACCTAGCTTGCAAGATGCTAGACTCAAGAATCCTAATCGAAAACGTGGAATCCAACTGGAGACAAATTTTAGAGACAACAAGTTGTATGATAAGTATAAGTCTTCTAATTTGGAAAAATTAGAAAGATGAGATTCAGTGACATCACCCTCTAAGGAATTCCCTTCCAAGTATAAATACTCCAACTCAGATAGCAATCTGATGCTTTTAGGTATTTTGCCAGTAATTTGGTTATAAGATAAATCCAAACTCTGAAATATGTGTCTGTTGCACCATGAAGAATTTTGAATGAAGCTAGAAATTTCCCCATTCAACTTGTTATTTGAGAGGGATAACCTCTGCAATCTGCACATGTTCCCAAAGAAAGACGGAATCTTACCTTGTAGTTTGTTATTGTAGAGATAAAGAAATTCAAGAGAGTTCATTGCTTCCCCAAATCGATCTGGAATGGGACCTTCTAACAAGCTATTATGAAGGTAAAGGGTATGAAGATTGGGGGTGAAGTTAAAAAGCCAATGAAAGATAGCAGATGATTTCAGCAAGTTATAGGAAAGACTAAGGTAGAGAAGAGAATATGAAGAATTCATTGTGGAAGTAGATGAAACAAGAAAACTTCTATCTAAAAGACTGCAGTTTTGTAGATGAAGCTCTTGTAGTTTGGAGCCGAAATTAAAGTTACCTTGAAATATTGATGATGTTAGATTATGAAAGAGAGGTCAAGGATCTTAAGAGATGGAAAATTTGGATAAAGAGAAGATAACAAAGCAATGTTATTATGAGAAAGATAAAGCTCCTGAAGATTAAGGCTAAAATTGAACAACAATTGAAATGTTGAGGATGTTAGCATATTAGAAGAAAAATCAAGGATGGTAAGAGAAGTGGAGAAGTTGGAATGAGAATAAAACAAAGATTTGATATCAGTGTCCGAAAGAGAACAATCAACTAGCCCCAACTCTCGTAAGTTTGGAATAATCTTACTGATAGTTTGAAGCCACTGACGAGAGGACCTAAGATTATGTAATGAAGTCAACTCAAGAATTGTTAAGGAATAGAGATTAGACAACCACTCTGCATCCTTAGCTTTTGTATTGAAATTGCCACCCAGCCGAAGAGTGTGCAAGAGAGGAAGATTCCCATTCCGAAAAGGAATTGCTCCAGAAAGAGTGTTACTTCCAAGATCAAGATATTGTAGCTGTCTGAGATTCCCAATTTGAAATGGGATTTCTCCCGAAAGAAAATTGTCTCCAAGATCAAGATATTGTAACTGTCTGAGATTCCCAATTTGAAAAGGGATTGCTCCAGAAAGACGGTTACTTCCAAGATTAAGATATTGTAGTTGTATGAGATTCCCAATCTGAAAAGGAATTGCTCCCAGAAGACTATTAGTCCCAAGGTCTAGATACCGTAGTTGTAAGAGATTTCCAAGTTCAGAAGGAATCCTCCCGGTAAGTACAGAAAATGAGAGATTGAGATATCTTAAGTTGGGGAAGGAGCCCATGAGTTCTGGGATGTGTCTC
Organism: Spatholobus suberectus; assembly: GCA_004329165.1. NCBI lineage: Eukaryota > Viridiplantae > Streptophyta > Magnoliopsida > Fabales > Fabaceae > Spatholobus > Spatholobus suberectus. Next base: position 5,607,469 of record CM014737.1, read on the forward strand.
CATGTAAAATAATTATTGCTGAGATCCAGATGTTCAATATTTTGCAGGTCAATCAATGAAGTGAGATTGATTCCACCTCTCAAATATTGTGTATCCAGACAACGAAGATCAAGTACCTGTACATGACCAGTTTCTTTGTTGCATTGAATGCCTTTCCATTTGCAACAATCAATTTTATTGTCATCGTCCCTCCATGTAGACAGCATGCCATAGACATCAACGAGGCTTTGTTTGAAGTTGAGCAGTGCTTGTCTCTCCCTCTCTCTGCACTTTGCCTCAGCACTGTTAAGTGAAACGTGGAATCCGAGAGTAAATCCTGAGGTACAAAATAAAAGCAGGAGCAGAGCATAAAATATTGTGAGAAAATACCGACTCATTATAATTTTGCTGATAGGAAATAATCTTGATAAAGAGAAGAGTAAAATAAGAGCAAGATAATGCAAGAGAGAATTATGATCGAGTTTTCCTCTTTCACTTGTTCGGTATGAAACCTCAATGGCAAGATTTATAGTGATAATTCTACTGTTGAGTGGGGGCCGGTGGCTGTGTTGTGTACTTCTGATCAAAGCTACTGCATGTAGCTTTTACATCGTTATTCACTTTTGACGTGAAAATCTCGCCACCTTACATGGATCTGAATATCTCGCCTTACGTTGATCCACGTCTGATGAAAGCTATTGCGTACAGCTTTCGCGTCAATATTCACTTTTGACTTAAAAATCGGGCCTTATGATTGTTTGAAATTCGTTGTGTACCTCAGGAGTCAGGATAATGTTGAGGACAGGTACTGCACAATCCGTAGTGCCGAGAACCAGTACTGTTATTCTCGGATTCGACGGGTCACTTAAAAAGTTTATTTGCATGAATGTAAACATAAGAATGTATTATATTATGTTTGTTATAAGTTTTAAAGAATTATTCTCAAATTTCTAAGAAAGTTATAGCTTCTTTTTTTATTATGCTTTCATACATATTTATTTTTATGAAGAGAAGTGGAAAAATGATATTTTCATGAAAAAATGAGTAGTTATTTTCTAACACATTTGTAACCTTTATTTTTATTTATTTTTCATTTAAATTATTTTAAATTTTAAAAAATATTCCTAAAAATATTAAAATGTAACTAAACACGTTTTAAATATATTCCAAAATAACATTCTTGGTTATAATACTTCTGAGAATGTGATTCCTAAGAATATAATATAAAAGAGTGTTAGCAACAAATTCTCTAACATACTCTTTTTAACACACACTCTATTATTAGTTAAAATTCATTAAAAACTACAAAATCAGAATATGGTACAAGAGTTTTCTGCACAAATCCAACACGAAATCACATGTTTATATATTATTGGTTGAAATGTTAAATTTTAAAAATAAAAATTAAATCTTTGACGGAAATCAAAAGTATTGCAGTTTTATATAGCTTTTGTATATACGCGAACTCATAACAACAAGCATTTCCCAATCAGAAAAGAGACTCATTTGATGAGAAGTAAAACCCACAAAAATTTGTGATTTTCAATGAATTTTAGTTAATAATAGAAAGTGTATTTGAAAGAGTGTGTTAGATAATATGTTTCTTGCATTTTTCTATAATATAACACCTTAAAACAAACGCCCATCATCACATTCTTATTCTTTTTTTTTATTAGCATTCTTATTTTATTGTATTACCTATTGTGTTCAATAGTTAATAATTTAAAAGTTTATAAATTTTTATTCTTACTGTTTTAATACATATCTTTACTATTTCATTTTTAACAAAATTTTAATCTTTAAAAAACTAAATAATTAAAAATTTATTGAAAAATTAAAACTATAATTACTTAAAAATATTTTTTATTTTAAAAAATAAAGTTTATATAAAAATATATAAAAATATTATTTTATATTCATTGATTCTTTCAACAATTAATTTTATTAAACATTTCTAGTTTAATAAGATTACTTATAAACTTTATAGTTGATAGTTTATAAGCATCAAACTAACTTATCTACCAACTTTCAGCTAACTTTGCCCCTTAAACTAACTTGTTAGTTTGTTTTATCAAACATAAATACAGTTACATTTGAAATTGTAAAACCATAATTATATGCTTTTAGCAGTTTAAAAAATATTTAAAATTTTGTTTTTTGACAGGAAAAACATTAAGAACTAGAACGTGTACCTGTGTGATACACGGGCGAATGTTAGGGGATATTTAGAGTAATTTTGGATAAATAAAAAGTCATATACATTTTATTATATTGCTCACAAAATATTTAATAAGAGTGCATTGTAACGAAATCATATGAATTTAAATATTACTAAATATGAATAAATTAATTATATATGAATGTTAGATAAACTTGTAAATTATTTCATCCAAATGAAAAGGCATCTGAAGACATTTAATTTTAATACAAATATAAAATATGATGTAAAATTTAATTTACAATGAGTTTATGATTGAAGAAATATGTTTGGGTATATAAAATTTACAAACATCCTATATATTAATGATAATATCTATGTTGTCAAACAAAATTGTTTATTTTTACAAATAACATGAATGTAATATATATATATATGTATGTGTGTGTGTGTGTGTGTGTGACATTGTATGTAAGAATAGAAAACTTCAATTAATTGGACCAAACGAAAACATTAAAAGAACCTTAACAAAACTTCAATAGAATTTTAATAAATTAGCTAATGATTATGTGCTTTATTGTGTAACCTACGACCCACCTTATAACACCTTGCAAAGCACACACATGCAATTAATGAGGCAAGGCATATGATTAATGTGAGCCCCCAAAACCACATGATTTCCCCTCATATATACAGCCCCATCCCACCATTGTTTTCATATATTACTAAATATTATTAATAAACATGAATAATATAATATTCATATTATAGTAAATATATCAAAATAAAAAATTCTAAAAAGTCAACATGAAATGTACAAATAAAACATCATACATACCTAATCAAATATTATCTCAAGTTTTGAAAAACTTCTTTATAAACTACATTTGATGTTTGTTTGGAATTTACATCTTCACTTTGACATGTTAGTATTTTTAATCCAGTAGGGGATGTCACACGTGACAATGCAATGTACAGTTGTCCATGTGAAAAAACAGGCTAGTAAAGATATACTCCTACATGGTTGAGTGACTATCCCTGACTCTCTTTTATTGTCATTGCAAAAGAGATAGCAATAGAAAATTGTCTGCATTGAAATTTAAATTGTATTCTATTATCAGATGGAGTTAATGATAGTCTAGGTATAAAAACCTTTTGACCAACATTGCTTCCTGTTATAACTTTTCCTTCCAAAACATATTTTCCCGTTTGTGTTATTACCAATCTTGTGCGATTGCATAGACCCAATGATTGATCTATATTTCTTCACAACATTATTAGAACACCCCTTTTTCAGTGTTAACTCATGATTTGGAAGGCCTGATGCAGCAATGGTATTAAGAAACTCAGGAGTATGGATATTATTTGAAGAATCTAAATCTCCATCCAAAGAACATAGAGTATCAAAACTGAGATAAGTATTTGCTTTTTGTGGAATCAATGACAGCATGTAGTCATTTATCTTGTCAACAATCTCATTAATTTTTTGGGGTTAGGATTGCTCTATTCTGAAAGAATGATTCACCATCCATGTTTTACAAAAAGATGGATAAGTGCTTTTGACTATAGAAGCAATATCTTTCCCTAATTCTTTTATCAACATATCATTAGGTATATCTATTATCATATAGTCATCACTATCTTCACCCAAAGTTCCATTACCAATTTGCAATATCCAATTTGAGAAATTCTTCATTACTGCAAGTTGAAGAACCTATTTGCAACCTCATGTTTTTTGTTAGAGTTAGCACCTGACAAAATTCTCAAAGATATGATGTGTTATGCTAGCATGAACAACTTGTTGCCTTGTGCCTTTTGGAATAACCAGAAGGATTTTCTTGAAGTCACCACCCAAAACAACAATTTTGCCTTCAAATGGAAGGTTCAAACTATTTGGATTTGAGAACCAAAGTATATATCTTAAAGATCTCTCAATAGCTTCAAAACAATTTTATGAGTCATTGGTGCTTTATCCTATATAATAAGTTTAGCCTGAATTATCAACTCTACTAAAGGACTACCTTGTTTTATATTGCAAGTTGAATCTTCATCAATATTGATTGGAATTGCAAATCTTGAATGAGCAGTTCTGCCACCAGGTATCAACAAAGCTGCAATATCACTTGATGCAACAGTTAGTACAATTTGACCTTGAGATCTTATTGCTACTAAAATAGTTCTCCAAATAAAAGTTTTACCAATTCCTCCATATTCATATAGGAAAAATGATCCTCCAGTTTCTTTGTCAACCACACACATGATTATGTCATATATATTTTCTTTTATTCATTTGTCATTTTGGATACTAAATCAGTTAAGCTCTTACCATTGCTTTGTAATAATTTTTCGATTTCTACAAGAGTCAAACTTGTTCAACTGTTCTTCAATCAATACTAAATCTGTACAAATAAAAGGTAATATGATGAAAAACAGGAAATTTAATTTTAAATGATTTAATGAATAATTATAAAAGTAAAATAAAGAAGTGTAAATTTGAAAGTTTAAAATACCATGAAATTGATGTAGCAATCTTTGTTTATGCAAGATATCTTCACTGAGATACATCCATGTTTTCCCCCAAAGAAATTCTAGTCAAGACATTTGATTTGACAGAAACAAAGTTACAAAAAGTCTTCTTATGTAATTTACTATGCCCCAATGGTTTGCCTCTAGAATAGCATCTATGTATTCTTTATCATCATCTAATAAACCCAATGCATAGCAAGCATCCTTGAAAGTGTCATACTTAACATTATTTATTATTTTATATCATCAAATGATTAAGGTCCTCTAACTATATTAAGCAAATTCCTCAGATAATATAGCTCATAGCTTCCAAGAGGAACAAAATGCAACCTTCCAATTACATATCCTCTTTTTCTAAAAGTCCATTTATGTTGAATGATTCCAAACAAACTTAGATGGAAATTCACAGTATCTGAGATTTTTTGCTTTGAAGTAAATTTTATTCGCTTCCATCCACGCAAAAACATTAAGCTATTAACATTGGGCTTGTTAAGAACTTGATCAATGGGATCACTATCACCAAACACAATAATTTGTTCATCTGGTAAATGAAAAGATAATCTTTCAACTAGAGGATGCCTGAAGCTAATATCAAAAGCAAAAATTCTCCATGTTGATTCACAGGGTGATAAATACCTACAGTCATAATATAACTTTATCTCATCTATGCATTAACCACTATGTTGATCACTATTTCCATAAAACGTAGCAATGACATGATCATGACCTTTATTTACATATTTGAAGAGGTATTTGATAGAGCAAGATTGATAACACCACTTTTTACATTAATATGGGCATTATATCTGAGCAACAAATACCTATTATAAGGAACAACAAATATGTTATCAACAATGAACTTTCCTTTTTGAATTATGCTTCCATTATCTCTTCTTTGTAAATAGGATATCCATCTGCATCAATGGTTGTTGCTTCAACAAAATTCTTTGGAAAATATTTTGAGCAACTTCCATTTTGCATACATAGAGATTTTTTATTCTGGATACCACATGGTCCATGAATCATGATAGACTTAACTACTTCAAACAACTATGGTTCTTGTTTCTCATCAAGGATCTCAGCACAAATAATGTTGTCAATATCATTAGGATTAAGATATCTAAACTCAGGATGCAAAAAAAACTAAAATGTGAGCATGAGGTAATCCATGCTTTTGAAATTCAATTCTGTATATGACTGCAACAATAATGACTTAAAAAACTAATATATTTTAGTTAATTAAAAAATATATAAAGTAATGTAGTTTTATACCTGCATTGACTTTCCCAAATACATTTCCTTGCCTTATTTCCTTCATCAATTGTCCAAGTTTAATTTTGAACAAACGACGTATTATATTTAGTCTATCCTCTACCATTAATCCTTCCTAGTTAAGAACTCTTGATATCTCAGGCCACTTTTGATTGCATGTGAAAGTAATAAACAAATTCGGATAACCACCCCATCTACAAATAATCATGACATCTTGATAATTTTGAAACATGTATCATGCACCTCCTGTAAATGATGATGGCAAGACAATGTGTTTTTTAGCTATGGAAGGATCAGTTTCTCCCCTTAAAATGGCATCAACAAGACCTTTATACATCTCTATTCTTAACTATTTTTGATGACATTTAACATAGTACAAATATGATTATTCAATCATGCTATAAGCATCAACTAAAAATTGTTGGAATAACCGTTTAGACATCAATAGACTTGATTCCTCATTATGTCTACTCTGTATTCTATAAGCAATAAATTCCCTCAAAGACACCTTTTGTCTTTTCTTGCTCGTTGAGGCCAAACTTTCCCTTAGCATTATGTTTTCATTAAATCCATCTTCTCCTCATGGAAACAACAATGGATATTGAAGAGGAAGATAAGATGGATTTAAAATAGAGACTCCTTGCAGTTGGCCTGACTATGATTATACAATTATATCCCTTTCGACACTAGTAGAATAAAAATCTGCCACAATAAGAGTAGCTACTTTTGATACTGTTGGAAGATTATAGCTTCCACCATCATAACCTCTCTTTCCTACAATTCTCAACTTTAGCTTTGGAATAATATTTGTACTAAATCGCTCGCGCACCATTCTATAAGCTTTTACAAATGGATTGTACTTATCCAGCATATCTTTCAAGTCAGACACAATAGATGATTGCATAAAAGATGTATCAGGGGACACACTGCATTTTAAAAAATATGTCAATATATTTACTTAAAAAATAGAAAATGCGAATTGCTAAATTATCAAAGTGGTAAAATTGTTTAAATACTAACCTTACAACAGACATTCTATTACTTATTTCATTCTCTGTGTCATAAATATACAATTGAGCAAACTTTGGCTGATTTCCCGATAAAGGAAGCAAACTTCCAATTCTGTGATAATTTTCACCACTCATAACAAACATTGGAGTTGCCCTTCCATCATTAATAGATAAATCAATTTTTCCACGCATTGATGTGAATAAAAACATCATATTAAATGATCTTATATGTTGTTTAAAAAAATTTCTTCTATCATCATTGCCCCATAACAAATTTTTCAATGGCTGAAAAGGAGGCATCAATTGTGGTAATTGAATTTTTCCTTAAAGACAACACAACAAAAATTTTGGATTTTGGCTATTCCTTCTTTTATCTACTCTCTTAGGGTACCACATCAAAGAACCACAATATTCACATTCATATGACATGTCTCCAACATCTTAGTATTATAGTGAAACATATATGAACTGTATTAGTATGTTTTCTGAAAATAAAATAACAAATATGAATGAGAATGTAACAAATATAATTTATACCTTCCTTCTTAGAAAGAACAATGACTTCATCTTCTTCCTCATCTAGTTCATTATTATTATCTATTTAAATCATATATAAAACATTAGTAATTGATTAACTTCACCAATAAATGATTATTTCCTAACTTAAAATATATAACCAAAGCAATATCAGCTTAATAGTGTTAACTATTTACCATAGTTCTAAGTATAGGTACTAAATACTACCTGATTCATTCAAGCGAGGCAATACATCATTATACATAGAAGCAAATAAAGAAACAAAGAGTCTTTCACTTTTCCAATTTATCAACACATTTGTCCACATTTTGATTATTTAAAAGGTTAAAAAAATCATATAAAGTCAATAAGTTAGAAATTTGCAAATGTGAGAATACCTAATAAATGTAATAGCACTCACATCTGATTCTTTATGAAAATTGGTTCCATGACTATCGATATTTGATGATTCAGGTGATGCCTTTGATGCGTAAGGTAAATTATTAAGAGAGAATGACACACTCTTTTCAAAATTATGAGTGCCAAGTCTAATCCTTTTATATGATAAATAATTACTTGCAACATTAACTGAATAAAAAAAATACATAAAAACATTATTAGTAAACACACTTTACAAAATTAAAAAAAAAAAGTTCATAATAATTTCATTCACTAACTTGGGTCATTTGTCTCTGGCAATATTTCATTACATGTATTAGGAATTTTAAGTTTTTCAGAAGTGGATAGTGTAACCTCTTCTGTGAAATTAAATAAAAAAAAAGTATAATAGGAAGTTAAAAAAAAATCAGTAAAATGAGAAAACCAAAAACAACCTGTGTATTTGTCACTTTACCTAATACTGAAAGAGTCTTTCACTTTTCTAATTTATCAACACATTTGTCCACATTTTGATTAATATTAGAGATGTGTGAGATTTTTCCAACAATGCTATTGCCATTAGTAGTACATTAATAGTACATTATAATGATACTATTGTCATTTATAATATTACACGTCATTATTTATAAAAAAATTAAAAATATGATGAAAAATTGTTTTTGATTGATAAATAATTATTTTTATAATAATAAATAAAAATATAATTATAATATTTATATTTTAAATTTCAATATTAATTTCATTACAAATATTTTATCTAATCTAATATTACTTTGCTTTGCAAAGTGTAGTGAAGGTTGTCTTAATATATCCTCTTTGCTTTGCAAAAGAAGAAAAAAAAATTATCTAATCAAATTTTACTTTAATTACTTTTATTATAATACATTTAAAATGCTACTAATATTCTATCTAAATATTTCGGTTCTTTTAAAAAAAATATTTTATCTAATCTAATTTTATGTTAATCACTTTAATTAGAATGTATTTAAAATGTTACCAATATTTTTTTAAAAATTTGGAAACAATTGAATCTTCAATATAAATAAATTTGTACATTAATTTATTTTTGGAAACTAATTTATTATTTGTTACAAATTCATACAGATTGATTGATTAAAATCAGCCAATTATGAACATCACCAATAAATTTGTACACCAATTTATTTTCAAAAATTAATTTATTATTTGTTACAAATTCATTCAAATTGAATGATTGATTGATTAAAATCAGCCAATTATAAATATCACCAATTAATTTGTATACCAATTTATTTTTAGAAACAATTGAATATTGTTAAAATATCACCGAATCTAATTAATATCCCCAACTAATTTACATACCATTGTTAAATTTTTTTAATTTTCAAAAACAATTGAAAATTTGATATAAAATAAATTTATACTAATTTTAATTTGTTAGTATATTAATATCCCTGATTCCTCAGTTTAGTTGGCCAACCTATCAAATAAATATATTATAATCTTTGGAATCATAATATTGGACCTATTAAATAATTTGGTCTTGATATTGTAATAGAATACTTGTATATCCTACTTTAGTTGTAAGGTTAACCTATTAAATAATTTGGTCTTCATTTTTCATTGGCTAAATAAATTTTTACTTCTTCCTTACAATCAATATTGTTAAAATTTCTTAATTGTTGGAAACAATTGAATATTCGGTATTAGACAAATTTGTAATGATTTTAATTTATTAATATATTAATTTGAAAAATAAGACTAATTCATCAATTAATTTGCACACCAATTTGTAAAATCCCATGTTTAGCCAAAACATAGATGATGTGTAGTATCTTCCAATGATTTAGGCAGTAGAAGGCAGTATATTTTTACCCAATGATTGAATAAGACGTAAAGGAAAAGAAATAAAAATAGAGTTAAAGAATTGTAGAGTAATAATTAAGAAGAAAAAGAAAAAGAATTAAGAAGAAGAAGACGAAAAAGTAAGAATTACAATTAAAAATAATAATAAAATGCAACCTATGTTGGGACAATGAACACACTGCGAAAGCATAGGGAAGAAGAAGAGTTATGGAAATATAAAACACCTCCCCAATAATTGACGTATCACTCTTGGTGCACCTGCACAGATTCTATTTTTTTAAGAGTAAATCATTTCAATAGCATCATGAAAGAGTTAATGCAATATTGCTGAAAGAGTGTGTCAGAATTGTCCTTACTTTGGGCAGAAAAATTTTTCTCTCTCTGACAATAGCTTTATAAATATTATGATTAAGAAATGCATTTAAGATTTTAGATTTCATAAGAATTATCATATAATTTCTTAATATACCCCTTATCTTTTATATTAATTAGATTCTCTCTCCTTTATATTTCTTTTTTATTTTGTCACTCTACAATAAATGATTACAAATATAATAAGAAAATAATATTTAATGCTTCTTTGATATTCTAAAACGACAATCAAAATGGGACAATTTTTTTTGCTAAAACATCGAATAAAATGGGACAAAAGGAGTACCATAAAGTGTTCATAAGTTTGCCCTATTGTCAAAGGTTAACAAATAATCTTTAATTCTCAAATCAATTATAATCAAATCAACATAAATGGAAGACTAATAAAGTCATTTGATTTAAAATGCACTCATTTATAGTCTTTAAAATAATAATAACAAATTATTAAAAAACGACTATTAAAAAAGGTAAATGATACTCAGATATTGTGTAAAAAAAAAAAAGTAAACAATTATCTCCATAATGAAAACTATACAAAAGAAAATAGAATATTTGTTTAAAAAGAAAAAAGGAAATGTCATTTTTTTACAATAAAAATTATATTTGGTCACAAAATGAGAAAAGGATAAATGACACTTAAATACTATTATCTCTAAAGTTAAACTTCATTAAATAAAAATAATTACTTTAATATAAATATATCATATATATTAAAAATTATAAAATTATAAAAAATGATAATAGTATTAAAAAATTAAGAAAAAGGGGTAAAATTTAAAAAAAAAATTGAGCTTAGAAAAATATTTAGAACAATAAAATTAATTTTTAGAAATTTTCTAGGAATTATTGGAAAATTTTGAGAATAATAATCAAAATGCCTCTAGTTGTGTAGGCTAAACCAGTATCAATCTAATTCAAAAAAAATTTAGAAAAATTCCCTAAGCTATAAAGGATGAAAATGCCCTTAGCCCATTTATGTGTAATATTTGGCCAACTTAAGAAAATAACCATGATCCATTTACTTTTACAATTTAAACCAAAGTAAAAATAATAAGATAAGAATAACAATGGATGATATCAAGTAATTTGATTAAAATTTAATTACTTTAATTCTAATTTCCTTAATCACACAATTTTGCTATTATTTGACATAAATCCTACCACATATTTTAGCTTGGGGATGGACCACTATTATTGGTATCATAGCATCTGGCCTTTGGGCCTGGGTCTCCTGCTTGTTCAGTTACGTAATAATTGGGTTTGGAGATGAGGGGGATAACGCCCTGCAATGTAGTATAGGGGTGTTATTGTAAATCTATACTATTTTTCTTTATATATCTGATGTAACCCTATTTTTTAATCAATAATAGAAACAACCGTTTTGCTCTAGAGGACGTAGGCATACTTGCCAAACCTCGTTAAATTATGTTGTTCGTGTGTGCATTTTTATTCCTCTTGATTTTAGAATCTGGTTGCTATTGCTGATAATTGGTATTAGAGCCGATGGTTCGACCTAGGGGTGTACATGGGTTGGGTTGGGTAGGGTTTGGCCAAACTCGTTACCCAACCCAATCAAAATAGTGTGGGTTGGGTTGGGTCAGTTTTATACTTTATTTTGTGCCAGACCCAACCCAAACCAACCCGATCATTAACGGATTGGTTTGGGTCAGGTAATTGAGTTCGTGTATTTAAAAAAAAAAAATTATATTTTTTTATATAAATTTTGACACATTATAAAAATATATTATTTAGTTTTGGACTTTGTTTCTCATCATTCTTGGTTCTAAAATTAATATAAAGCTTACAAGAAATTTAGAATAAGAGTCAAGAGAAAAATAACAACAACAATATGCATGGAATACGTAGTGTGTGTGTGTGTGTGTGTGTGTGTATTTCCAAAATTAACAGAGATTCATGACTTCACAAGTGTGTGGAGTGTCTTTACTCGTTGTCTTATTTAATATTAGTAATTCACTAATTAATAATTATTAGTATATAAAAAATAAAAAATTAAATAAAATGTCACTTAACGGGTTGGGTAATTGGTACACGGGTCCGTAAATTAAAACCCGTTACCCAACCCGTACTTGAATGGGTTTGAACGGGTTGGGTTGGGTGCGACCCAAACACTCAAAAAACTGACCTGAACTAATTGGGTCTGTTTGGGTTGGTTCCGGTCAACGGGTTACCCGTACCTGTGAACACCCCTAGTTCAACTAGGTGACAAGCTCAGACGAGTGAATGGAATTGGCAGTGGATTCATGTATGGATTTATGCATGGGAATCTTTTCTATCAAAAGTCTTCCTAGTGATATGGAGGTTAGGCGGCATGTCCCGTTGATGTGAGCTAACGGCGGTGCAAGCATCCGGTAGAGCGTATAAGGGGCAATGGCTAAGCTCTAGCCATAACGGCAGTAGAGCATATTAGCGGCAATGGCCAAGCTCTGGTCATAACAGCAATAGAGCATATTAGTGACAATGGCTAAGCTCTAGGGGCCACCATTGAATACTCATGGATGAGAAAAATGGCTTTCGCTTGAGCTGGAGCATACAATGTGGAAGAGACTCACACTTGAAGGAGAGATTGTTGGCGTGCAAGTATGAGTAAGAAGTCCCACATTGAATAGAGATGGGCATGTTGAGTAACATATAAGTGGCAAAGACCCATAAACCTGATGCCTTAAGGTTTTCGGTTAGATGTGGTGTCAAGTTCACTTATGTGATTATGCTCGTGGCCAATTGGTGAAGATCTCTCTAGTATCTACCCCCTCGTATTCTCAACAATTATTGTATGATTTATGGGGGTTGTTAATCCATTGGCAAGTGTACCAATCGCATAAGTAGACAGTGATGAATATAAGTATCGTTTCCCACGGGACTTGTTCAATCCTAGGCATCTACGCAGTTTGTTGTCATATAGAAAGGTATTAGTGAGAAAATCAAAGATTTGTTTGATTAGAAATTTTGACGAGCACATGGAATGCAAAAATAAAGATTAACAACAACAATTACAAATGTTGGGGGTTAACTATACTAAACCATCCTTTCAAGCATACAAAGGTCATTTACTGAGTCAATGATTCATTCATTACCAAAAACCATATAGATATCTAATCCCTAAACCCTTATGGAATCGATCTAAGTCAATTAGTTAAACTACCAATTCCTTGATTAGCTCAGCTAACTAACTTGCTTTAAGAATAGAGGTTAAGAAATGGCTAACGATCAGTGTTCCACTCCTAAATACACGATTCATTAAGCGTTTGCTTCAGATTTGTGTAATAAATATACTTTCCAACAAATCCAAACACTAAAAATCATATTATGAGAGATCAGGACATAACAAGCATTAAGAGTATAAGAGAAACACATACAATGAAACATAAACATTCAATAAATAACTTAAGAGTATATATGAAAGTAGGTTCAATTACATCAAACCCCAACTAGGGTAAATCTAGCTACTTATATACAGAGGAGCAGCCAAAAGGAGATGAAGAAGGTAGATCGGAGGTCCACGGAGTACTTCCCAACTGGATCCAAGGCTCCAAGTGGCGAGAGATAAGATGATGATCGAAACGATGGAGAGAAAAACTTTCACTAAATTATCACTAGTACCCTAATGCCACTTCACAAAGTCATTAAATAAGCTGGCTTATTTTCCTAAGCAAAGGTAAATATCCCTTAGTGAATTCCCAAATTTCGTAGCTTCAAGGCATTGATTTCGCTAAGCGAGCATTGCTTTCGTTGAGCAAATTCTTTAACTACAAATTCATCTTTCCTCTAGAGCTCATGAATTCGCTGAGTGAAAGTCATGCTTGCTCAACGACCTCTTTTAGGTAAAACTGTTTTGGTAACTCCAATCTCATTTCTTTAAATTCTACAAAAAAAAAAAAAGAGAAAAGATCAATAGTCAAATGTTAAAATCCAAGGCGTCTAACTACTGATCTAATCTATTTACATTTAGTTAAAACTGGGGTCAATTAAAGTCTTAAGTAAGGGAAAAAGAGCTTCCAGTGCATAAATACACACCTAAAAAGTATGTAATGATGCCATTTATCAAGGGTGTTTTGAAAATAAATTGTCGTAGTTTTTTAAGTTTCTGGTTCAGACCTTTTTTTCTTATGTTTGACATAGATGAGGAGATATCGAGAAAACTATGCAAAAAAACAAAGTTCAAGTACTTTTGCACTGATTTGGAGCTAAAATCAAGTAGCATGTTCGTGCTAAATCCACCACGGTCATGCTGATACCTATAAAACCAAAGTCAACCCTAGGAGCCAAGCATGGCCGTGCTAAATCAAGCACGGTCATGCTTGAAAGTTAAGGACTCTGCTTCATACATGAAGTATGCCAATGTTGCCATGAAGCATGCCCCTATGTATTGGAGCACCATCGTGCTAAATCTAGCACGGTCGTGCTAGTATCTTTGAGTCTTCACTTCGTATTTGCAGCACAGTCATGCTACTAGGAGCATGGTGGTGGTTAAGCCTTCTACACCCTAATTGAGAAGTTTTCTTATAAATAAAAAAAGGGAAGCAAGAGTTCGACATCTTGGTTTTTCCCTTCTAAGTGAGCAAAAGACTCTGAGTAAGCAGCCGCAACAAGAGGAGTGTAAAGAGCGAGAAACAAGAATCTCACACATGTAAAAGTTTTTCCCTTTTTTTGCTTTTTATGTATCTAATTGTCTAGTTGTATTCCTTGATTGTGATGACTAGTTAAGCTTAGTGGCTAGGTTATGGCATGATCTATATCTAAATCTCCCCAATTTTTGATTGTATTGAAACCCATTTGTTGATTTATCTTGTCAATTGGATTGTCCTATTACTCCCTTTGGTGCTGTTGAGAATTGATCAATCTTAACTTATGTTCAATCAATTAATTATCTGATGATCGCATCGCAGTTAATTGGTAGACCTATAGGATAATTGGGTTTCGAAATTTCGTATGATGAAACTTGGGTTTTGAACTTCCAATTAGGTTTCACATGACAAAGCAATAATGGCCAATATAATTTTAATATACTTTTATAATTTTATAATGATATTGAGAACAATGAGAAAATTGCAACTATAAGGAAAATGAGAATGAAAGAAAATAAGATACATACTTTGAGAAAATGCCAACACAAATCCTCCAAGTTTGGATTAAGATTAATTATGTAAAAATTCTCCAAGAGGTGCCTAGAAAAACAAGCAATTTGGTGATATTAGGCTTAAATATGATTTTTGTCCCTATAATTTAGCGTTTTTTCATTTTTTGTCCCTACAATTTTTTTTTTCAAAATCATCCCTATAAGTTCTAAACTTTTCACTTTTAGTCCTTGTTGTTAAGTTTCGTTACAAAAACATTAAATTGTTGAGATTGTGCTGATGTCAACACGTACCATATCAACAAAATGACATCATGGTAACATCAACATAGTGACACATCATCACTACCACGTTAATAAAAAGTTCCACATCAGCAATAACGCCACGTCATCATTACTATAGAGGGACTAAAAAAAAAACATTTACAAGACTAAAAATGAAAAAAAAAATTTATAAGGATGAAAAATGAAAAAATTATGTAGACTAAAAGAAAAAAAAAAAGACATATTTGCAAGCACGAAAAAAATTAAGCCTTAAATAGAATGTATAAATTTAATTTAAAAATAATATAAAATAAAAATCTTAAATAATAAAAAATTATTTTTTAATAATTGTGCATTTTCTCAACCTTTTTTAACTTTTTTTTTTCTCATTCAACACTATAAGACTATTCACACATTGCATAAACACATAAGGCTCTCTCATTCACCATATACATCATTTCTTCACTCGACACTCTCACACACACATACAGACACCTTTTTTTTTACACTCTCTCGCTTTTCTTTTATCATCATTCACAGTAGATAAGGGTGAAAATAGGCCAAGTGGCTTATTGAGGGCCTAAACCTAGCCTGCATGAAGCTAGGGCAAGCCTGGCTTATTTATTAAAAAGACCCAATTTAGGCTTTTAAAAAATCTTTTTAAGTAAAGAGGCCATATTTTATACTTTTTAACCAAGGTTAGGCTTAAGCCTAACAAAGCTTGGCCTGGCCTGTTTCCGCATAACATTCTCTCTTTCTTCACGTCACACTCACAACTATTATTCCCTTGGCACCTTTCATGCTCTGTTCATCAATAACCTGAGCAATGGGTTCTAATAAAAGTCTTGGTTAGTATATAGGGTGTTTGGGCCAATAGAAACTGTAGTTAAGTGATATTAATTTTAAGTAAATAAAGACTAGCCTTTTTACTTAAAAAGGCTTCTTAAAAAACCTAAATCGAGCCTTTTTAATAAATAGTCTAGGCCAGGACAAGTCTTATGCAAACCAAGCTATAGGCCCCCAAAGAGATGGGAGAGGGTGTAGAAAAAAGTGAGGGTGTGTGTGTGTGTGTGTGTGTGTTATAAAGGTATACGTAAGCCATAGGCCATGTGTATTTTTTATTTTTTTTTGAGGCATGTGTTTGTTAGAGAAGGGAGGAATGGTATATATGGTGAGTGAGAGAGTCTAGATTGTTTATGCAATGTGTGAGTGGCCTTATAGTATTGGACAAGTAGAAAAATAAAGAAAAGTTGAGAATACATGAATATGAACAATAATTTTTATTTTATATTAATTTTAAACTAAATTTATAAGTTATATTTTATTTTTTGTGCTTGCAAATATGTCCTTTTTTTTTCTTTTAATCCATGTAATTTTTTTCATTTTTAGTCCCTCTACAGTAATGATGATGTGGCACTATGCTGATGTGGCACCATTGATGTGGTAATGATGTGTCACATGATGTCATGATGACATCATTTTTGCTGACATGGCATGTGTTGACATTAGCTATTTAACATTTTTGTAACGGAACTTGACGGGAGGGACTAAAAATGAAAAGTTTATAACTTACAGGAATGATTTAGAAAAGAAATTATTGAGACAAAAATGAAAAAGCGCTAAATTATAGGGACAAAAATCATATTTAACCTGTGATCTCTTTGCTTTAATGATGATGTCATGATATAATGGCACCAACCATTTTTATTAATAATTTATGGTTCAACATATTAAATGTGATATGTTTATAAAGCAGTAATAGTGTAGGTTTTAGTTACCCAATCTCATCATTTTCTTTTCTATTTGCCTGGGATTGTAATTAAAAATCTTTAGATCCATTAACAATCATTACCTATTTACATCTAGAGAAACAATTGTGACTTATTGGATCGGTTCTATAGTTGACTCGCTGAAACTCGGTTGAATCGTCTAGCTTTTCTAAAAAAATGGTGACTTGGTAATTTGTAATAACTCGATTGGGTCACACTCGCACACCACCTTCCAATGTGATTTTGGCACTTTTCAGCAACAAGGAAACTATGTAGCTCCTCGCGAAACCACTCGTTCAGGTCATAGAAGTAGATTATGACTATTGCATCATGGCCGGACTCAAATAGCAATGAAACAAAAATGGGAACGACATAACAGCAGAAAATTTAATGAAAGAACCGTTTGATACTGAGTAGGGATTAGGAGAAGAAGAAACTGGAGAGTCTTTTGCTCTTTGCGTCTCAAAAACGAAAAGTTTAACTCTTGAAATCAGTGATTCTTTTAATTCAAATTTTGAAACTTGGAAATATATATATATATATATATATATATATATATATATATATATATATATATATATATATATATATATATATATATATATATATATATGGGTGGGGATCAAGTTACTCCAAGAAAAACTCTTGGTAGAGTTACACCACTCAATAACTCTTAATATGTATTAAATTTTAATGATCCAACCGTTGAATTAAAAGATTATATGTCAATGATCATGTATACCAAATTTTAGGTAAATTGGACATTTGTAGCTAGTTAATCTAATTATCGACATTTAATTATAATTTAGAAAAGTATATTATGTGTTAATTTGAATCTATTTAACGAAATATCAATTAGTTTTCAAATTTTATAAAAAAATTTAGACTTGATCTATTCAATATAATCTTTTAATTCAACAGTTGGATCGTTGAAATTTAATACATATCAAGAATTATTTAGTAGTGTAACTCTACCAAGAGTTACTCTTGGAGTAACTTGATCCCCACCCTATATATATATAGGGTGGGGATCAAGTTACTCCAAGAGTAACTCTTGATAAAATTACTCTACCCAATAACTCTTAATATATATTAAATTTCAACAATCTAACCGTTGAATATTTGATATTATCTCAATGATCACGCATACCAAATTTTAAATTAATCAGACATTTGTATGTAGTTCATCTTAGAGTCAATATTTACTTATAATTTAGAAAAATATATTATACGTCAATTTAAATTTATTTAATGAAGTATCAAATAATTTTCAAACTTTATAAAAATTTATAGACTTAATCTACTCAATGAAATCTTCAATTTAATGGTTGGATTGTTGAAATTTAATATATAATAAGAGTTATTAAGTGAAGTAACTCTAACAAAAGTTACTCGTAGAGTAACTTGATCTCTACCTGTATATATATATAGGAAAAAACTTACGTATAGTTTTTTTGGTGTTTTTAATACTGTTCTAATTAAAATTAGAGTTTTGCTTCGCTAATCTACATGCATTAAAGGTCAATACAAATTATCGAGGTGAAACTCTAATTTTGATTAAGGAACAGTACTAAAAGTACCTAAAGAACTGTACCTAAGTTTTATTCTATTATATATTATACCAGTTCGTACGGTTCAACTATTGACTCACTGGTTAGATCAGTGACTCGTTAAACCGGTACCTTGACCGAGAGGATGACCAATTTGATTTTGATAACACTGGTTTTTTGGCCTCAATTAGCGTTCCGTTAATAATATATAAAAATGTTAAACCACTGATTTGTACGGTTTCTGTGACTATATTTTTAAAGAAAACCAATCAGGCCATTGTTGACTATTCCCTTAATCTCCCATGATTGAAGTATCAAATATTTTCTTTTTCTTTTTTATTACAAAATATTAAACAGGATAAACCAAATTGAACTAGGAAGTTCCTTTCTAAAACGGTGGCCCTAATAGTCTTCCAACACGTTTGATTTTAAAATCTCAAATTATTTGCTACTAAATCGGACACCACTTTGATGTAAAATATATGAAATGTGATCTTCGTTTTAAAAGCATCATAGCTATATATTTATTATTTTATGAAAAGACACAAACAGGAGAAACGGGTTGCACAGTTTTAAAATCTTTTAAAATTCTTTTTTAACAGATCAAAAACCTTTTGAAAAACTTTGTAAAAAGCATAACAAGAAAGAGATTTTCGTAACTAGAAGACAAAGTATTGTCTTGTAGGTTAAGAAGAAGCAACAACAACTTTGTCTAAAGACTTTGCTTTTCTAGAACAACCTTTCTTACAAAAAATCCTACCTTCTGTAGTATAGACAGGCTAAAAAAGTAGAGAAGAAAGATCAACTCGCTAGGTTTATGAGTTCAACCAACAACAATCATAGACTATGTCCGGTCCTTGACTTTTAAACCAAGATTTTCATTAAAACGAAACAGTTTATTTACAAAATATCCTAATCCACACAAACAGATAATAAATTTATCAACACGGACAAATAGTTGCTAAAGTCTCTTTTCGAATGTATATAAAATAAATGTACAAGAAAATAACTAGTTAGCTGGAGATGAGTAAATGTGTTTTCTTTGTGGTAAGTGATTCAATAAATGTCATCTTGCAATTTATGATAGTTTTCTTCTTGAGAGTAGTTAGAGGGGTTCTTATCTAAATCATAGAATTAATGAAATATGAAACTGCAATTATGATATATATTTTAGTTGTCCAGGTGAAAGAAAGCATACAACAATTATTACAAGAAGATAGTTCTAGATCCGTCATATTGTGGTAGGAAAGCTCCTCCCACCACTGATCTCAACAACAAGTGATGTGATGAGATTAGACAAAGGTAAGGAATTGGTTAGTTAGTTCTTGAGACTTTAGGAAAGTGAAGGGAAGGTGAGTAATTGAGTTGACCGAACTCTTCACTTTCACTCACCTGTATGCTTTTTTGAATGAAGACTCTTATTTTTTATTCTTCCTCGATATTTCTTTTCTTCTATATACAATCCCAGCAAGGAAGTTATGGACTTGTGGCATATGCTTTTCTCACTTCTTTAAAGAATTTCTTGCAGGTTTCACTAAACTCGGATCTTTTTTCTTTGTGATATATATATGCGTAATTAGGGCTCATAATTGACTTCGTGTACTCACACGGTTTGCTAGACAAATCGTAGTGCCTATCTAATAAGATGCTTTTATTTTACTTTCCACGAGTTGTTTCCTTTATATACTTTTTTACTTTTTCTCTTTTTATACTTTAATGCAGAGTTCACACAGAAATGGTCCAAATAAAAAAGACAAATAATATGGTACGCGCTCAATTATGTTTCTTTTCTCTCGGCTCGCTTTTACCGCTATGAAAAAATATTTTATTTTAGCCATAATAATTAATGACCAAGACATTATCTCATTCAGTCATTTTATATTTGCTTGGTCAAAAGGTTCTACTGAATGTTGCTACTGATCCATTATTTTCCTCTTGTGTTATAATTTCCTCCTCACGCAAATTTCTAAATCAGTGATAAAGCAATGGAAACATGTATATCTTTGCTGTGTTAAATACTTTACAAAAATATTAATAAAACAAAATTTGTTTTCGTCAAGAATATTTGTGTAAAAAAGAAAGAGAGTAGGGAGTGAGAATAACATAGGCCTTTGGAAAACCGGTAAACAAGAGTCTCAAAAGTGGATTTTATAAAATTAAAAAATATGACAAAGAAGAACAATTCATAAATATAAAAGATAACTGTTCCTTTAGTATACAAACTTTCAACAGACTTTAGCATGCTTAGATCTTTAACATGGTTTTTTTTTTTTTTTTGGCTTTTAGTAAAGGGAAAGCATTCACCATTAATTAAAATGGGCCTTTAATTTTAATTTTTTATTAGTGTTTTAACCTGTGCATTATTATATAATTTTTTGATTATATTTAATTATAATTAATTGTCATAAAAGATTTAACAGTAATTAAATTAATTAAATTAGATATAGTTTAATATTATGTAATATATTAAACAATAAATTATAAAAAATAAAATAAGCTAAAAATATAAATAAAATAGTCATATTAAAAATCATGTATGGTAAAAAAATTTATAATATGATATAGAATACTAATTACACTTAATCCTTTTATTGTAAAAAGTTGTTTTGCTTAACAATCTTATTGAACAAATATAGCATCTAAAATAAAATAATTGTTAGTAAAAGATATAAAACATATTTGTAAGGACGAACAAATAATAATCTAAAAATTGAAAACAAAAAAAAGAAAGAAAATGTCTTCTATTTAACTTCTATATCTTTGCTCATTATATTTTATCTTTTTTAATCAAATATATTTATTCTTGATTGTTTGTTAGCTAATTTTAAGAGAAGAAAAATCACATATACATTCTTAAAATTTACATGCCTAGGGAGATTATAGAAGATAAGAGAAAAGGAAAGTAGATAATTTTATAGATAAGGGAGAAGATCATGGAAAGATAATAGGTTATTGTTAATTTTGAGCTAAAGGGAACATTATTGTTGGAAAAGAAGGAAAAGAATGAAAAGAGCATTACAAAAGAGGAGTGTGTAATTCACCACTTCACCAAGAGAAAGTATTTAAATGAAACTAAATGTGAGGGAGAGTGGGGAGAGTGAGCTCCTCTAGTAACAGATAGAAGTCCTAATTTAATATATAGGGTGGATGAGGAGTGTTAGCAACACACTCTCTAATACATTCATTCTAAAACTCCCTACTATTGATTAAAATTTATTAAAAATTGTAAAACCATGAGATAGATTCATTAAATAAGGTGTGAGATCCATTTTTAATGAGGTGTCTTCTCTTAACCACTTTTTTTCATCTATAAGCTTCAAACGCAAGACCTTACTAGACAAACATAATATTAGTAAATTAAAGGTTAAACTATTGAGCAGGTCCCTAAACATTTAGGCAATTTTTAATTACATTCTTGTACTGTTTTTTTTTTTAATTGGGTCCTTAATCTTTTAAATTTTTTTTAATTTGGTTCCTGGGATAAACCGCAATTAGACGGAAGTTAACCCCAAGGACCCAATTAAAAAAAAGTTAAAAGATCAAGGACTCAATTACAAATTTTTATAGTACAAGAATCTAATTAAAAATTGCATAAAAATTCAGAGACTTACTAATGTATTATCCCTTTCTAAAATGAGAGCGTGTTTGACATGTCAAATAATTTAACTTCTAACTTGTTTGAGTAACTTATATACTTGTTTGATGTGCTTTTGGAAGAACTTACATACAATTTATTTATACTTATCTTAAAGCATAAATTCTTTATAATTATTTGGAAAAACTAATGAAAATAACTTGTAATATGTCCATACTTCAATAAGTTTCCCAAAACAATTTATAAAAATAACTTACAACCTATAAAAAAATAATTTAACCTTATTCAACTTATATATAAGTACTTTACATGATAAGTACTTATTTAATAAGCTCTTAATTAAATTTTTACCGCTATAATATTGTATTTATATTTTACACGGCATGGATGCTTTCTTGATATTTCTTATCTTCTACAAACAATCCCAGCAAGTGTAGTTGTGGTATATGCTTTCTCACTTCTTTTTTAAAAGAAATTGCTTGCATGTTTCACTAAACTCAGATCTTTTTTCTTTGTGATATATGTGTGTGCATAATTAGGGGCTCATAATTGACTTCGTCTGCTTACACGTTTTGCTAGACAAATCATAGTGCCTATCTAATAGGATGCTTTTGTTTTGCTTTCCAGGAGTTGTTTCCTTCATTTACTTTTTTACTTTTTCTTTTTTTATATTTTAATGTAGAGTTCACATAGAAATGGTCCTTATAAAAAAGTAAGAGTAAATTACACTAAAACTCTCTGAGATTTTTTCAGATTGCCTATAATCTCTCTGCTTTGTTAACATTTACAACAACCTTTTTTATAGGGATACACAATGTAATATTTTCCAAACAATTAAAGGGGGTTAGTATAATATATAAGAGATGTCAATGTAATGTTTTTCAAATAATTAAGAGGGTTAGTGTAAGAATAAAAAAATGAGAGGTATCATGTACAATTTGAAAAAATCTCAAAGAGTATTCGTGTAATTTACTCAAAAGGTAAATAATATGGTATGCTTCTCAATTATTTTTCTTTTCTCTCAGTTCTCTTTTACCACTATGAAGAAATATTTCATTTTAGCCATAATAATTAATAACCAAGACATTATCTCATTCAGTTATTTTACATGTGTTTGGTCAAAACTAGGGATGTAAATAAGTTAAGCTATTCGTGAACTATTTAAGCTTAACTCATTAAATGCTCGATCAAACTCGTTTGTTTAATTAAATAAATAAACTCAAGCTTGAGATTGAGCTCAGTTATTTAAATAAGTCAAGTTCAAGCTTTATAAGCTCGATCTTAATAGCTCGTGAATACTTGATTTATACAAATTAATGATGAAAATTTAACTAACTTTTGTTATTTTATATTCATTATGAAAATATATAGAACTTTGTTGAGAGCATCAAAATTAATTTTGAAGATTTTTTTTTTTTTGTAGTAATAGTTAAGAAGTTATGAATTTTTTATTTAATGGATTTTGAAAATATAATAATCTAGAATGTTTGAAATTGAATTTCACATATTGCATATATTTCTATACATAGATTATCATCTAGTATTAAAATGTTTATTAAATACTAAATTGATAAAGTTAAAAAATAAGTTAAAAAATCATAAAAGTAAAAATAATTAAATTATAAATGTGCTAAACAAGCCAAGCTCAAGCTTGAATTTTGCTACCTCCAAAGGCAAATTTCTAAATCGGTGATAATGTTAGAACTTAAGCATAAGAAGAGAGTCCAACCCAAAAGACTAATCTATCAGGTGAGAAAGCCTCTTCACTTAAGTATCACATCAAGCTTTCCACTCAATGTGGAACTCCTAACAAATAACAAGTGCTATTGTGAATTTTTCTGCAGAGGTGTTTAGTCACCAATTACTATCAAGGATGGATCCAGGGGGCGGGGGGGGGGGGGGGGGGGGGGGGGGGGAAGAGAACAAAGGCCTTAGCCCCTTTTCCCCTTTCACTCCTTGAGAATTGAATATGTTATGTCTTGAAATTAATTCTTTATGTTTCAATTGTTATAATTGAGATATCATTTTTAACTATGAAAAATGATAAAAAAGAGACTTAAAAAAGTAACGTTCACAACTTAAATAACAATATGATGTATTTAATTATTATAATTTAATGTCTATTTAATTATTTTTTTGCGCCACCCCGCCCCCCCCCGCGCCCTGGTTCCTTTTAATAGGTTTCTGGATCCGTCCCTAGTCACTATGATTAATTGGTCATAAGATATTAAACTTTTATGTTTATTTGTTACAAAATGACCATGGGGAGAGGGTACTCAAACTTTTTTGGGATCAAGCTAAAATTACTGACATAAATATAAAGACATTAGATTAAATATGGAACAAGAACAACTTCATTGTTGTTTCTAACGCAACAATAGTTTGAGTCACGTTTCATGGGTACGGTTGAACTTGTTTGTGGGACAGAGTGGACTACCCTGTTTGAATTGATGATATGCTTTGAAGGACTGCTTGTACAGAATGCTGATGTTGATACCTGACAAATTCATCAGCATACTAGCAAAGGGAAGTTGGTGCTCTATTGCTGCAACAAGGAGACTAAATGAGCAATTAGTCTTGTAGGAAGGTGTCTTGGCTCCTTATGATGTTAAAATAAAAATAGAATAAACCATCATTTTTGTGTAATGTGTTATGATAGTGGACTGCCCAGCCCAATACCTGAGAAGAAAGACCCCAGCAACAGCACTAGGCCCATTCACATCACAAACAAGTGGATTTGGGCATTTTTAGTTTAAAATTTATTTGTTGTATATAAAGACCACACATCTAACTGGATTTGGGCATATATTGAGGAAAAGTGGTTAATGGAAATTTAATAATTCAAAAACGATCTATTCTTTACATCTTATTGCAGAAATTTCTCCTAGGTCTTGGTTTTTCTTTTCTGGAAGATTTTCCTCTCTAACCATATGATAATTGAGTGGCATACTGGCAGCAAAGCATAATTGCACCACATATGACAACTAGGACAACCCAAAGGAAATGGTTAACGCATTGGCAACACCTGGGAAATATTAACGTTACTGCATAAATGCAAGTATTCATTTTTCTAGTTTTGACAATCATACGAACCCTGTTTTATGATGTCTGTCATTAGCCATTGATAAAATGAAGATTCAAGTCATCTTTTTGTAACGGAGACCGACGGCAGGGACAAAAAAAAAAACGAGTTAATATTTGTACGAACTAGAGCCAAAAAAAAAAATACAAAGACTCAAAACAAAAAAGCACTAAATTACTGGGACAAGAAATATATTTAAACCTAATTATAAATATTCAATTTTCCCTATTTAGAACCCGAGCACAATAAAATTAGTATTAGCAGCACAACAATTCAGAAGCAACAAATTTCACACTTACATAACCCCCGGCCCTCCCCCTTTCCTCACCCGAAGTACTAAATCTCTCTAATTGATGACAAGTGTACATTCAAGTAGATTTTACAAGTTGGCTTGACATCAAGTATAACATTGCTCTCCCTTGTAAT
Organism: Spatholobus suberectus; assembly: GCA_004329165.1. Taxonomy (NCBI): domain Eukaryota; kingdom Viridiplantae; phylum Streptophyta; class Magnoliopsida; order Fabales; family Fabaceae; genus Spatholobus; species Spatholobus suberectus. The sequence continues at coordinate 5,633,324 of CM014737.1, forward strand.
CTTTTGAATGACATGACAAAATTGAAGAGAATGTTAAAAGATACATTACTCCAGATTATAAAACGGCAATGCACATATTGGAGAAATTTTGGATATTTGATCCCCCATTTATGTGCCATGAAGAACATCAAAGTAAAACACGAAAATTTCATCTCTTCTTTCTTTTGACATAGCTTAATTACATCCACAGAATCACAACACCATGTAAATATCTCAGACTATACTAGGAGGATCCCCTGACCAGCTGCAGACAGCGCGGGGCCAGCGTGTCCTTATACAGTCTACCAAAGGTGCATGCTGAGAAGGCTGAGTTTTAATTGCTTCGGTGTCCTTCCCAGAAGATTCATTTGCACTAGAAGCAGAGGAAACTGTCATATCTGCCATAAATTCCTCGGGGGTCCACCTTGGGGGAACTGAAACTCTCAATTTGTGAGCCTAGGTCTTTGTAGTGGAGTTTCACCCCTAGAATTTACTTGGCTGCCATTCAGATCTGATTTAGTAATTCCGTTAAAATGGTAAGGATCAAAGACTTTTTTACCCATCAATCCTGATGAATCCTTCAAACTTCCTGAGCTCCTGTCTAGATCCAAAATGGCCTGCCAAAACTCACTCCATACACTGCAAAGGTGCTCAAGCTTCTCTTGTGGAAGTTTGATATTTGTTTCTCTGAGAACTTGATGGAACCCATCCACACTAATGAAACCACCACCTCTGCTCTGATCCTGTGCATCAAAAGCTCTGCGAATCTGTGATTCCCTTTCTTCCAGCTCATTCTCATTTTGAACAATGGTGTCAAGAGCAAATAATACTGTGTAATGGGATTCATAGACAACAACCCATATAGGCCACTTTGGGCATTTCAAATACTGACCAGAAACTATGGGATTCTAGCAACGTGAGAAATCCAACTTCCACATACTGGTTTTGATTTGCCCAACATAATGGAATAAATAGGAGCATCCTCAAATATTTGGATTGATATCAAAGCGACTGAGTTATTCCTTTCAAAATTCACACCACGAGCAAGCATTGATTAAGTTGAGCTACAGAATTTTACGGGCAATGTTAACATCCCTATGCAACATTCACAATTCTTAAGGATTTGGCTGACAATGTTCGGCTATCATTAAATTTTTCTTGATCACTACACATCCCAGTAATTTCGCGGTCAGGTGCTACTTTGCCATTGTCAATGGCAATGACACCTTGAGAAATTTTTATGCATGGTACTCCCTTGTTTGGAGAATTACTTTCAAATAATCTGTCATGTTTTAAAGTTATATTGTGTATAAGATTTGAGCATATGTTGGGGCAAAGATTAATGGAATTTCTAGTCATTCCTTTAAGAACAATCTACCCTTTATATTGCAGATGTTTCTCCTAGGACTTTGTAATAATAATTGAGATACAATGGCAGCAAAGCACAATTGCTCCATTAGTTACGGACACCTCAACATTGTAGCATGGATGCCAGCACTTTCAAATCATGCAGACCCTGCATTCGGTCTTTGTCATTAGCATTGATCAAACAAGGATGCAGGTTGTGTGATGATAATATACATTATTCGATGTTTCCAATTCAAAACTCAAGTTCAATGAATGATTTGCTATTACAACAATTTTAAAAGCAATATAGATTTCACGTTACCAAATAGCTCCCCAAGACTAAATATTTCTAAACGACTTGCAAGAACTCACTCCATACAATGAAGCTGTACTGTGAAGGTGCTCAAGCTGGTGAAATTTTGATAATTGTCTCTGGAACTTGATGGAACCCTTCCAAACCACCTCTTCCTCTCTGAACTTATGCATCAAAAGCTTTGCAAAATTCAGATTCCCTTTAAAAAATTCATTCTCGTTTTCAGATTTGACATCAAGACTCAACCGCCAACAGTACATGCAACTACTGACCAGCCTTGCAGAAATTCAGGGATTCTAGAAGCCTGAGAAACTCATATTTGGATACACATTTCAGATACACTCCTCTTCCTGAATCCATCCACCCATCAAACAAATTAGGGACAGCTTCCCATAGAGCAGCAATTTGAAAATTTCCTGCAACATAACATTCAGTGGAAAGGCAAAAATTCAAATATGTTCTAGCAGAAAATTTAAATTGGATAGCAGTTAAAAGGATAGCAGTATTTTCCAATTAAATGTCAATATATACCTGGGAAACCATGCCCAAATTAAGGAAAGAGTTGGGGGGACTGGGGAATTACCTCCACCTTTGGTCGGGCTTAGAGCACCACCTGAGTTGAAGAGCAACAGCAAACACTTTTAGAATCTTCAAATATTAGAGTAACTATCTTATTAAATCAAGTCAATTTCTCTGAATTCAACTCATCAACTAACTATTTCCAAAACTTAAAAGTAATAACGTCCTTTGAGTAATAAAATAATTACAATTATCTCAGAGGCATGGATCAAAGATCAAGGAGCCCATACATACTGAAACAGTATGCCTACAATAAAATATGACAGGAAATCGTTCACAAAGTGTTAGTGGCAGTAAAAGAAAATAAATAGAAACATAAAAACTGATGTGAATTAGGAATCATATCTCTATGTCCATTAGAACACGCACCAGGCTGGTTTTACAGTGAGAGTAAAACTTGCCACAAAATTAATTTACTCACTTAGAATCAAATTTGGCAATTTCATGAGAAAAATATAAAAAATGATACAAAATAAATTATGAGAAGTGAAACATGTTGCAATTTGGTAAGAAGCAATATATTGAATCTCCATTAGAAAACTCGTAGCTAACTCTTTTTGATTCTTTAAAAAATGCCCTCCTAAATTTTCTTTTATTATTTTATATTATTAATTTGGTATTTTGTTTCCCATCTATATATTGGATACATCTGAATTGCAAGTACCAAATTAGGAAAATAAGATAGATGACTGAGGGGAGGATTAAACCAAAACATCAACACATCCAAATTTCAGTTGAGTTACAAGCATTCTTTTCCATCATAAGTAACTGATATTTACTTATAAATCAATCACATTTATACGTCAACTAATTATGGAGACATCATAAGTCTGAAATATTTGTCTGTTGCACCATGAAGAATTTTGAATAAAGTTAGAAATTTCCTCATTCAACTTGTTATTTGAGAGGTATAACTCCTGCAATGTGCACATGTTCCCAAAGAAAGACGGAATCTTGCATTGCAGTTTGTTATCGGAGAGATAAAGAAATTCAAGAGAGTTCATTACTTTTCCAAATTCATCTGGAATGGGGCCTTATAACAAGTTACCATAAAGGTAAAGGGTATGAAAATTGGTGGTGAAGTTAAAAAGCCAGTAAAACATAGCAGATGATTTCATCAAGTTATAGGAGAGATCAAGGTAGAGAAGAGAAGATGAAGAATTCATTGTGGAAGTAGATGAAACAAGAAAACTTCTATCCATAAGACTGCAGTTTCGTAGATGAATCTCTTTTAGTTTGGAGCCGAAATTAAAATTAACTTGAAATATTGATGTTAGATTACTATAAGAAAGGTCAAAGATCTTAAGAGATGGAAAAATTGGATAAAGAGAAGATGACAAAGCAATGTTATTATGAGAAAGATGGAGCTCCTGAAGATTAAGGCTAAAATTGAACAACAATTGAAATGTTGAGGATGTTAGCATATTAAAAGAAAAATCAAGGATGTTAAGAGAAGTGGAGAAGTTAGAATGAAAACGAAACAAAGATTTGATATCATCATCTAAAAGAAAACAATCAACAAGCCTCAACTCTCTTAAGTTTAAAGTGAGCTTACTGATAGTTTGTAGCGAATGATGAGAGGAGCTAAGATTATGTAATGAACTCAACTCAAGAATTGTTAAGGAATAGAGATTAGACAGCCACTCTACATCCTTACCTTTTGTATTGAAATTGCCACCTAGTTGAAGAATGTGCAAGACAGGAAGATTGTTAGACTTGAGACTTTGCTTGATATTTTGGATGTAAAATCTATTAGATATGTTACTTTTATATTTTCTAATTTGTAATTTGTCTAGTCAATGTGTAGTAGCTAAAATTGGGTGATAATCCATGATTTTGGGAAGTAGTTAAGCTAAGTTAGCATTACTTGTACTTTTTTGTTTGTATCTTTGTATTTTCACAAAACACAAATCATTGAATATATGCTGAAATATGCAGAATGAAAATAACAATTTGCAGTTCTAACATAAAAGCTGTGTGTTATGTTTTTGCTTTCTTCTCTTTTCCTCTTTGTTTTTGTTTTAACATAGTATTAAGAGCTTCATTGATCTTTAAGGGTTTGTGAGTATGATAAAAAAATTGAAAAACAGAGTGAGAGAAAACAAGCAAGAAAACCCACACAAAAAATCTTCAGCCAATGGCTTCTAGCAGCAGTTCCCTACCTCCACCTCCAGTATTTATAGGAGAAAATTATAATTTGTGGGCTGCAAAGATGAGAACTTATCTGAGAGCTCAAAGTCTGTGGGAAGTGGTGGAAAGTGGAAGCAATCCAACTCCTTTACCAAACAACCCAACAGTGGCTCAAATAAGATTCCACAATGAAGAAGTGGCTAAGGATGGCAGAGTACTTGCCATCATACAAGCAACTGTACATGATGATGTTTTTATCAAGATATTGAATCTTGAGACTGCAAAAGAGGCTTGGGACAAACTCAAGGAGGAGTTCCAAGGTAGTGAAAGAATAAGGAGGATGAAGGTGTTAAATTTGAGAAGAGAACTGGAAGCAATTAAATGAAAGAAGCTGAAACAGTGAAGGAGTTTGTAGATAGGCTTTCCAAGGTGGTTACACAAATCAGATTATTAGGTGAAGAACTTAGTGATCAACGAGTTGTGGAGAAAATCTTGGTATATCTTCCTAAGAGGTTTGAGTCCAAAATTTCCTCTCTTGAAGAAAACAAGGATTTTTCTCAAATATCAATTGCAGAGCTTGTAAATGCTCTGCAAGCCACTGAATAGAGAAAATCCTTGAGGATGGCAGAAAATGTTGAAGGTGCTTTTGTGGCTAGTACCAAAGGCAAAGCTCAAGGCAGTAGTAGTAGCTCTGGAAAAAAGCCATTTGGTGGGAAGAAAGGAAAAGGAAAAAAGGAAGAAGAAAGCAACAAAGGAGGAGGCTAGAAAGACAAGTATCCACCTTGCCCTCATTGTAAAAAGAAGAATCATACAGAAAATTTCTGTTAGTTCAAGCCAGGAGTCAAATGCAGAGCTTGCAACCAGCTTGGTCATATGGAGAAAGTTTGCAAAAACAAGGCAAAGTGGCAAGGACAGTAAGCCTAAGTTGCTGAGCATGAAGAACAAAATGAGGAGCATTTATTTGTTGCTTCTTGCTATTCAGCAAGCAGTAGCAAAGAGGTGTGGCTTATAGACAGTGGATGCATAAATCATATGACTCTTGATGCTAGCATTTTCAAGGAGTTGAATCAGTCTTATTTCTCCGAAGTCACAATTGGCAATGGAGAAAGTGTTGATGTCAAAGGAAAAGGAGTTGTTGCTGTAAAAACTCCCTCAAGTACTAAATATATTTCGGATGTTTTATATGCGCCTAAGATAAATCAAAGTCTTTAAGTGTGGGCCAAATGCTTGAAAAGAATTATACCCTACATTTTGAAGACATGATATGCACCATATTTGATCCATCTAAGCGTGAGCTAATGTCTATCAAAATGAGAGATAAAAGTTTTCCAATAGAATAGAAACAAACTACTATGCATGCCTTTCCAAGTGCAGTAGATGATTTTATTTTATGGCACAAAAGACTTGGTCATTTTAGCTACTCCACTTTGAAGCAAATGAGCTCAAATGGTTTAGTTCAGAATTTACCTTCCATTGATGATGATGTTGATATGTGTGATGTATGTCAATTTGGAAAACAAAGTAGACTACCATTCCCTATAGTAGCAAGCTGGAGAGCTAATGAAAAATTACAGCTAATACATACTGATGTGTGTGGTCCAATGAGCACAATTTCTCTAAATGGCAGCAAGCATTTTCTGCTATTTATAAATGATTTCACAAGGATGAGTTGGGTGTTTTTTCTAAGGCAAAAATCTGATGTGTTTGCTGCATTTCAGAAGTTTAAGCTCATGGTTGAAAATGAGGTTGGATGTCAAATAAAAAGGCTCAGGTTTAATAATGGAATTGAGTATACAGCGGGGGAATTTAAAAAATTTTGTGAGCAAGCAGGAGTTCAACATCAATTGACTGTTCCTTACACTCCCCAACAAAATGGAGTGAATGAAAGGAAGAATAGAACAATTATGGAAATGGCTAGGTGTTTGTTGTTTGAGAAAGGTCTTCTAAAAACCTTTTGGGCTGAGGTTGTTAATACCTTAGTATACTTGTTGAATATGCTACCCACCAAAGCTTTGAAGGGAAAAAACACCTTTTGAAGCATGGTATGAAAGGAAGCCTTCGATGGAGCATCTAAAAGTTTTTGGTTGTGTATGTTATGCTCTTATTCTGAAGTGAAGAGAGGCAAACTTGATCATAAATATGAAGTTGGCATCTTTTTGGGGTATAGTAGTAACTCCAAAGGATATCGAATATACAACTTGGAGACCAAAAACATTCTTGTCAGTAGAGATCTGAAATTTGATGAGCTGTCAAAATGGAATTGGGAGAAATATCAAGCAGAAGGTTCAAGCAAAGGGCAGCCTGGAGAAGACAATTCTCAAGAGCAAGATTTTGATGATGAAGGAGAAAATTATGATAATAATACTGATTTTCCAATAAGAGGCACTAGGACCTTAGAAGATGTATATGCTAGATGCAATGTGGCTGCATTGGAGCTTGTAGGATATGTTGAAGCTGTTGAAATAAAAGGATGGAAAGCTGCTATGCAAGAGGAGATGAAGATGATAGAGAAAAATAAAACTTGGCAGCTTGAAGATAGACCACATAATCAAAAGGTAATTGGTGTTAAGTGGGTTTACAGAACCAAACTTAATTCTGATGGTTCTGTGAGCAAACTCAAAGCAAGATTGGTGGCAAAAGGTTATTTTCAGCAGCATGGTGTTGATTTTTGAATACATTTGCTCCAGTTGCAAGACATGATACTATTAGATTGCTTGTAGCCTTGGCAACCAAGTTGGGCTGGAAAATATATCATTTTGATGTTAAGTCAGCATTCTTAAATGGTTTGCTTGAGGAAGACATCTATGTTGAACAACCTGATGGTTTTCAGGTTGTAGAAAACAAAGTTTACAAGCTTCACAAAGCTTTGTATGGTTTGAAACAGGCACCAAGGGCTTGGTATAGCAGAATTGATAGTTATTTTTTTGTAAAAAGGCTTTAAAAGGAGTGAAAATGAAGCCACTTTGTATGTGAAGTGGTCAAAGAATGAAGTGCAGCTCATTATTTCCTTATATGTTGGTGATTTACTGGTGATAGGGAATGAATCAAATTCCCTAAACCAATTCAAGAATGATATGAAGAAAGAATTTGAAATGACTAACTTGGGTGAAATGAAATATTTTCTTGGAATAGAGATTTTTCAGTCATATGATGGAATCTTCATTTCTCAGAAAAAATATGTTGTGGAGATATTGAGAAAGTTTCACATGGAGAAATGCAAGCCAGTTGCCACTCCACTGGTTGTGAATGAAAAATTATCAAGGATGATGGTGATAACAAAGCATATGCTTCTGTTTATAGAAGTATAATGGGAAGTTTGTTGTATCTTTCAGCAACTAGACCAAACATAATGTTTGCTGCAAGTTTGCTTTCCAGATTTATGCATTCTCCTAGTCAAGTTCACTTTGGAGCAGCAAAGAGAGTTTTGAGGTATATAAGGGGTACAACTGATTATGGTTTGTATTTCTTTAAAAATAAGAGTGGAGAGCTTCAAGGATATGCAGATAGTGACTGGGCAGGAAGTATAGATGACTTTAAAAGCACCTCTAGTTATGTTTTTTCATTTGGTAGTGCTGTTTTCTCCTAGAATTCAAAGAAACAAGATGTTGTGGCCCAATCCTCAACTGAAGCTAAGTATATTTCAGCTGCTGCTATTGCAAATCAAGCTATTTGGCTAAGGAAGATTTTATTAGATGTGGGATAGATTCAAAGTGAAGCTACTGTCATTTGGGTGGACAACAAGTCTGCTATTTCTATTGCTAAAAATCATGTCTAGCATGGAAGAACTAAGCACATCAAAGTAAAGTTTCATGCCATTAGAGAAGCAAAGAAGTCAAAAGAAATTAACTTGGAGCATTGCAGTTCTGAAAAACAGATTGTAGACAGCATGACTAAAGCACTTTCCAAGGGACACTTTGAAATGCTTAGATCAAAACTTGGAGTACTCAAGAAAACTCTCAAGGAGGAGTGTTAGACTTAAGACTTTTCTTGATATTTTGGATGTAAAATTTGTTAGATATGTTACTTTTATATTTTCTAATTTGTAATCTGTTTAGTCAATGTGTAGCAGTTGAAATTGGGTAATAATCTATGATTTTGGGGAGCAGTTAAGCTAAGTCAGCATTACTTGTACTTTTTTGCTTGTATCTTTGTATTTTCACAAAACACAAGTCATTGAATATATATATGCTAAAATATGCAGAACGAAAATAACAATCTCCAGTTCTAACATAAAAGCTGTGTGTTCTATTTTTGCTCTTTTCTCTTCTCCTCTTTGTTTTTGTTTTAACAAAGATTCCCATTTTGAAAAGGTATTGCTCCAAAAAGAGTGTTACTTCCACGATTAAGATATCATAGTTGTCTGAGATTCCCAATTTGAAATGGGATTTCTTCCGAAAGAAAATTGTCTCCAAGATCAAGATATTGTAACTGTCTGAGATTCCAAATCTGAAAAGGAATAGCTTCCTGAAGACGATTTCTCCCAAGGTCTAGATACCGTAGTTGTGAAAGATTTCCAAGTTTAGAAGGAATCCTCCCACCAAATACAGAAAATGAGAGATTGAGATATCTTAAGTTGATGAAGGAGCCCATGAGTTCTGGGATGTGACTCCCTCGAAAATCATTATAGCTGAGATCCAGATGTTCAATATGTTGCAAGTCAATCAATGAAGGGAGATTGACTACACTTGTCAAATATTGTATATCCGAACAACGAAGATCAAGTATTTGTACATGACCGTTTTCATTGTTGCATTGAATGCCTTTCCATTTGCAGCAATCTCTATTATTGTCATCGTTCTTCCCTGTAGACAGCATGTCAAAGCCATCTTGAAGGCCTTGTTTGAAGTTGAGGAGTGCTTGTCTCTCCCTCTCTCTGCATTTTGCTTCAGCACTTTTATGTGACCCGGTGAATCCCATAGTAAATCCAAAGGTAAGCAATAAAGGCAGGAGTAGAGCATAAAATATTGTGAGAAAATGATGACTCATTATAATTTTGCCGATAAGAAATAGTAATCTCAACTAAGAGAGGAGTAAAATAAGAGCAAGATAACAAGAGAGAATTATGATCGAGTTTTCCTCTTTCGCTTGAAGTATAAAAACTCAATGGCAAGATTTGTAGTGAATTCTATGGCTGAGTGTGGACTCTCAGTCTACATTCAGTGTATAAAGACTACTGACATTCACATTCTCAGTTCAAATCCAATTTGGAAAATCAATATTTTCTCAGAAGAATGAGTCTGAATGGCATTGAAACGGCCGCTGCGTAGACCAATACTGCATAATACGTAGTCATCACTTTCCCATGCTATTTATTACCTATGCCACGGCATAGGCACAAAATTCAAAATCACGTGTGTCAGCACCGTAAGAGTTATGCCACACGTCATCCTATTGGGACAGGCCAGTCGAGAAAAAGCTCTACAGAAGGTCCCACCAAGATCCTTATCTTGAGCAATAGAGTTGTTTAAGTTTGTTCTTAAAATTAAACAACTTAAAAATAGGACCGAAGCAAATTACTTCATGTAGAAGATATTATCAAAATATCTTTTTATATAAAAACAATATATATTCTATTTTTATTATTTTTTAAATCTTATCTTTTTATTCTATATTTATTATTCTTTAAACTTTATTTTTGCACCACATCTTTATCATTCTTTAAACTCTATTTTTGCACTTCATCTTCATTATTTTTAAATTCTTTATATTTATTTTCTCTCCTCTTTTTTGTTTCCTCTATCAAATATAATAGAATGTTATCATAATTTCATTTCCTACATTGAATACAATATTTTTCATCAAACTCGATATGTAATACCATGCATTTTCCATCAAAGTGATACTTTGTGAAAATGAGAAGATGCATACCTGACCTCTTAGAGAAAGGAAAGAAGTGGAACTCCAATGAGTGAAACCAAGGGACTGAATTAAAAAACACAAGAAAGAGAAATCAACACAAAGTGACCAAAGAGATGGTGGAGGAAAAAAGGGGTGAGCGAAAAAAGAACATTTTCAAAGAGAAAGGTTCCTTGACGAAATAAAACTATATAATATTCATTAATATATGGATATTTTAAAAGATAACTCATATACCAAATACAATTCAAATTAAATAATACATGAAAATAAATATTAAAAGACATAAAAAGTAATTACAAGCATATAACTTTTACTTTAGAATTTAATTATTATCAAGACGATGTCGGAATAAAGTTCTCACCACTATTTGCATATAGAAAAAAAAAACCATTATCCCTTACCTGAATTCAATCTAATTAGGTTTTTTTTAATGATGGGATTACTAGATTGGTTTATATTGACATAGATTATTATTTGATCCTAAATTCTAATTCATTTTATGGATTAGAAAATTAGCACACCAATCACACAAAAATAAATAAAACAACGAAAAATGAAAAATTATTCGTCAGGAATGTTAATGTGCAATTTGCCTTAACCACAACCCAGAGTTGCGGTCCTCTATCCACATGTGGGATGACATGCACTAAACGCCCTCAAGATCTCATTGGCCTCCACTACAAGATTTGCACCTCGTCACAGGGTGTAGTTACTCTAGGACCTCAAGTCTGACAACAATGATATGATTATAATCAATCTTATTAGAGTTGATATCATTCCAAAATTTCACTAGAGGGTCTCCACGTCCCTCGATACCAATTTCTAATTTGCCACATTAGGCTTCTCTACAATTTCCCTTAACCAAACATTAAGGTTCACATCTTTACTCAATATCAACTCTAATGCAAAGACTAACAGTATAAATAACATGCATCAAATGAACTCAATTCATTCCTAATTGATCACCACAATACTAAGAAGACAATTAAATCACATATAAGGTGAGTTTCCCGTGTATCCTCTCATCTCTCCTTACCATCACTCACCCTTAAGGATTAGAAATTCATAGCTTTATTCTTAACTTTATTAAATTTTATGATAAAGCTTCATCCTTTACTAATAAATTCCAATTTTATTCTCTTTTGAAATTTTATGGAGAGGCTCACTTACACCGAATTCCCCTTACCTTATTTTATAAAAAAAAATAGTTAGAATTTTAATCATTGTTATTAATTATTATTATTATTATTATTACTATCTTTTCTCTCTCTCTCTCTCTCTTTTCTTTATAATATTATTATATCCATAATTTATTGTTATTATTATATTAATTAATCTTTTATTTTTATCTTAACCCATATAGGCATGGAGAATTACATTATGTAACCTTTACTTAACACATGACACACCTTTAGGAATTCCTGACACCAGTGTTATTTTAGATATCCAAAGTACTTAGGCTTTCATCACAAAATTTAAATCGCTTACTTGTTCTATATCCATTTCTCTTATTATTATTGTTGTTCTTATTATATAGTCATTAATATTGTTATTCTTTATTATCATTATTAGAATATCAGTTTTAATTTGTCTTGTCCAGCCCAAAGATGTAGCCATTCATATGTTTGTTTGGTTATGTTTTATACATTAGTCCAAGAACGATTCCAGCCCATCCCAACTTCAGTGCATTCGCACTCGCACTCGTGCCGCACAGTGCCACTGTTCAGCAACTCCAAATTTTGCATTCACCTGTTGAGCCATTGATCAAGCTCCTCCTCACGCAGCCATTACAAACATTCTAATTTAACCACCCTAGAAGCTATTGCGCACAAAGTCAAAAGGAAAAGGGATTCTCCATTTCACTTCCCCTTCCATTATGTTGATAGCAACAAACCGAATGACAGGACACCCACCACACCTCACCGAAATCACCTCAAACTCAGTCAACAATCAAATTTAAACAACTCACATTTCATCACACACTATAAATACAGCACATTCCAAATCGTATTAAATTTCAAGCAAGAAAACATATCATCAAACAGAGAATACTTCACCACAAAAATCACAAGAAACGAACTTATTATTTTTTTCCTCTAACAATCAACATATATATATATATATATTCATTCAACACTTAACCAAAACACCACATGAAGCTACTTTCTCCCCACCTCAATTTAAGTGTGAGATTAAGAGATTAAAATTCTTTTGAAATGTAAACCTTCTCCTCTCTTTCTGGTCACCACCGTAGAGTGGAAGTGTTGTGTGTGATTTTTACTAAGAATGAAAGGTAAGGTGTACAGTGATTGCCAAACGTGTAAGAGAGAAATGCCAAACAAGGACAGGTGGGTGTATACGTGTTTATTTAGAAGGACAAACCAAATTTTGGTTCTCTGAAAGATGACACGAGGGTCCTGCTCGGTGCTGTTGCACCTATGTGTGCGTGTCACCAAGAGACTAATTGTTGGGGTGACACTAATTGTAAGTGGAATTAGGCCAAAGGATTTTTTTGGGTTGTCCAGCACGTAGTCCATAAGCTTGTTTCCAACTATATGGGTTAGGATACGAGTTTAAAATGAAAATAATTTTGTTATCATAGAATTAAGCTTGATAAACCAATTTTCTATGAATCCCAAACGTGGTCATGTTCCCGAAAATCCCAAGGGAGACTATAAACAAATCAACAACCATAGGAATAGTTTAAGCTTGCATTAATTCTAGTGAAAGAAAAAATGGAAAATAAATCTATTAAATTAATTATTTTCTTTAAGACAACATAAAATTTGGAATCTTTAAAAATAAATGTTCTGAATAATTATACTTATAAAATCTTAATTTAAACTATAATAAAATATGCTAAAAGTTTATTATTTAGGATAGAATTGTTTATTTATACATTAATTATTATTAGAAAAAAGTTATCCGCCGAATATATAACATATACATAAGAGATGTTAAACATACATATATGATATTATAAAAATAAACGAAAAAAATTAAGGAACGAATATGGTTTCAGTGGCAAAGAAAGAGTCAAAGTTGAAATAGATTAAATTTTTCTACCTTAAGTCTCAAAATTTCAATGATCATGAAAAAACTATTTTGTTTTATTGAATATATAACAAAAGAAAAAAAAAATAATGACACTTCGAGAGAGAAAAACTAAATTCAAAAATATTATCTTAAATAGTAGCAAATAAAATAAAACATTAATTTATTTATTTTTGCAAATAAAGAAACTAAAAAGCAGGAGGTATCACACTATTATTCATTTCAACCTCACTAAAATTTTTAATCTTTTTTTATTTTACTTAAGTTTATAAATTTTTTCTCTAAATTTAAATAAATGAAAGTTCTTTCAAATACTTATTTTATCAAAATAGAATTCCAAAAACAACTACAAACGATAATACTAATAATTATTAAAATAATCTTATATTTTTTTCGTATTAGAAAAACTAGAAAAAGAGAGAATGTTACAGACCCCACGAAAAAAGAAAAATGAAACTAGTTAAAAGACCTTAAATTATTGATCTTTCTAGTCTAATCCATTTTATGGGTTAAAAAATTTAGCACACCAATCACATGAAAAGAGGAAAAACGAAACTAGTCCAAAGACTTTAAGTTAATGGCCTTCTTATTCTAATCCATTTTATGGGTTAGAAAATTAGCACACAAATCACACACACACACACACACACACAAGGAAAAATCAAACAAGTTCAAAGACTTTAAGTTTATCTTCCTAGTTTAATCCATTTTATGAGTTAGAAAACTTAACACACCAATCACATGAGGAAAAAAGGAAAAATGAAACTAATCTAAAAGTCTTTTAATATCTTCATATAGATTTCTCACAGACATACATCTCAAACCTTAAGTGCATTATTTAAAAAATAAAAAACATATAAAAGAGAGGAAAGTACCAATTGTAATAGGGAGCTGTCCTCTCCATCACTCTTTTCTCTCTAGCTCTCTCCAACAACAATAGTAACCGTTAGATTAATCTAACAATGAAATTAAAACCCAACAAATCAAAGTCAAAAAAAATGTTGGCCCTTAGATTAATCCAATAGCAGAGAAAGTGAGGCAGTGCTTCCAAATTTCAACGATAAAAGGCGGCGCACTGCACAACTGTGCTTCATTGGCTGTCATAGTAGGGTGATTGTCAGTGGTCGGCACTTCCATCTATTGTTCCTCTTCATCACCAAACTGCTTGAGCATTTCTTCCAATTAATTCAGAATGCATTAAAACACTTTTTCCCAAAATTAATTCTTGATTAAAGAAAATCCCGGCGTGAAGGCAGCAACAAAAATTGTCAAATAAAGTTTATTATTGTTCTTTCTTCATTTCAATGAGACTTTTCTAAAGAAGTAGAGCTTGATAAACAGAAATATTCACGATTTACCAATGCTAAATTTTACATGTACGTAATCAGCACACTTAGCATTTATAACTTTTCAACCTGCACTACGCTCATCAATAGGCACTCGAACTGCATTGTTGACTGCAACCATTGAGCTAACAAGCTAGGGTCGTATTCCTGAATTCACAATAGCAGCACAGCAATTAAACACACAGTTCAATGCCTCAACCTCACCCACAGCCACCTTGCACCTCTCTTGCAAACCATACGAAAAAAAATATTGTTATTGAGATGTAAAGTTGCAATGATCTAAATTTCTTTGAATGTATTCTTTTATCACATCTTCTGGTGACTTTCAAAATTTTTATGCCAATTCTTTGTCATGGGAACATGTAGGCCTTGGGCTTGGATTTTGGAAGATATATACATAAGGAGCCCATTATAACAAGTTTACCATCGATTTTTGTTTCTAGACAAAATTAAAAGTTGACAAGAGAATACAAAAAAAAATTAAAAAATCTACTTATATATATAGGGGACGTATCAATTGAGAGGATATTTTTTATATGAGAGTAAATGGAATGAATATTAACTATTAGATCTTGTCATGAATGATCAAGATTAAAACATACAAAGTTATGTGAGTTTTTTAAAAAGTCACATGACTTTTTAAGTGGTCACATAACTTTAAATCATGACTATCCATGTATGGTTGTATGATCCAGATTTACATCTTTCACTCTCATATAAAGATAACACTCTCACTATATATGTCCCCTATATATATATATATTTGCAATTTAATAACATAATATGGTCTCATTATATTTAATCAAAAAGACAACGATATTAGTAATAATAATTTCACTAACGTGGATACAATATTATACTTTCCACGAAATTAATAAAATACAGATATTATTCAATAGTAGAAACGTACCAAATGACGCTCGTAAATTGAACAAATTTATTACTTTTATTAGTAAATTCTTATTTTTAATTATTATTATTCATAAAACATATTTTAAAGTGACTGAATTAAAAATTATGTTCATGTGATTTGTAATTATTTAAAAAAATTAGATAAAAATTAATTTAATCAAAACAATTTTTACTTATTGTATTTTTATTTTATTTATATGATATAATTCTGAAATTTTATTTAGTAAAAATATTTAAATGAACAATTAATTAAAATTATGGATGTTATGCGATGTATAGGATATTATCTATATCTAGTCACATTATCGAATAAAATAATGGTATCGAAAATTTTAGTTTTCAAAGCTTGCATATATTCATGAAAAATATAATAAATAAAAAATGTAAATACAATGTTATTAAATTAGAATTCATTTTTCATTTGAGAGGGAAAAAATTAAACTGAATTTAAAAAGTAATTTTGAAGCAATACATTTTTTGTTAGTTAATTAAGATATTGTGTGTTTTTACTTTATGGTTTTGCCTTTTACTTATTTTTATTTACAACTATATGTATTGCATTATTACTATTCCTAATAAGTAGAATGACTAATTATATATTCTAAATATTTGTAAACAAAGCATATGCTTAAATAAACATGTACACATTTCATTTAGTTTATTTTTAAAAAAAAATCACTTTTTATCACCTTTTTGAAAGGACTTTTTGTTAAAATAAAATTATTATTTTTTAATTGAGTTAAAACATACATGAGCTAAAATTGCTTAATGGACAAAGAAACTAGACTTAAAGCCCTTAGTAGGTTATTCAAAGACATTATTAGCTTTAAGTATCTACGCAAAACAATGAAAAAATATGGTTTAAATATATTTTTGGTTCATGTAGTATATTTTTTTTTTATTTTGGTTCTTATAAAATTATTTTTTTAAAAATGTTCATATAATTTTTTTTTTATTTTGGTCCTTGTTATTTGGTTTTAGTCCTTGTAATATACTATTTTTTTTTATTTTTGTTCTTGTAATATATGAACAATTTGTTTTTAGTCCCTATTTTTTTTTTCAAAGGGACTAACTCGAAAGAACAAAATATTATAGGGATTAAGACAAAAAAATAGATATATTACAAGGACCAAAATAGAAAAATAAGGACCAAAATGAAAAATATAAATTTTAATAGGACCATTTAAAAAAATAATTTTACAAGGACCAAAACAAAAGGAAAATAATATAGTATAGAAACCAAAAACATATGTAAACCAATAAATATTAACATAATCAAGAGTTACGAACTCTATTTTATGTAAAGTAAATTATCTGACATGTGAGTTTAAGTAATGATTTATACAAATTCACAATAGAAAAATACTAACATTGTAAGAAGGAGATCAAAAATATTTTACAGTAGACAAAAAAACCAAACTAATATCTATTTAAGTTAATGAGTGATTTACTCAAAATACATATCGAAATTTTAAACATATGTAAAATGAAAAATGTCAACGAGCAATGATCACACATTTACAAATGACAATATTTCTGAAATTAAAACTTAACTCTTGACATAACTAGACAATTTATAAAATTGTACATTTTTAGTAAACACATGTATTTTTCATAGGAGAGAATTCTGTTCGAGTTGTGGGGACTACTATAAGTGGCAAAGCTTTAAATCAAAGTAACAAAAATAAATATTAACATTACCTCTATTTTGTCACACATAATTAATTATATATTAAATTATCAAGAGTTACATCACTAAAAGAGTTGCAATTCTTATTATTATGCAAAATGAAAATATATACAAACTACATTAAAAAATGGTCTATAATGAAGTTTTTAATAAATTACTTCAATAAATTACAATATTTGATATATTTATTTTTTTCATGAACTTGTTTAAAAAGTTGACAATTAATATTGTTAATCTTATTAAAAAAATACACATATTATCCTAAAAATATTACTCATGATAAATCATTTAAAATAAACTATAAGTTTATCAAAACTTCGTTTCTTAATATACTTTTTACATATTTAAATTATATTTGTTTCATACTCAAATAAACCCATGCAATGTACATGTATTATATCTAGTGTTCATTTATATAAGAGTAAATTACATTAACATCCCCTAAGTTTTTTGAAATTGCAAATAACCTCCTTATTTTTTTAACATTTACAATAATCTCTTTTACAGTGGTACACAATATAATATTTTTCAAACAATTAACGTAATTAATGTAAATGTATAAGGGATATCAATGTAATGTTTATCAAATAATTAAGGAGGTTAAAGTAGGAATAAAAAAATAAGAGATATCAACAAAATTTGACAAAACCTCAGGAAATATCAATATAATTTACTCTTTATATATTTGTGATATTTTTGTTTGATGTTATTAATTAATGTTTCCATATGTTTACCATGTTATAATGGAATAAAATGAACAAAGAAAAGGATTTAACTTCTAAAATTAAAGTAGTTTAGCAATAAGGTGCTATAATATTGCAATTTCGCACTATACGTGTTAGAATTTTATTTTAGTTCTTAGAATTATAATAAAACGCTGGATTTAAAAATTGTGAATATTTTCTCTTTTTGTATAACAAGATTGATGTTAATGTTATATGAATAAAATAAATTTATTTTTTACTATAAAAATGAACAAAAAATAATTAATTCTTGAAATGAAATATATTTTCTTTTTCTAAAAAAATAGAAATACTCAAATCTTATATATTTTTTTTCTAATTTGAGATAGTACCGATTATTTTTCTCAAATGCTAATATTATATGTTTATAATTAAGTATATTATTTTCTATGTTATTAGTATAACCAACTTTTTCACATATCTTTTTTTATCTTTTTATTTAAATTAATAATTGTAATATTAAAAATAAATTAACATCCATGCAATGCGTAGGTATATATTTAGTTAATCCATATGTTTCTTCGCTGGCCCAATGGGATGAAATTCGCTGCTAGCATGTCTATGAAGGTATGGAAGTCTTCTTGTGCTCATCAGCAAGCTAAAAGATGACGAAAATTGGAAAAGAACGTGTACCTTTCCCCTAGGTGACTTTCTACTTTATAATGTGTCTTCCCTCTTGGATGAGGTGGCATGCTTGTGTCATAATGGAATGATAGTGGTTTGATATTTTGGGGATTTGCTACTGTGTGTCGCGAGTGTAAGGTATATGGTGGTCGTTGGGCTTTTTGGGCTTAGGCGGGTTAACTCATCGAAGAGCTATTGGGCCGTCATTGATTGGGCAACACACAGGAAATGCCATTGGGCAGCTTTAGGAGTAAAATAAAGACATTTTTTTATTATTTTTTATACAAAAGAAAAAGGTCAAGCCAATACAATAAATGAATAAAGAAAAAGTTTAGGCAAAATTGGGTGTTGATAAGCATCCTCAAATTTTTGGATTGGTACCCAAGCCAGTTATTCCTTTCAAAATTCAATCCATCAGCAAGCATTGATTGAGTTACAGAGTTTTACAGGAAATGCTAACATCCCTACACAACATTCACAATTCTTAAGGATTTTCTGACAACGTTAGGAGGCTATCATTTAATTTTTCTTGATCACTTCATATTGCGGTAGCTTCTTGGTCAAATGCTACTTTGCCATTCTCAATGGCAATGACTCCTTGAGAGCAATTTCTATGCATGGAACTCCCTCGGTTTGGCAAATTGTTTATTTTCAATTACTCCGTCATGTTTCAAAGTTATATTATTTATAAGATTTGAGCATATGTTGGGGCAAACATGAACGGAATTTCTAGTAATTCCTTCTAGGACGATCTACCCTTCATAAGGGATACAATGGCAGCAAAGCATAATTGCTTCATTAGTAAAGGTATCAGAGCATCAAGATAAGAGAGAAGACTTGAGAGAAAACAATAAAAGATGGGTTTGAATTAATACTCATACACGGGTGATCATTGGTACAATGTGATAGCTATATATATATATATTGTGAAGCACTAATAGCTGTTTAATAATAACCACATAACTAAATAACTAACTTTCAGTTATTATTATTCCCTTACACCCCCTGCAAACTCATGGGTGTTGAATCAAGCACCTTGAGTTTGGAGCGACACAGTTCAAAGATAGAATGAGTGACAAGCTTTGTGAGAATGTCAACTGTTTGTTCAGCTGCAAGAACATGATGCACAGATAACTCGTTCTTTTGTATCTTCTCCCGCACAAAATAAAGGTCCAATTCAAAGTGCTTGGTGTGAGAATGGAGAATTAGGTTGGCAGCAAGCATTATAGCACTTACATTATCACAATATATAATTGGAGGTTGTGAGATAGGGTAGTGTAGTTCAATGAAGAGAGATTGTAGCCAAGTTATCTTAGCTACTATTGCTGCCAGGCTTCTATATTAAGCTTTTGTGCTGGATCTAGAGACAACATGTTGTTTCTTGGAGGACCATGAAATGGGATTTGAGCTAAGAAATACATAGTACCTTGTTGCGGACTTGCAGTCATCAAGATCGAAACCCCAATCAGCATCGCAGAAGGCTGAGAGTGTCAGGTTTGAAGAGTTAGTGAAAGTAAGTCCATAAGTAGTAGTGCCACTAAGATACCTAAGAATACGTTTTACAGGTTGCTAATGTGATTCTTCAGGGGCATGCATGAATTGGCAAACTTTGTTGACAGCCAAGGCTATGTCAAATCTTGTGACTGTTACGTACTGTAATGCTCCAACTAATGATCTATAAAGACTTGCACCTTCTATGTTAGGAGTGTCAATATCAGAAAGTTTGAGGCCAGTAACCATAGGGGTCTTCACTGGTTTGGCATTACTCATGTTGGCCATGTGAAGAAGATCATGAATATATTTGGTTTGAGTTAAACAAACCTTGCCTGAGGAATAGTGTGCTTGAATACCTAGAAAATAATTGAGTCCGCCAAGATCTTTAAGAGGAAAGTGAGAGTTCAACTGCGATATGAGATCTGCAATAATGGACGATGAGTTACTAGTAACCAAGATGTCATCTACATAGACCAGGATCAGAGTTGTGATTGCACCAGAGACATGAATAAAAAGAGAATTGTCACATTTAATTGAATGGAAGCCAAGGTGAATAAGACAGCCCTGTAGTTTGTGAAACCGAGCTCATGGAGCTTGTTTGAGGCCATAGAGAGCTTTGTTCAGTTTGCAAACAAGGGTGCTATCTTGTTTGATAAAGCCTGGGGGTTAGATCATAAAGACTTCTTCGTTCTAATCACTATTGAGGAAGGCATTGTCATTATCAATTTGACAAATTGGCCAATTATTTTCAAGGCTAGAGTGAGGACAACACGGACAGTTGCTGGTTTAACTACAGGACTAAAAGTGTCAAAGAAATCAAACCCGTGTTGT
The DNA here is from genome assembly GCA_004329165.1 of Spatholobus suberectus. Taxonomy (NCBI): domain Eukaryota; kingdom Viridiplantae; phylum Streptophyta; class Magnoliopsida; order Fabales; family Fabaceae; genus Spatholobus; species Spatholobus suberectus. The sequence continues at coordinate 5,654,225 of CM014737.1, forward strand.
TGATGAAACCCTTTGGTGACAAGTCTAGCCTTGTATTTCTTAATGCTACCATCTACATGTCTTTTTATCTTGAAAACCCATTTGCACCCTATGGGTTCTTGCCCAAGAGGAAGAGATGTTAGAGACCAGGTATTGTTGTTAAGGAGTGCAATGTACTCGTGTTGTATTGTAGCTCGCCATGGTGAACTTGTGAGAGCACTTTTGATAGTCTTTGGCTCAATGATGGTTAAGTTAGGAGCAGAAGTGGAAAGAAATACTTTTGGCTTTGAAATACCAGCCTTTTGTCGTGTAATCATCAAATGAGTATTGGTGGCAGTATCTGAAGGTATGCAAGTTGGTGGGATAGACACTTCAGTGGTGATTTAAGAATTAATAATAATTGTATTAGGAGTTGGATGCGGTAATTGGTTAAGAGTTGGTAGAGGAAAAGTCTTTGGTATGAGTGATGTTGGCTTAGGAAGTGTATCAAGTACATGTTACAAGGCAGAAAACCAATTAGAACATTGTATAAAAGGTGCACAAGGTAAAATAAGAATAGAATGTATGTGTGATGTAACATCCCGGGCGCTGACGAGGGCGGGGAATGATTGCCGGTGCAAAAGAGATGAGGCATAGATAAAGAGTGACTCCTTGCAGGCTTCCAACTGGAGGGGTACATGAATGAATCAAATACACACCAGAATGAGAGGGACCTAGAGGTTGTGTAGGTATAGGACTGTACAGTTGAAGATAACTTAAAGGAATTAATAAATACTACCTATACAACAAAATATATTTACTTTTCGGTAGCCTATCACTTAAGAACTTCATAGTTAAGTGTACTTAACTTGAAACAATTCTGGGATGGGTGACCTATTGAGAAGTTTCTTAGGAAGCGTGTGAGTGAGGACAAAGCACGTTGAAAAGTCTTGTGTTGGTTTGTGGAGACAGTCTTTGATCCTGAAGTGGCCAGGCGTTACAAAGTAGTATCAGAGCAGGGCCTCTCTCCTAGTATGGTGTGGTTCGAGGACAAACCAAGCGGCAGTTGGTGTGCATATAACATCCCAGGCGCTGACAAGGGCAGAGAGTGATCACTGGTGTAAAAGAAATGAGGCACGAACAAAGAACGACTCTTGACAGACTTCCAACGGGAAGGGTACATGAATGAATCAAATACACATTAGAATAAGAGGAATCCAGAGACTGTACAGGTAAGGATAGCTTAAACGAATTAATAAATACTACTTATACTAACAAGATGCATCTACTTTTTAGTAGCCTATTACTTAAGAACTCTATAGTTAAGCGTGCTTAACTTGGAGCAATTATGGGATGGGTGATCTCCTGGGAAGTTTCCTAGGAAGTGTGTGAGTAAGGACAAAGCACGTTGAAAAGTCTTGTGTTGGTTTGTGAGGACAGTCTTTGATCCTGAAAGCGGCGAGGCATTACATATGAAGTAGTGGAGGGAGGAGGAAGTAATGTGTGGGTGGTAGTTAGAAAATGAGGGTTAGATTGAAAAGGACAATGCATTTCATCAAATTTAACATGTCTAGATATGTATGTTTTGCTAGTCAGAGATAAACACATGTAAACTTTATGCTTAGGACTATATCCAAGAAAGACACATTGTTCGGACCTAAATTCCGTTTTGTGTTTGTTACATGGTCTTGTAAGAGGATAACATGAACAACCAAAAATTTTGAGAGCTTGGTAATCTGGTTTTTGATTAAAAAGAAGTTCCATTGGACTTAAATTTTTGAGAGTTGGAGTGGGAAGAGAATTGATAAGATGGACAGCAGTGAGAAAAGCCTCACCCCAAAACTTAAGAGGCATGGAAGCATGAGCAAGTAGGGTGAGGCCCATCTCAGTAATATGCCTGTGTTTCCTCTTGGCGGAGCCATTTTGCTCATGTGTATAAGGACAACTAAATCTGTCTCGAATGCCAAATTGGGTAAGGAATTTGGAAAAAGCAACATATTCCTTCCCATTGTCGGTTTGGAGTGTTTTAATCTTATGTCTAGTAATATCTTCAACCAAATTTTTGAAGTGAATAAAGCAATCTAGTCTTTGTGATTTGTTTTGCAAAAGATAGATCCATGTGTACTTACTAAAAGCATTTATGAAATGAATGTAGTACTTGTTGCCATTAGTGGATAGTAGGGGAGATGGTCCCCATATATCGGAGTAAACTAATTGTAATGGTTCATTGTAGATAATGTTGGAATCAGGAAAAGGGAGCTTATGAAATTTTCCAAGACAACAAGCTTTACACACAAAAGGAACCTTATTGAAATCAGTAGCAATATTACATTTCTTTAGTACATGAGATACAATTTCGGAAGAGGGATGTCCTAATCTAGCGTGCCAAGTGGCTAAGCTATCAATAAAGACTGCACTATTACATGTAGAAGCAAGATTACAAGGTTTTATTGTAGGATTAGTCTTGTGAGTTGCAGGAAATTGGATATTGTCAAAAGCATAAAGTCCATGTCTTAGATTTCCTTCAAGGAGTGTGTTCTTAGTTTCCTAGCATTTAACATAACATACATTAGGATGAAATTCAAAGTATACTTTGTTGTCTTTAGCAAATTATGAGACGCTTAAAAGATTTTTGGAAATAGTTGTCACATGCATAAGATTATTCAAGAAGAGAGGTTTAATGGAATTGGGTGAGTAAAAGTCGGAATTACCAATGTGCTAGATGAAGGTTAAAGCACCATCAGCCATCTTGATTCTTGCATCTCCACTATAGTTTGTTTTTTCCCATAAGATTGGTGTCTTGAGGTGTCAAATGATTTGTAGCACCCGAATTTGGGTACCATGCAGGGTCATAGAGTGTTTCTGGTATTGTCATCAATGTTGTAGAGGGAGAGGGAGAGGGAGAAGCATCGTTTTGTGTGGTTTCTGCCACCATGGTTCTGCCTTGAGAACTACTATTTGAATCTTGATACTCAGTGTCAAATCAGTGCCAACAATTTAAGGCTATGTGTCCATATCTACCACAAACTTGACATTTTGGCCTATTGGAATTTCTGCCACCACATCTGAATGAAGATGATTTGCCTCTACCTCTGTATGAGCCTCTAAAATTGCCATTGTTAAATCTTCCCTGGCTTGAATCATAAGTTGGAGCTCTGTTGGGATTGCCTCTTCCATACTGCTAATTCTGAGCTAGGTTTGCATGTGAAGAATTCATTGAAAATGCATTAGAACTGCTTGTTTTCTGTTTTTCAATTCTTGCTTCAATATTCATCAACAGCGATTCAATTTCAGGAATGGTGTAATTATCAGTTTGAGAAATGATGGATGTAACAATGGGGTCATATTGGTTTGGCAGACCATCAAGAATGATTTCAATGTGCTCAGCAGTATCAATGGGTGAACCCACAGCAGTTAGGGTATCCACAATCTTTTTTATAGAAAGCAAGTAATCATTCATTCCTCTTGTTTTCTTGATGTTTTTTAATTGAATTTTCAATTGGCTAACCTTTGCTTGTGTTTGTGATGCAAAATATACCTGGAGTTTGTTCCAAATCTGGTGTGCGAATTCACACCCAACCATTCTGGTGTGGAGATTTGAGGACATCAAAGGAAGAAGCCATGTAAACACGTATTGATTTTGTTGCTCCTAAGATTCATATGCTTCATTCACTTTCCCTAGTTGTTTATCTTCATCATTCAAGAACTTTCGTGGCATTCCTCCTGAATTTACTTCTGAGATAAACCTTTGCAGCTTGTGAGCCTTGATTATGCCCATTGCTTGCATTTTCCATGTCAAGAAATTGTCATCATCTAACTTTGCTGAAATTGGAATCATGGGCTGAGATATAGGAATGGGGGATTGCGCAGGTGTGGCCATGGTAGGATCTTGGCTCTAATAAAGGTATCAGAGCATCAAGATAAGAGAGAAGACTTGAGGGAAAACAATAAAAGATGGGTTTGAATTAATACTCATACACCGGTGATCATTGGTACAATGTGATAGCTATATATATAGTGTGAAGCACTAACAGCTGTTTAATAATAACCACATAACTGAATAACTAACTTTCAGTTATTATTATTCCCTTACAATTAGTAACAGACATCTCAACTAGAACGACCAAGAGAAAACAGATAATGAAATGGCAAGATCAGGAATATATTAGCATTGTAACATGAATGCCAGCACTTTCAAATCATGCGGACCCTGCTTATGGTCTTTGTCATTAGCATTGATCAAACAAAAAAGTAGGTAGTGTGATGATAATATACATTATTTGATTTTTCTTATTCGAAAGTCAATTGTGATGAATGATTTGCTATTACAACAATTTTGAAAGTAACAATAGATTTCACATATACAAATAGCTCCCCAAAACTAAATCTTTCCAAATCACTTATAAGAACTCACTGCATACAATGAAGACTGTACTGAGAAGGTACTGAGGCTTGTGAAAGTTTCATATTTCTCTCTGTGAACTAGGGAACCATTCCAAACCACCACTACTTCTCTGAACTTGTGTATCAAAAGCTTTGCAAATTTCAAATTCCCTTATAACACATTCACTCTCAGTTTTGGATCTGAAATCAAGACTCAAGTGCAAACACAACAGTGTAATGGCATTCACTCCCAGCAACTTGTATATAACACTATGCGCACTTGCAAATACAGACCAACCACGCAGAAATTCAGGGATTCTAGAAGCCTGAGAAACTCATATTTGGATATACATTTCAGAAACACTTCGTTTCCTGAATCCATCCTCCCATCAAACAAATTAGGGACAGCTGCCCATTGAGCAGCAAGTCCAAGGTTTCCTACAACATAACATTCAGTGAAAGGCAAAATTTCAAATATGTTCTACCATAGGATTTAAAATGAGTAGCAATTGAAAGGATCGCAGCATTCTTCAATTAGATGTCGGAATATAACTCCAGACCTCCACCTTTGGTTGGGTTGAGAGCACCGCCTGAGCTGTAGGGACAACAGCAAACACTTAGAATCTTCATATGTTAGAGAAACTATCTTATTAAATTAAGTCATGTTCTCTGAATTCAACTCATCAACTAGCTATTTCCGAAATTGAAAAGCAATCACCTCCTTTGAGTAATAAAATAATTACCATTATCTGAGACTGAGAGGCATAGATCAAAGATCAAAGAACTCATAAATGATGAAAGAATGTACCTAAAATAAAATATATGACAGGAAATCGTTCACAAAGTGTTGGTGGGAGCAAAGGAAAATAAGTGGATACGGAAAAACCGATGTCCATGAAAACAGCCAGTAGGCTGGTTTTACGGTAAGAGTATAACTTCCCACAAAATTAATTTACTCATTAAGAATCAAATTAGGCAATTTCATAAGGAAGATATAAAAAATGACACAGAATAAATTACAAATGAAATATGCTGCGATTTGGTGAGAAGCAATTTTTCGGAAAAAAGAAAAGAAAAAATATATTGAATCTCCATTAGAAAACTTTTTGTTAATTCTTTTTGATTCTTTACTAAATGCCCACCTAAATTTTCTTTTATTAATTTATGTTATTAATTTGGTATTTTGTTTCCCATCTATATATATTGCATACATCTGAATTGCAAGTACCAAATTAGGAGAATGAGACAGATGACCAAGAAGAGTATTAAACCCGGCCAGACATCATCACATCCAAATTTCAGTTGAGCTACGAGCTTCTTTTTTTTCTCCATCATAAGTACCTGATATTTACTTATAAATCAATTACATTTATACGTCAACTAATTATGGAGACATCTAACAATAGTCCTTCAAAGAAAGAGTCTGATTAAAACATTTTTCATGACTTGATCCAAACAACTATCTTATAATTAATTGAATCATTAAACAAAATTTAATATTTTAGCAATAAGAACCGTTTGTTTCTTTGTATTCCCTTCTAAGTTACACTATAGTTAAGGCAATAATTATGTCATTATATGAGTTAGGGGTAATAAATTAGCCAAGTTAGGATAAAGAATTATATTAGTAACTTGTAACAATTAGATTAATGCCGATATGAGCTTTCAGTTTGGAATAAGGATTGCCCTTTTAATAAGAAGCAATTCTCGATTTATGTAACCAGAAGCATAATTGAAGATGAAATATAGGATGATCAAACTACAGATATCACAAGTTTAAGCACTTGAATTAAAAAGAGACAACATCACAAATATACTCATACAATCAAATCATAGTAAGTTTCTGGAAACAAGATTTTGCAATTCATTACATAAATACAAAATATTGTAATCTCTAACACTAAATAAATATCTTGCACTTGTAGTAACCAACAATGCTTTCATCCCAGATCTGAAGTGTGTGGCACATCTTCAATACGAGATAAAGACAGAATTGTATTTGTCTACATGAAATTGGTAATGAATGTAAACATCATAATGTTGAAAAAACAAGCATGTTTTTTTTTGGCATTGTTAGTAGGGCAGTTTCCTTTGTAGTTGCGGGAATTTGGTTAGGAGTTGGTGGGGTTGGGGAATCAAACCCCAAACCTTCATCTTTGGCGGGGCTGAGAGCACCACCTGAGCTCTAGGGACAATAGCAAGCCCTTTTAGAATCTTCAAACATTAGAGAAACTATCTTATTAACTCAAGTATATTTCTCTAAATTAAATTTTAACACATTAACAGTAATTGTTTCAAATAATTATAGTAATAATTGCCTTTGCATAGCATATAGTAACTACCAGTTTTACAGAGGTGTGGACGGTGGACCATAGAACAAGGTACTCATATACACTGAAACAATACATATAAACTAAAATATGTGACGGGAAATCGTGCAAAATGTATAAGTGGCTGCATTATATTTCTATTTACCAAGAATAAGACTAGTTTTTCTGAGAAAAAAAACTCTTCAATAACATATTCACTACTCAAGAATCAAAATAAGGGATTTCGTAAGGAAGCCACAAAAAATGATACTAATAAATTACAAGTGTAATATGCTGCAATTAGGTAAGAAACAATTTCTTTTTTTTTTTAAAAAGAAAAGAAAAGAAAAGAAAATATATCAATTGGAAAACTTTTTGCTATCTCTTTTTTCCAATTTACTAATAACCTCCTTAATTTTCATTTATATTTTTAATTTGGTATTTTGTTTCCCATCTCTATATTTGACACATCTGAATTGCAAGGGCCAAATTAGGAGAATGGGACAAATGACCTAGTGGAGGATTAAACTTAGACATCATCATCACATCCCAATGTCAGCTGAGCTACAAGCATCTTTTTTCCAACATAAGTAACTGATATTTACTTATAAATCAATCATATTTATATGTCAATCGATTATAAAGACATCTAAAGACAGTGTAACAAAGCATGCGCCTGAATAAAATATGTTAGGTGATTTGACACAATATTAAACAAATTTAACATTTCAACAATATGAACTTTTTTTTCTTTTTTTCCCTGTCTAAGTTATACTCTAGTTAAAGCAATAGTTGTTATTGTTAGGGGTAATGAATTTGTTAAGTCAGGATGAAGAAATAAATTAGTAACTTCCAACAATTAGATTATTGTTAATATGAGCTTTCTGTTCAAAATACATATTACCCTTTTTTTATATGTGAAGTGTGTGTGTGTATATATATATATATATATATATATATACGGCAGAAGATAAACCATGAATTTGGAAAAAAAAAGAAGCTACAACATACCTTCTTGCCATGGAGCCACCAGCAACACGTTGCCACATTCACGGTAACCATACGAATATATAGTCTGTCAATCTATTCAAGAACCTTATGTAAGCATTTCTCCAACGAGGCCAGAGAAGAATTGGCCCTATTAAGCCCCAAAATCCAGTGAAGTATCCTAGCCCCAAGCTCATGTATAGTGCCTCGTAGAAAATAGAATCTTCACCATTGACTGCTGGTTCTTGAGGCTTCACTGTGGTCTGATCTCCGGGACAACTTTTGTTAAGTTGTTCACCACAAAGATCAATATTTCCTTCAAAGCTAGAGGCATCAAAAGTTTCGAAATGTCTTCCTGATGGGATTCTTCCGGAAAGAGAGTTGTGTGACAAGTCTAATTTTCCTAGACCGTCAATATGAGAAAGAGAATAAGGAATTCTCCCAGATAAATCATTTCTTGATAAGTCAAGGGATTCTAGTGAACTTAAATTTCCAATCTGAGAAGGATTTTCTCCACTCAAGTTATTTCTCGATAAATTCAAAGAAACTAACCCAAGCAAATATCCAACCTCTTTTGGTATCTCACCCTTTAAATTCTTACTTGAAAGATCAATGCTCTTAAGCTTTAACTCTGGATCCTTGAATGCCTGTTCCACACCTTTCCACATCCATGTTATGTCAAGTATATAAATTTCATAATAAGAATAATTGGACCGGTATATATGATTTAGAGTTTCACTTCGGTTGATGCTCTTGTAAGACATTGCAGTAAAATTCCTTAAGCATGTTGGAATTCTTTTTGATAACTTATTCCTTGAAAGATCCAATAGTTGAATACACCTTAAATAGCAGAGTTGAATAGGAATATTTCCAGAAAAGTTATTCGCTCGCATGCTCAAGATCATCAATTGCTGCAACCTTTCTCCAATCCATGATGGAATTGGACCAGTCAACATATTTTCACCCACATCCAGCATAATTAAATTCCTGCAATTCTTCAAAGTGGAAGGCATCACACCCATTAAATTATTGTTTCGTAAAACAAACGCTTCCAATTGAACAAGGGTGCCCATGGACTTAGGAATCTTCCCTGACAATTTATTGTTGCTTAAATCAAGAAACAGTAATGGCTCTACCGATTTCCAACAGTCTGGAAGTTGTCCCGTTATTTGATTGTTTGATAAATCTAAAGTGGCCAAATTTGCAGTTGTGCTTTGGTCACATAAGAATGAAAACATATCTGAAAATTTATTGTCAGAGAGCTTCAGCTCAGAAGCTTGTAGCAAAAATGACGGAACTTTGCCCTCAAATTGATTCAAGTTCAGAATTATAGATGGTCCATGAGGAAGTTTCAATGGTATATTAGGAATTGCACCAATGAGATTATTGTGAGACATATTCAACATGTACATAATTTGCATGTTGTTCTAAAACCATTCTGGCACGGAATCATTAAGCCCATTATCAGATATATCCAGATAGGTTAAGGAACTTTGAGTCTGGAGCCAACTAGGAAAACTCAAACCTAGCTTGCAAGATGCTAGCTTCAAGTACCTTAATCGAAAAGGTGGAACCCAACTAGAGACAAATTTTAGAGACAACGAGTTGCATGATAAGGACAAATGTTCTAATTTGGAAAAATTAGAAAGATAAGATTCAGTGACATCACCCTCTAAAGAATTCCCCTCCAAGGATAAATCCTCCAACTCAGACAGCAATCTGATGCTTTTAGGTATCTTGCCAGTAATTTGGTTATAAGATAAATCCAAAGTCTGAAATATGTGTCTGTTGCACCATGAGGACTTTTGAATGAAGCTAGAAATTTTGCCATTTAACTTGTTATTTGAGAGGTATAAGCTCTGCAATCTGCACATGTTCCCGAAGAAAGACGGAATCTTGCCTTGTAGGTTGTTATTGGAGAGAGAAACAAATTCAAGACAGTTCATTACTTTCCCAAATCCATCTGGAATGGGACCTTCTAACAAGTTATAGTGAAGGTAAAGGGTATGAAGATTGGTGGTGAAGTTGAAAAGCCAGTAAAACATAGCAGATGTTTTCAACAGGTTGTGGGAGATATCAAGGAAGAGAAGAGAAGATGAAGAATTCATTATGGAAGCAGATGAGACAAGAAAACATCTATCCATAAGACTGCAATTTCGTAGATAAAGCTGTTGTAGTTTGGAGGTGAAATTAAAGTTACTTTGAAATATTGATGATGTTAGATTATTAAAAGAGAGGTCAAGGATTTTAAGAGATGAAAAATTTGGATAAAGATAAGATGACAAAGCAATGTTATTATGAGAAAAATGAAGAGCCTGAAGATTAAGGCTAAAATTGAACAACAATTGAAATGTTGAGGATGTTAGCACATTAGAAGAAAGATCAATGATAGTAAGAGAAGTAGAGAAGTTGGAATGAGAATGAAACAAAGATTTGATATCAGTATCTGAAAGAGAACAATCAACTAGCTTCAACTCTCTTAAGTTTGGAATGAGCTTACTGACAGTTTGTAGCCAATGATGAGAGGAGCTAAGATTATGTAATGAACTCAACTCAAGAATTGTTAAGGAATAGAGATTAGACAACCACTCTGCATTCTTAGCACATATATCAAAATTGCCACCTAGCCTAAGGGTATGCAAGAGAGGAAGATTCCCATTCCAAAAAGGGATTGCTCCAGAAAGAGTGTTACTTCCAAGATTAAGGTATTGTAGCTGTCTGAGATTCCCAAGTTGAAATGGGATTGTTCCCGAAAGATAATTGTCTCCAAGATCAAGATATTGTAACTGTCTGAGATTCCCAATCTGAAAAGGAATTGCTCCCCAAAGATTATTTTTCCCAAGGTCTAGATACCGTAGTTGTAAAAGATTTCCAAGTTTAGAAGGAATGCCCCCACCAAACAAAGAATACGAGAAATTGAGATACCTTAAGTTGGTGAAGGAGCCCATGAGTTGGGGGATGTGACTCCATAGAAATTCATTATTGCTAAGATCCAGATGTTCAATATGTTGCAAGTCAATCAGTGAAGTGAGATTGACTACACCTCTCAAATATTGTGTATCCGGACAACGAAGATCAAGTACTTGTACGTGACCTGTTTCATTGTTGCATTGAATGCCTTTCCATTTGCAACAATCTCTATTATTGTCATCGTTCTTCCATGTAGACAGCATGCCAGAGTAATCTCGGAGGCCTTGTTTGAAGTTGAGGAGTGCTTGTCTCTCCCTCTCTCTGCACGTTGCTTTGGCACTTTTTCCTGACCCGGTGAATCCCACAGTAAATCCTGAGGTATGCAATAAAAGCAGGAGCAAAGCATAAAATATTGTGAGAAAATGACGACTCATTATACTTTTGCTGATAAGAAATAATAATCTTAAGTAAGAGAAGAGTAAAATAAGAACAAGATAACAAGAGAGAGAATTATGATCGAGTTTTCCTCTTTCGCTTGTGAAGTATAAAAACTCGATGGCAAGATTTATAGTGAATTCTACGGCTGAATATGGATTCTCAGTTTACATTCAATGTGTACAGACTACTGACATTCACATTCTCAGTTCAAATCCAATTTGGAAAATCAACATTTTCTCAGAAGATTGAATCTGAATGCTATTAAAACAGCCGCAGCTTAGACCAGTACTGCACAATCCGTAGTCATCATTTTCTCATTCTATTTATTACCTGGGCCACAGCATAGCCTCAAAATTCAAAATCACTTGTGTCAGCATTTTCGTAGAAACGTGCCACGCGCCATCCAATTGGGACAATCGAATAAGAGCTGTACTAAAACAATCTACAATTTAATTAGAAACATTTTGGATGGATGGATCAGGAAATTTAACTTGTAATTTACTACTTGATTAGTTTAATTTTAGTTTGTTGAATGAAATTAAGATATTTAATAAATGCATTAATTTCAATAGCTAATAATTTATAAGGTTATAGTTTCTTTTTTTTTATTTTTATGATTACTGTCTTAATATATATCTTTATTATTTTAATTTTTAACAAAATAATTAATCTTTAAAAAAATAATAATAATTTAAAATTTATAAAAAAATCTAAAGCTATAATTATTCAAAAAATTATTTTTATTTACACGTATATGAGATTGAAATGAATAAGTTTAGTACTTTTAATTTTTAGTCCACAAATATGTATTTAAAATTGTAGATGCATAAAAAGTTTCCAAATATTTATTAACTGATGATATCAAAAAATTTATTAAATAAAATGAACTATGAATAAAATACTTAAATACTTGATACTTAATTACAATTTCATAGTAATTTTTTTACCATATTATTTGATTAATCAATATTTAAAGCAGTTAAATATTGTTTTGGATGTGATTAACCTAGGCCCAAGGTCTAACACATGTCATCAAGTTAGCACCTCATGACTAAAATGGTGTGATGTAGTAGGCAGATAACTATGTCCTTTAAGTATGCAGTCAGGAGTTCAATCCCTAGTCTATGTGCATAAAAGAACATATATTGGGAGCTGTCGACCCTTAAATGGACTCAGTACCTTGAGGATTAGTCTCTAGCTATCGGCAAAGAGATAACCTAATTCAGCAACTCATGCTACCGTAAGCTACCAATTTGGGGAACTATTGTTCTGGGCCTAACTTAGCGCAAGCCCAACTAGGACCAATTTTTCCAATCGAAGCCTAATCACATGAACAACTTAGAAAGTCCCATATAATCCTCCAACAGTATTAACTATAGCTCTCCTACCAACTAAGGAACAATTCAAAGACCCCTCCTATCCCGCCAAGAAATAATATCCTTAATATGAAGAAGATAATGACTTTATCTTAAATTATCTTATCAAGAGAGGCCTATAAACTTTCATCACACCTACTAAGAACTATAGCTTAGAAGCAACAACGAGAACAAGTTACCCTCAAAATTCGACGTGAAGGCTTGTGAGAAGTACATGAAAGCTCGCTTAGGTCACGCTAGAACAAATGGTATATTTCATTAAACTATACTAAGTTAATGGTCCAAGGATCAATTGAGACATAGTATAATTTTTTTATAAGTTTGGAGAACACTATCATACCAAGATACATTAAAATGGTAAGTATAATCTATCTATAATCTATTTATAATATATAAATCTTGAAGTGCGAAACATGACATTAACAACCAAGCTCATTGTTTCTTGACACATCAACATTTTAGATGTTGTGTCTTAAGGTGATTCAATACTTTAATTTGTTATTTTCTCTTAACCAATATATATCCACATCAACAACTCCTATTATTTTTAGTTTTTCAAATGAATAAGAAGTCATTGATTAAATTCTACAAAATAAATATTAGTTACTCAAATATTAAATTTATTTTCAAATTTTGTCTTCAGTTTCAATATTCATCATCGTCTTTTATTATAATTCATGACTCAACTTCAACAGTTACATCATTCATCATTTATTATTTTTCAATTTTCCTTCTTTATTTGCTAATAATTTTCAAACAACTTTCTTTATATCCTTATATTACCAAAAAAATCTATTCAACTATTCCTTTGCCTATAGATTAGAAATAAGAAGAAACAAACTGATCAAGGAGTCCTTCCTTATAGCCTATTTTTATGTACTCAGGCTATGTTGCATTGGATTTTGTCTTATAGTCTTTTATAATCTTTAAGTTGTGGAGTAGAAAGATGAAAGAAATCAAGATTGAAGTAGTAAAAGGTAGCAGTTAGCAACAACTAATGAAGGTAGTATGTTAACTAGCTTGGCTATGATTCAAGTGCATATAAAGTTGGGCTAAATATATGTGACTTTTCATTAATTCATTTCTAAAATTGAGATGGTTTCACAATATAGTACTTTTCTAATTGTATATTGTAGAGCTCTCAGTATTGTTAATAATGTTTATGTATAATGGTGTCAAAAATTTGTTTTTTATATCTATATTGTAAGTCCTTTTCCATTTGTACTTATTGATAATATTATAAGTACAATAGGAAGGTTAAGCCACCAAAGTACTTATTTTCTTAATCATGTGCATTAGTCATTTCAATGGACCCAATTTTCCATTTCAATGATAACCATGCAAACCTTATTCTAAGCTATATCATGAAAATCACATCCTATTATTATATTATACTTTTGGATTTTGATTTGGGTATACAAGAGGTTACAAAAATTCCTTTACAATTATTTTATTTTTTAAAAATTACATGGTATATGTTAGAAAGTATTGAATGAAAGATAGTGGGTAGCATATTACATGATTAAATTTATTATTAATATTTCATGAGGGTTATGGGTGTTTCCCTGAACTTATTTCTTCCTTATTTCTTGCTAGCTTTATTTCCTTTCATTACTTAGTTGATAAATATATATTTTTCACAAAAAAAATTCATAACATATCATTTAAACGGCTCAAATACTCCAATCTTTTAAAACAACACGCAAAAAAGAGTATATTCTTTAGTGTTTAAAAGTAAAATAAGAACAAGCATAGAAAAAAGTAAAAGGAAAACACAGAATGTTATTTTTAAGATTAAAGGCCATTTATATATGGAGTGTACATTTTTTTTGAAGTCGTACAATGTTTTTGATTTTGTGATAAAAAAAAAAAGACAAATAAGGTATCATAATCCTATATATATATTTAAAAGTTTTTTCTTCCAAAACTTATTTGTGTTTTTTCTGATTTTTTCACAGGGAGTGTCATTCTTCAACACTTAGTGCATATTGTCCACATCGTTTGATTTATCTTTGGCTATGTACATTGTTAGATTAATTTTTTTTACACAAGTTCATAAACAGTATAATATATTTACACAGTTTCATTGTCACTTTTCTACATCAATTTAATGTGAGATATATATTTATTTAAAACAAAAAAATCATTGAATTTAAACTCAATTTAATTATATATATATATATATATATATATATATATATATATATATATATATATATATATATATATATATATATATTATTTATTAATATATACTTTTATTATGTTCACGTACGTCGTAGTCAATACATGGGACTTCTTTCAACAATAAATATATAAAACAAAAAAGGATGAATATCATACATATTATGGACTATCAAATAAAAAATAATTAACATTAGTGTGAAGACTTAAAGTTAGTCTTTAATTTGTAGAAATATACCTCACACAAATATACCTTAGTTCTGTCTTTGCTTATCAGTATGGAAGGGGTGGGGTTTTGTTCGGTTTCTATCGGTGATGAATAATTAATATCCAATTCTACACTCCTCACAATAGCATAAGCCCACCTTTACTCAATTTTATTATTTTTTATAAATATAATTTTGTACTTTTTTAAATAAATTATATACCAAATACATTTCAAATTAAATAATACACAAAAAGTAACAATTTTAAAATCGAACATATTTATAGGATAAACATGAAACTTTAACTTTATAGTTTAATTATTATCAAGATGATGTCGATTATTTAATTATTATCTAGATGATGTCGTGATTAAGTTCAAGACATCTATTTTTATCCTGACGACTACTTGCATATAACAAAAAGTCCATTATCTCTTACCTGAATGCGATCTAATTTGGTTTTTTTCTCAGTGATAGGGTGTCATGGATTGGTTATAATGACCTGGATGATTATTCACTTCTAATGTCTAATCCATATTATGGATTAGAAAATTAAGCACATCAATCATATTAAAAGAGAATAAATGAACTTAGTTCAAAGGCTTTAAATTATTGATTTTCCTAGTTCAATTTATTTTATAGATAAGAAAATTAGACACAAATCACACGAAAAAAGGAAAAATGAAACTAGTTCAAAGACTTTAAATTATTGATCTTCTTACTAATCCATTTTATGGGTTAGAAAATTAAGCACACCAATCACATAAAAAGACAAAAATGAAACTAGTCCAAAGACTTTAAGAAATTGATCTTCCTAGTTCAATTTATTTTATAGGTTAGAAAATTAGTACATATGAAAATAGAAAAAATGAAACTAGTTCAAAGACTTTAAGTTATTGATTTTCCTTGTCTAAACCATTTTATAGGTTAGAAAATTAACTACACCAATCACATGAAATGAGGAAAAAAGAAACTAGTCCAAAGACTTTAAGTTATCGATCTTTCTAGTCTAATCCATTTTATGGTTTAGAAAAGTAGAACACCAATCACACGAAAAAAGAAAAAAATGAAACTAGTTTGAAGACTTTAAGTCATTGATCTTCCTAGTCAAATCCATTTTATGGGTTAGAAAATTAACTACACCAATCACATGAAAAGAGGAACATGAAACTAGTCCAAAGACTTTAAGTTATTGATCTTCCTAGTCTAATCCATTTTATGGTGTCACAACCAGGGTCACGACCTGATGGCGGAAAAGAAAAAAATCAGAGGAGTCGTCACTATGATTTATTAAGGATAAACCATAGAAAAACCTACGAATGATGGTCTTGAACCGAGAGAAAGGTTTGGGAGTTCTTTACGTGTAAGGAAGGTATTAACACCCTACACATCCATCAAAAGATGGTTACCTTTTTATCCTAATGTGTGAAAGTCTTATCTCTTAATTTTTTGTCATTTTATTTTTTAGAAAAAAGATTATTTATTTTTTAGGTTTTTGAGATCGACAGGAGTGGGCCCCTGCTCCTACGTATCCTCTAATGCAATGAGGAACTCAGACTCACGTAGTTCTCTTGCTTGAAAAACGCTTGGTTGGTTGATTTTTTATTATTTTTATTGTTATTTGGTTATTATTTTATTTATTTTAGTATGGTAAAGGCATTTCTCAATAACCAAATTAGAAGTGCATCTAAAGTGGTTATCAATATACCTTTTAAGATTTCATAATAGTCAAATAGGAAGTGCATCCCAAGTGACTATTTAAAATCCCTTTGAAAAAGGAAAGCAAAATATTGTAAAATCCTTAATATTGTAAGAATATTTAACAAATTTAATTTTTATTATTTTTTATAAATTGTAAAGGCATACTTAATAACCAAATTGAAAGTGCATCCAAAATGGTCATCCATATACCCTTTAAGATTTTCATAATAGTCAAGTTGGAAGTGCATCCAAGGTGACTATTACTAAAACCCTTTGTCAAAAAATTTTATTATTATTTTACTTAAAACATTATTATTATTATTAAAAAAGGGGAATGATAATCAAATAAGAAATGCATCTTAAATGATTAGCATTAATATTAAAAACTTTAATAATGTCCAAATAGGAAGTGCATCCTAAGTGGCTATTATTAAGTTTAATGATTTAATATTATTTTATTTGTTTACTTAGTCATTTTTGTATTAGGGAAAACTAGTAGACCAAAAGAGGGGCCAAGCCCATTAGCGTGTTCGGGCCTCAAAGAAAGGGGGTAAACCCCTCCTGTATCCACCATTCAATTTTCCAAATGAGCTCCTTGTGCCCGAGAGAGAGAGAGCTGTGGCACCAGTGGATGAGCCCGAATTTCATGTCGTAGCCATGACGGGGAACGATGCTCGCGCGGCGATGGTTGACGGCGATGGAGTGAAATGTCGAGTCGTCGGGGCGCGAGGCGTGACGGGAACGTCCACTACGCTGGTAACAAAGTTGCGGAGGCTCTCGAAAAACGGCGCAATGTCTTGCGCCAACGATGACGGCGCAAGGTATTGCAATGTCGGCAAGAGCTCGCGAAGGCGTGCGGGGAGTCACGGTGGGCGGTGGAGGTGCTGCGACGCTGGAGAGAACTCGCGACGCTGTGCAGAGGACCGTAGTGACTAACGGACCATAGATCTGGATTCGCGATTTCGTTTAGGTCTTGATTATTCTAACTGCACAATATGATTTTGGAGTGGATTTGAAAAGGCATTTTCATAGAATCACAGGCGATGAATTGATGTATACCAACGGTGTGTGTGTGCTTGCGTAATACGCGTTATCTATGTGATTAAATTAAGATGCTCCAGTATATGAATGCTTTACGGTTTGAAGCTGTAAATTACTGTATTGGTATATTGATTTGGCTGAATAGAACAAAAATATGTAGATATGAGCAATTAGGTGTCGATACTAATTATTAGCTCAAAGAATGAAACACGCATTGACGTATGCGAAGGTGAGTGCATCGTGTTGATCAAAATAGCTATCGATATAGATTCCTCCATTATCTTTAAGGCGAAGAGAAGCTTGCATTATAATCATGAAACAGTCAAAGGAGTCTAGCAACATTCAGATGAATTAAGCACTACATAATTAATAGTAAAAATTCATCCACACATCCAAGAATAACACGAACAGGCCATTATCAAAAGAGAATTGAAGCATTGGGAAAACAGAGTTTAGGAGGAAGAGAGAATACCACCATAGCTCCCCGAATCTATGACTGAGTCTCTACTCCGTGGCTTTCCTCTCACGTCATAGTCTAGCTTCCTCCTTCCTCTGTTCTCGTTTTTCTCCTCTTCAATCTCCCCTCAGCTTTTCTCTCTAATCTTTTCAAAAAAATCAAAAGTCTCCTGCCTTTTCAACCTATTCTATATTTATATCCCTCTCAAACGTGCCTTGCAAGTTTTTTATTTTGAAAGACCAAATGCTAGCCTTGCCCCGTTTTTCCTTTCTGTCTGTTGTTATTTCGTTTTTGTTTGATGATGATGGGCCTGATTTGCTAGGCCCAACAAGAAGAACTCACTAATTCATGCATTTAAATTGGCTATGGGCCTAATTCTTTTCTAGGCCTTAAACCGTTTTGGCCCAATGAACATAGGAGAAAGATTTTATTCTTATTTTTATTTCCTATTGTATTCATTATTATTATTATTATATTATTACTATTATTTATTTATTTATTTATTGCATGAATTTCCCGGACAAAATTGGGTATTCACATATGGGTTAGAAAATTAACACACCAATCACCTAAAAAAAAGGAAAAATGAAACTTGTTCAAAGACCTTTAGTTATTGATCTTCATAGTCTAATCTATTCTATGGGTTAGAAAAGTAAGCACAACAATCACATGAAAAGAGAAAAAAAGAAACTACTCCAAAGACTTTAAGTTAATGATCTTCCTATTCTAATTCATTTTATGGGTTAGAAAATTAACACACCAATTACACACACAAAAAAAAAATGAAACTAATCCAAATACTTAGATTTATCATGGTATACATACATCTCAAATCATAAGCTCATTATTTAAAAAAATGAAAAACATACAAAGAGAGAAAGAACCAATTGTAATAGAATGATGCAAAATATTTTACCTTTATATTGTAAATAAAGGTTGTCATAATTTTCAAGAGATTAGGCCTCCTCAACTATTTCCTTCGTTAAGTGGATTCGTATGAAACTCCCTGTTTTTAGATTGATTCCTTAGTTAGTTTTTTTTTTTTTTTAGCCTTATTATTATGTTGATAATATATAAAAAATTGTAAACTAAGTATATCATTCACTTATACAATTTGGTTGGATGGCCATCCTACCTCCCCCCAAAACATTGTACAATTTAATTATAACCATTTATTTCAGTGAATGAATATGACTAAATATTTTAAGAAAAAAGGAACATCTTATTCCGGTTTCTATTATTTTCCACATTCCAAATATATTTTCACAATTTTCCTAAAACTACTAGTCAGGGATTGCAAATAATCTATGGTGCTGTTGTTATGTTGGATGTTGAGTCTTTGTTATTATTAGAATAATCTGCAGTCACGTATCAAGACGACCAACTAATCTTAGATTAGTTGAATCCAATAATTATGTTAAATCCATACAAGTAAGAGACATGAAATGAAATGCATCCTTAGTCGTTCCAAAGCAGGAAGGTATTTCCATAGGCATCTCACAAAATTCTCATTCTTGTAAGAACTGAAATCAATTTCGATTGGTTTTGAGAGATGGTAATTGTGAAGGAAGCATACAAAATTTGTTACAAGAAAATTGTTCTGGATTGTGTTAGGAAGAATATCCAACCCAATCCCCTTTACTGTAGCCAGTGATTCGACGTTTTGGTGAGGCTGTAACTTGCACAATTTGTGATTTAACGCAATCATCACCCCGAAATTCGATCATTTTGCTTTGTGATGTGTGTACTGTGCTGTACATAGTAAGGGGCCTAATTGACTTCCTGTGCTCACAGTCTGCTAGAAAAATCGTAGTGCTTTTGCTTAATTTTCCCCGAGATGCTTCCTTCATTTTTATTTTTTCTGTTTTTAATATTTTAACGCAGAGTTCAAACAGAAGAAGATCCAAATAAAAAAGGTAACCAATATAGTGTGCGTTCAATTAATCATCTTTTAGTTCTCTTTTACTTGTATGTAGAGATATTTCATTTTAACCGTGGTAGTAACAGAGGCATTATCTCATTCAGTCATTTTACATGTGCCAGGCCGGTCCTGACATTTTGCGGACGCAGGGCAAAATAATAAATAAGGGTCTCTTATGTGTAAGTATTAAAAATATAAACATATATTACATAAAAAAATAGACACATAATTTAATTAAAAATGATATTTTTATCACATTAAACAAATAACATAATTTTAACAAATTTTAAAAAAGATGTATAATATTTTTCATTCAATTTACTTCCACACTATCTTTATCATCGACAAAATATTATCATCTTAAATTAAATTTTACATGAATTTTTGCTCTTTATTAATATACTAACTTTTAATTTTATCTAGTACTTTAGCTTATGTATTGTACAAGTTAAAGATTTATTTTTATATAATTATAATTATAATTCATAATAAATAATTTTTAAAATTTTAAATTATATATTATTAAATTTTATAATAAATAAATATTTTTAAATATATAAATTATATTTTATATTTATGATATATAATTTAAATTGTGATATAATGTTGTTTTTAAATTAAAACGAATAGTTGATGAAGAAAATCAAAAAGATACATGGAGGTAGTTTGAGATAATTGAGAAAAATGTTTTTTGATTAATTGTAGAGAATATGTGTAAAATGCACCTTTCAAGAAAAGGAGAAAAGGGTTGAAATTTTCTAATTGAAAGAGTGAGGGCTATACTATCCAGTTAGGATTTTTGAATTAATGTGTAGGAGTAGAGTCCTTTATAATTTGAGTTTTTGTTTGTTTTTTTATAAAAAAAAACAAAAACTCTAAGTCTACACATTATTATATATCAACTACATATTTGTCATAATGAGTTAGAAATTCATTTAACATGAACTAATGAATGTAATACATCATAAAAAAAAATAACAATTAAGATAATAGTACTTTATAATCACATATCACATTTTATTTAATATAAAAAAAGAAACATGATAAGTGATAGTAATTTATATTTATTTATAAAAATAACATAAAATAATATAATTTTTTTTATCACACAACTATATAATTTTTTGGGTCCCTCCCAGCCATGGCCTTGGGCAATTGCACCTACAAGGCCCAGGGCCGGCACTGACATGTGCTTGGTCAAAAGGTTCTGTTGAATGTATGTAGTGCTGCAACTGATCCATTGTTTTCCTCTCGTGTTATAATTTCGTCTTCGGGTAAATTTCTTATTCAGTGATCACTATTGCCGCGGTGGATTTTCTGCAGAGGCATTTACTCACTAGTCACTTTGGTTATAAGACATTAAATTTATATGTTATTTATAATAGAATGACCATGGAGGGAGGGTACTCAAACTACACATTCTGGCAGCATCTCTGTCATGTGCAACTTTGCCATTGTCAAAGACAAAAGGGTGAATATAAAGCGAATAATAACTAACACCAAGAAGACCATAATTTCCATAGTAAGTAACATTGTACCAATATATACGACTTTGAGTTTCACTTCCGTTGATGCTCTTTTCTGACATTGCAGTAAAATTCTTTAAGCATGTTGGAATTCCTTTTGATAACTTATTCCTTGAAAGATCCAACAATTGAATATGCTTCAAATAACAAAGATGAAGGTGAAGATTTCCAGAGAAGTGATTCCCTCGCATGCTCAAGATTATCAATTGCTGCATACTTTCTCCAATCCATGATAGTATTGGACCGGACAACATATTTTCACCCACATCCAGCATAATTAGATTCCTGTAATTCTTCAGAGTGGAAGGCAATTCACCCATTAAACTATTGTTTTGCAAAACCAAGGCTTCCATTTTAACGAGGGTGGCCATGGACATAGGAATTTTCCCTGACAATTTATTGTTGCCTAAATCGAGAAACAGTAACAGGTCTACAGATTTCCAACAATCTGGAAGTTGTCCCTTTATTTGATTGCTTGACAAATCTATAGTGGCCAAGTTTGCAGCTGTGCTTTGGTTACATAAGAATGAAAACAAATCTGAAAATTTATTTTCAGAGAGCAAAAGCTCCGAAGCTTGCAGCAAAAATGTCGGAACTTTATTCTCAAATTGATTTGAATTCAGAATTATAAATGGTTTCATAAGAAGCTTCAATGGTATATTAGGAATTGCACCAGCAAGATTGCTGTGTGATATATTCAACATTAACATATATTGCAATTTATTCCATAACCATTTTGATACGGAATCTATTAAGACTTGATCCATTGTATAGACAGTTAGTTAGAATTGCCAATGCAGTTAGGACAGTTATTCAGTTAGTACAACTGTTAGTACAGTTGGCCATACAGCTGGTAGGTTAGATGTAACTTGAGTTAGATGTATCTTGATCTACATTGATGGACCCTTGTATATAAAAGGGAATCCACAATACTCTTGACTGTTCTGCATTTTCATTCAATAATATTCAGTTAGAATGAGATTCATTTTCGTTTTCTTTCTTCTTTCTTTGGTTTTGCTATCTTCACTATCTGTATTCGTATGATGGTATCAGAGCTCATTCATTGAGCCCTGCTGCGCATCCTCTTCCTCATGCCTAGGAACAACAACGGTGAACCTTCGACGGATCTGTCACAGAACCCTTTGAGCGTCTACTACGTACATCCGGGAGAAAATCCAACGGCAATTCTCGTTAATCCTTCTCTTACTGGCGGAAACTACTATTCATGGGCAAGATCGATGAAAAGAGCTTTGATCACGAAGAACAAATGGCGTTTTCTTGATGGAAGTATTGAAATACTAGACAACTTTGATCCAACCCATGAAGCGTACGACATATGCAATAACCTTGTATATTCATGGATTGTGAATTCAGTTTCAAGCTCGATTGCTACTAGTATCATGTATATGGAACATGCATTAGAGGTATGGAGAGATCTGAAAGATCACTTTTCGAAGGGAGATCGCGTACGTATGGTTGAATTGCAACAAGAAATATATGGATTCAAACAGAATACGATGTCGGTAACTGATTACTTTACTGAATTAAAGGCTTTGTGGGAAGAATTGGAAATTTACAGACCTATACCTTTGTGCACTTGCGCTATGAGGTGCACCTGTGATGCGATGAAGAATTCCAGAAAATTTAGGGAAGAAAATTACGTGATTAGGTTTCTCATGGGACTAAATGAGAACTCTGGAGTGATTAAATCACAAATCCTCATCATGAATCCATTGTCTACTTTGGCAAACGTCTTTTCAATGGCTGTTCAACAAGAAAGGCACAGTGGTATGCACTTTGTGAAAGAAAATTCAATAGCTGTGAATCTTGTAGATGGGAGAAGATTTAGTGGTAGAGGCAGAGGCGGTTATGGTGGAAAAGTCTGTACCTATTGTGGGAGGATAGGACATACAGTGGAAACATGCTATCGAAAGCATGGCTTTCCACTCGGTTTCAAATTCAGAAACAATAATTCTACAGCAAACTTTGTGGGAAATGAAGAAGTAGATTGTAAGTTTGAAATTGGTAGTGATAGGGAGCAATCGTCATCAGCTACTGTTACGTTCACTCAAGAAGAGTATAAGGTTTTGATGTCTCTGCTGCAATCCAATGGGCAAAAGAAGATGGCTGATGCTATCCACAGCATTAGTCAAATCCATTCATTACCAGCTGCAAACAGTAAAGAAATTCAAGAAGGAGGTAACTTTTCATGCTTCAATACTAGGAGATATTCAAATTGTTGGATACTGCATAGTGGTGCTACTGACCACATTTGCTCATGTTAGATTTGTTCTATTCGTATAATGAAATTGGACCTATTTCAGTTAGATTACCAAATGGTAACGACGTTTTAGCTAGAATTTTTCGAAAAGTATATATTGGGGATTTAATCATGCTTTCAGATGTGTTGTATTTACCCCCGTTCAGTGTAAATTTGCTCTCTTTTTCGAAGTTGGTGAAACAAGTTGGGTGTCTCGTTACTTTCTCTGATGAAAAATGTATCATATAGGACAAAGCACGGAGGATGATTGGTTTGAGTGAATTAAATGAAGGTTTATACTACTTGGATACAAATAAAGTACAACAACTTGTCTCAACGACTACTTCTTAATTTCAAGATAAGTCTACTTATAGTTCAGTTTCCATTCCTAGGTCAGCTTTTTGGCATTTTAGACTTGGTCACACATATGCTGTCAAACTTGAAATTTTGAAAAATATATGTCCCTCTATTCATATTAATAAAGATGCAATTTGTGACATATGTCATTTTCCAAAGCAAAAGAAAGTTCCTTTTCTACTAGTTTGAGTAGAGCTGGTTCTATTTTTGAGCTTTTACACATGGATTTGTGGGGCCCCTTTTCCAGCACCACTATACACGAACACAGATATTTTTTAACCATTGTTGATGATTTTAGTAGATACACTTGGCTTGTTCTGTTGAAAGGTAAACATGAGACTCAAAACCAGATTGAAAAGTTTGTTTTATTGATGGAAAATCATTTCAAAGTAATAGTAAAAACAGTTAGGAGTGATAATGGTCCTGAGTTTTCCCTACCTTCCTTTTATGCTAAGAAAGGAATCTATAATCAAAAGAGTTGTGTAGAAACTCCACAATAAAACGGGAGAGTGGAGAGAAAGCACCAGCAAATTCTTAATGTAGCAAGAGCACTCTTGTTTCAAGCTCACTTGCCAGCAAAGTTTTGGGGCTATGCAGTTATCCATGTTGTACACTTGATTAACAGAATGCCCACAAAAGTTGTACAAAATCAAATTCCTTATACCCTCCTACATGGAACGCACCCTGACTTAAATGAGTTATGGGTGTTTGGATGCTTATGCTTCATGTCTACACTTAGCACACAAAGAAAAAAGTTCAGCAGCAGGGCTAGGAAGTGCGTCTATTTAGGTCATAGGCCTAATGTTAAAGGATGGGTTGCCTATGATCTCAGCAGTAAGGAAATTGTGACATCCAGAAATGTACAATTTTGCGAGTCAGTGTTTCCATATGAAGAAAGAGCAGCTTCCCATAGATGGACATACTTGGATCAAGAGACAAGGCTTAATGCTAATCATCATCAAATGTTTGATGAGATAACTGCACTTGAAACCATTCTCATTTCAGATGAAGTAGAACATGAAACAAACACCCCAGCTGAACCTGAATCACATGAATCCATAGTATAGGACACACAATTTAGTCCTTGCACCCTTGAAGAAGTTGATAAGCAAATAAGAAAGTCTACTCGAGTCAAAAGGAAACCGTCCTATCTACTGGACTATCAATGCAATAACGCATCCAACAATGTTAGATACCCAGTCTCAGACTATATGAGTTATCAAAGGCTATCCTTCACCCATCAAGCATGTTCCTTATCTATTCTTTCTGAACATGAACCAAGCAATTATAATGAAGCTTGCCAGCATAGGTGCTGGATTGATGCAATGCAAAAGGAATTGAAGGCTCTTGAAGAAAATAAGACATGGTCCCTTGTTGACTTGCCAAATGGAGTGAAGCCTATAGGAAGTAAATGGGTCTATAAAATAAAAAGAAGAGCAAATGGTAGTATTGAAAGATATAAAGTTCGGTTAGTTGCTAAGGGATACAACCAAGTGGAAGGGCTAGACTTCTTTGAAACGTTTTCCTTAGTGGTAAAAATGACCACTGTCAGGTTTATGCTCGCACTAGCTTCAGTTAATGAATGGATAGTTGAGCAGCTTGATGTCAATAACGCTTTCTTACATGGAAATCTTTATAAGGATGTGTATATGCAGATCCCTCAAGGACTAAATACTGAAATAGGAAGAAAAGTCTACAAGCTTAGAAGTCCCTCTATGGACTTAAACAAGCTAGTAGAAAATGGAATGAAAAGCTCACTTCGGTCCTCATGAATGCTGGTTATATTCAAGCAACCTCAGATTACTCATTGTTCACCAAACGTTGTGGCAGCTCCTTTACAGCACTTTTAGTCTATGTGGATGACATAGTACTTGTAGGAAATTGCCATGCGAAAATTGGTGCAATTAAAGGTACACTAGATTCTCTGTTTGGCATCAAAGATTTAGGGACCTTAAAGTGTTTCTTGGGGCTTGAAGGTGCTCATTCAAAGAAAGGAATCAGCTTGTGTCAAAGGAAATACTGTTTGGAATTGTTAGCTGAAACTGGTCTACTTGCTTGTAAACCAGTCTCTACTCCCTTTGATGCAACTACCTGCTTATATCAAGACGATGGGCCACTTTATGAAGATGTCAGTTCATACAGAAAACTCATTGGTAAGCTTCTGTACCTTACCACAACCAGACCTGATATTTGTTTTCCAGTACAACAGCTTAGCCAATTCCTAGACAAGCCCACCATGACCCATTACAAAGCTGCTCAGAGAGTTCTTAGCTACTTAAAAGGCAGTCCAGGCATTGGTTTGTTTTTCTCTAAAACCTCTACACTACACATCAAGGGGTTTTTTGATGCAGATTGGGTTGGATGTCCAGATACCAGGAGATCTATCTCTAGCTTATGTTTCTTCCTTGGTGATTCGTTGATTTGCTGGAAGTCAAAGAAACAAAACACAGTAGCTAGATCTTCCTCAAAAGCCGAATATAAAGCATTGGCATCTATTAACTGTGAGCTTCTCTGGTTGAGCTACCTGATCAAGACTTTCAAATCCATTGTCCTAAGCTCCCTACTCTTTACTATAACAATCAAAGTGCCATTCATATTGCCAGCAATCCAGTGTTCCACGAAAGAACCAAACATCTGGAAATGGACTGCCACTTTGTGAGGGAGAAGTTACAAAGTGGGTTCATGAAACTCCTGCCCATAACGAGTGAAGATTAGACAGCAGATTTATTCACCAAGGCCTTGCTTCTAGTGCTCTTCTGGAGACACATTCACAAGCTGGGACTGTTGGATATTTTCTCAGTCTCCAGCTTGCGGGGGGGTATTAAGACTTGATCCATTGTACAGACAGTTAGTTAGAACTACTAATGCAGTTAGGACAGTTATTCAGTTAGTACAGCTGTTAGTACAGTTGGCCATACAGCTGGTAGGTTAGATGTAACTTGAGTTAGATGTATCTTGATCTACATTGATGGACCCTTGTATATAAAAGGGAATCCATAATACTCTCGACTGTTCTGCATTTTCATTCAATAGTATTCAGTTAGAATGAGATTCATTTTCGTTTTCTTTCTTCTTTCTCTGGTTTTGCTATCTTCACTATCTGTATTCGTATGAGAATCATTAAGCCCATTATCGGAAATATCTAGCCACAATAAGGAACTTCGAGTTTGGAGCCAACTAGGAAAACTCGGACCTAGCTTGCAAGATGCTAGTCGCAAGCTTGTTAATTGAAAAGGAGGGACCCGGTTAGAGACAAATTTTCAAGATAACGAGTTCTCTGATAAGGGTAAGTATTCTAATTTGGAAAAATTAGAAAGATGAGATCCAGTGACATCACCCTCTAAAGAATTCCCCTCCAAGACTAAATACTCCAACTCAGATAGCAATGTGATACTTTTAGGTATCTTGCCAGTAATTTGGTTGTAAGACAAATCCAGACTTTGAAATATGTGTCTGTTGCACCATGAAGAATTCTGAATGAAGTTAGAAATTTCCCCATTCACCTTGTTACTTGAGAGGTATAATTTCTGCAATCTGCACATATTCCCGAAGAAAGAAGGAATCTGGCCTTGTAGTTTGCTCAAGGAGAGGTCAAGAACTTGAAGAGAGTTCATTACTCTTCCAAATCGATCTGGAATTGGATCTTCTAACAAGTTAGTCATAAAGGTAAAGGGTATGAAGGTCAGTGGTGATGTTAGAAAGCCAGTATAACATAGCTGATGATTTCAACAAGTTATCGGAGAGGTCAAGGTTGAGAAGAGAAGAGGAAGAATTCATTGTGGAAGTAGATGAAGCAAGAAAACTTCTATCCAAAAAACTGCAGTTTCGTAAAAGAAGCTCTTGTAGTTTGGAGTTGAAAATAAAATTGCCTTCAAATATTGATGATGTTAGATTATTAAAAGAGAGGTCAAGGATCTCAAGAGATGGAAAATTTGGATAAGGAGGAGATGACAAAGCAATATTATTATTAGAAAGATAAAGCTCTCGAAGATTAAGGCTAAAGTTAAACAAGAATTGAAGTGTTGATGATGTCAACATATTAGAAGAGAGATCTAGGATGGTAAGATAAGTGGAAAAGTTTGATTCAGAATGAAACACAGATTGAACATCAGTATCTAACAGGCCACATTGAACTAACCTCAACTCTCTTAAGTTTGGAATAAGCTTCCTGATAGTTTGTAGCCACTGACCAGAGGAGCCTTGATCAAGTAATGAACTCAACTCAAGATTTGTTAAGGAATGGAGATTAGACAACCACTCTGCATCCTTAGATTTTATATCGAAATTGCCACCTAGCCGAAGAGAATGAAAGATAGGAAGATTCCCTATCTGAAAAGGAAGTATTCCAGAAAGAAAGCTGCTTCCAAGATTAAGATATTCTAACTGAGATTCCCCATCTGAAATGGGATTGCTCCCAAAAGCATATTTCCTCCAAGATCAAGATATCGCAACTGTCTGAGATTCCCAATATGAAAAGGAATTGCTACCCAAAGATTATTTTTCCTTAGATCTAGATACCGTAGTTGTGAAAGATTTCCAATTTTAGAAGGAATCCTCCCACCAACTAGAGAATCCGAGAGATTGAGATATTTAAAGTTGGCGAATGAGCCCATAAATTCTGGGTGATTAAGATTCAGAGACCCGTAGCTGAGGTCCAAATATTCCAAATTTTGCAAGTCAATCAATGAAGTGAGATTGGTTGTACCTGTCAAATATTGTGTACCCTCACCACGGATATGAAACATGTATACATGACCAGTTTCACTGTTGCATTGAATGCCTTTCCATTTGTAACAATCTCCATTATTGTCATCGTCCCTCCATGTAGACAGCATGCCAAAAACATCTAGGAGGCCTTGTTTGGAATTGAGGAGTGCTGGTCTCTCCCTCTCTCTACACTTTGCTTAAGCACTTTTACTTGACTCGTTGAAACCCACAGTAAATCCTGAGGAATGCAATAAAAGCAGGAGCAGAGCATAAAATATTGTAAGAAAATAAGCACTCATTACAATTTTGCTGATAAGAAATAGTCTTAACTAAAAGCAAGATAATGCAAGAGAGAACTATGATAGAGTTTTTTTCTTTCTCTTGTGAAGTTTAAGATGTCGATGGCAACATTTATATTGACAATAGTCCTATCAACATTTATATTTCCAAATTATAATTTGATTTAATTGTATTTTTTTTCTTTTAAGTATTGTAATTGTGCCTTTTAAATCCCTTTAACTTTTCTCTTATTATATTTAAGTCCCTCCAAAGTTAATGAATTTTCAAAAGTAGAAAAGAAATTAATTAATGAAGTGTTAAAGGTGGGGATTGAACCCCTACTCTTGAAGTCCATCAAAAACACTAAAATTACTAAGCTAATAAATTTATCTAATATGTGAATGAAAATTATATTATATATAACTTAAACAGGAGACTAGAATTGCACATATATTTTCTACTACTGAATTAAATATTATTAACATTATATAAATTAATAATATTAAAATTAATACTAATAAATATAAATTAATAAAATATACAAAGGACCAAAATTACACATATATTTACTACTAGTAAATAAAGAATATAATATTATAAAACAAAACAAACAATAACTTATACTTTTCAATACTATATACCTTAATTATAACTTAATAACTCTATTATAAATAATTTTATCTTTTATAAAATGTGTTATTTTAATTGAATTTTTTTTGCATATTTTAGTGACAAAATAAAATATTATTATTGATGTAATAATTTTATGTATATTTCACTGAAAAAAGTATATTAATATCATATATTTCCAATTTTCCTGCTTCTGATATATTTATATCATATATCATATATTTATATTTCTATAGAATTTTATTAATATATATATGTGTGTGTGTGTGTGTGTGAACTATGAGGGTGGGGGCTCAAACTCCATTCGTTTTGATAAATATATATTATTAATTTATATTTATTAATATTAATTTTCAAATTATTAATATCCAATAAATATATACTAATTTATATTTATTTATATTAATTTTAATATTATTAGTTTATATATAATGTTAATATTATTTAATTTATTAGTAGTAAATATATGTGAATTTCTAGTATCCTGTTTGAGTTATATATAAAATACTTTTCATTTATGTATTAAATAAATTTGTTAGTCTAATGATTTTAGTGTTGTTTGTGGACTTTAAAGGTAGGAGTTCAATCTCCACCTTCAACACTTTATTAATTTCTTTTTCATTTTTAAAAATCCATTAAATTTGGAGGGACTTGATTATAAATGAGAGAAAAGTCTAAAGAACAAAAAAGTGCAATTAAATCAAATATAAATTAATGGAGTTTTAATGACTTTAGTGTATTACAAACTTTTTAAACTATAATGACTTTTTTAAAGTATTTTTACTATGGAGACTTAGTTAAAAACTCTATCAAGCTATATATATGAATTGATTAATTTAATCATTATTGTACAATTTTTTTTTCCTTTAGCACTCTAGCTTAGACTACTTTCAACGTTCTTTAGCATAGCTTAGAACTTTCGCATTGCTTTTTATTATTATTATTAAATATTCCGCGTTAAATAGGCAAAGCATTCACCATTAATTAAAATGGTTCTTTTATTTGTTATTTGCATGTAATTAAAAGTTTATAATATTTATAACATTCAATAGTTATATTAATATAATTTATTTACTTTTTAAACGATATATTAAATTTTTGAAGTGTTTTTAGTAACTCAAATAATTTTATTTTTAACTTATTTGACTAACTAGTTTATATGCCTTTACAATTAAATTAAAATATTTGGTAAACAAACTTCCTTTACTAGCTTGGAACCTTTTTTTTTCTTTTACTTTTATCCTTACTACTTTAATACATTTCATTACTATTTTAATTTTAAATGAATTATTTGATGTTTTAAAAAATTAATAATTTAAAATTAATAAAAAATTTAAAACTATAAATGCCCCTCTCTCTCTCTCTCTCTCTCTCTATCTCTTTGTGTGTGTGTGTGTATAAGAATATACATTTGTTTACAAAATGTCATTTTGCACTTATTAGCTCCTTCAACAACTAATTTTATCAAACATTTTTAATTCAATAAGCTAGTTTATAAAGTTTAAGCTAGTAACTTATATGTTTTAAGCTTGGTTATCAGTTAGTATTACAAATATAACCTTGGTTATATTTGAATTTTTGTGAATGCATAAGCCTAAGATGTTATTCGAAGAGTTGGAACAAATGGTAAAAGATATAAATCAGTAAATTACACTAGTTCAAGGAGTTTCTCTCTGCTCTTTAGGAGAGGTTTTTAATTTTTTTTTCTTTTCCAATGGATGATCGGCCATCAATGTTGCTATTGTTCATTGACACAAACCATCTTTGTTCTCTTCCTAATTTTTCCATAGTAATTCCTATTATATTTTGGAAATTAAAGAATAAAATATTCAATTTTAAATTTATTAGAGATATCTTATAGATCTAAACCTTCTAGTTTTTATTTTTTCAAACCAATCCAATGCTTTATTATAAAGCAGTTAGATCTACCAAGCAAAATTACAAATCAATGAGAACACTAATTGACATGACTTGTTTGTCATATTTTTTCACTCTACTAAGCATCCATCAAGCTTTGCTGGGATTTCATCTCTTCTAACAGCCCATGGGCCTGCCTCTTTAGAGCTAGATACCTCAAGGATAGCACCCCAGTTTCTCACTACGTCAGGTCATCAATTTGGCCTGGTTTGAAAAGTTGTATTAGAATAGTTCTGGATAACACAACATGGCAAGTTGGAGATGGCCAAAAAATCAATTTCTGGACTGACACTTGGCTTTCTAAGCCAATTGTTGATATGATTCAAGTTCTTGCCCAGCTGCATTGCCATTTACAAGCTAAAGTTGGGGACTTTATTTTCCATAAGTCTTGGCCCATACCTGCATATTTGATACACAACTTCCCTGCTCTTACTGCAGATATTGAGCGCACTCATATTCCTATTATGCCTTTGGAGGATAAATTGGTTTGGTCCAGCACAAACTCTAGGTCGCTCACATTCAAAGAAGCTTATCTGTTTTCAAACCCTCCTAGGCCAAATGTCTTGTGGGGCAAGCTAATATGTAGCTCTTCTATTCCTCCATCCAAATCTTTTTTGTCTTGGAGACTGCTACATAACAAACTACCAACAAATGAAAACCTATGGGATAGAGGCATTACTAATGTTTCCATGTATAGCCTCTGTTGTAAAGCTTATGAATCCTCTGCTCACTTATTTTTCAACTGCCCTTTTGCTTCTGCTCTATGGTCCTGACTCAGCAGTAAGATCAGTTGTCATATTGATCAAACTTCTCTCAATAGTGTTTTAGAGGTCAGCAACAAAAGCTGGAGCTCACATGCTAAAGATATCATTCTCTCAACTATCGTACATGTGATTTGGGCTATTTGGCATTGCGGAAATCAGATTCGATTCAAAAGTAAAAATGTTTCCCTTCTTTATGCTACTAACTTGATATCAGCAGGTGTTTCTTTAACTGGCAATTTATCAGCAGGCCACATGTCTTCTTCAATATTCGAATTTGGAATCTTAAAGGCTTTCTCTGTCTCTAGACATCCTAGAAGGGCACCATCAATTAAGCAAGTTTCTTGGCTGCCTCCCCTCTGTAACTGGATTAAATGTAATACAGATGGTTCAGCTAAGGGTGCTCCTAGTCGGTCTGCTTGCGGTGGCATTTTTAGAGATCATAGGGGAACTACTTTGGGATATTTCGCTTCTAATTTAGGCATCTCCCATTCTCTATATGCAGAGTTAACTAGCGCAATGATGGCTATTGAAATAGCTTTCAAAAATGGTTGGCACAATTTATGGCTAGAGTGTGACTCACAATTAGTAGTTAATGCCTTCAAATGTGACAAAGGAGCTCCTTGGAAACTTAGAAACAGGTGGAATAATTGCTTAGCTATCAAAAGCGAACGAATTTTTTAGTTTCTCATATATATAGAGAAGGTAATACTGGTGTAGACAAACTTGCCTCTCACGGTCTTGTTATACAGGGTTATATTTGGTGGGATTTAATCCCAAGCTTCATTAGAAATGATTTCTTTAGAAATTGGCTTGGTCTCCCAAACTATAGATTTAGATGATTGTTCTTCTTTCTCATGGGTTTGGTTGATGCCCCCCATGTTTTTTGTATGCTTTGTTTTATCTTTTTAATAATATCATGGTGTGCTGCAAATGATTGGTAGGGGTTGTGGTGCCAACCTAGTTGGGATCACTGCTTCTATTGTCACGCCTCTACATGCCTTTTGTTAAAACAAAATAAAAATTATTTCTTCCTTATTTCTTGCTAGCTTTATTATTATTTCCTTCTTTACTTGTTAACAAATATATATTTTTACAGCATAGTTTATTTTTAATAACATTTAAAAAATGTTTTTAAAGTATGAAAAAATGTTATCATTTCCATTTGCAATAGTTTAGCAAATGCGGTATAAAGTACGCGTCGTTAAATGGTTTTAGCAACATTTTAAACATATATTAGTGACATTTAAAAAATGCTATTAACTCATTTCTTTTGTAACATTTAAAAAATGTGGATGGATTTAACAACATTTCAAACGGCTCAAACATATCATTTTAAATGGCTCAAACATTCCAGTCTTTTAAAACAACACACAGAAAAGAGTATATTTCTTTAGTAAAATAAGAACAAGGATAATTAAAAAAGTAAAATGAAAACACAAATTTTTATTTTAAAGTGTAAAGGTCATTTAAATATGGGGTACGTGTACAATTTTTTTTAAGTCGTACAATGTTTTATTTTATGATAAAAAATAAAGAAAAGACAGAAATAAGGTATCATAATTCTATGTGTGTGTATTCAAAAGTTTTTTCTTCTAAAACTTATTTTGTGCTTTTCTGATTTTTCCACAGCGAGTGTCATTCTTCAACACTTAGTTCATATTGTCCATATCGTTTGATTTATCTTTGGATAAGTATAAAGTTAGATTTTTTTTTTCACAAATTCATAAACAATCTAATATATCTACACAGTTTCATTGTCACTTTTTTACACGAATTTATTGTGAGGTATATATATTTATTTGAAACAAACAAAGGATTAAATTTAAACTCAATTTAATATATATATATATATATATATATATATATATATGTGTGTGTGTGTGTGTGTGTGGTGTGTGTGTGTGTGTGTGTATGCGTGTATTATCTATTAATACATATATATTTTTATTAGGTTCACATTGCAGTCAATACATGGGATTTCTTGCAACAATAAGTATATAGGGTTAAATATGTTTTTGGTTCCTAAATTTTCTTGATTTCACTTTTAGTCCCTAAACCAAAAATTAACCGATCTTAGTCCCTGTACTTTTCCTCCATCAACGTTTTTAGTCCTTATCATTAAGTGATGACATGGTAGCCAAGTTATCATTTTGATAAATTATGTTTTTAGTTCCTAATATTTTCACAAAATTCACTTTTAGTCCTTCAACTATTTTTAACCAATCTTAGTCTTTCATCTTTTTCCGAAATTCAGTTTTTGTCCCTCAATAATTTTTTGACTGATCTTAGTCCTTTAACTATTGTTTGTCTTGTTTTTAGTCCCTCCCATCAAGTAGGACCGTTAAGCAATGATGTGACAATCATGCTAGTAGTCACGTGACTTGTCATGTGAATTACTAGTTTGATGTAGGCATAGCAATGGGGTGGGTCGGGGTCAGGTTTTGCTCTCCCTGTCCCTGTCCCCACAAAAAGTGCAATGGGTTTGGGTTTAAAAGAGGCAATTTTATATTTTTGAAACCCATCCCCATCTCGTTGGGTTTTATTGGGTTTAGGTAAACTCATGGGGAATCTGTCACTTTTTTTTATAGTTTTAATTTAGTTATACATTTTTAAATAAACTATATATTAAGTTATTAATGATATTTAATTTAAATAATATATAAAAATTAATAAATAAAAAAAGAACTTAAAAATAAAAATTTAAGAATTAAATTATATTTTTAATTAAATGTATAATTATAAGTTTGTTGTTTAATTATTATTATAATTTAAATTATTTAACTATTAAAATAATTATAAAAAATAAAGTATGAAAAAACATAACTCTAATATATATACATACATACATATAAATATATATATATATATATATATATATATGTATATATATATATATATGTAATAAAAAATTGTAAAAAAATGTAACGGGGTGTGTACAGGAATGAGGGTGGGGCGAGGTGGAGAGTCACATACCCAAACCCGAACCTGACTTTACAATTCAAAGAAAAATTGAACTCGGTCAAAGCAGGTTTTTCTTGTCAAAGTTGGGATGGGTTGTTAATTTTTCTTACTGCATCTCCTTTTCTATTTTTTTTTCCAAATTTCAATTGGAGGCTGTTGATTTTACTTACTGCATTTCCTTTTCTATTTTTTTTCCAATTTTCAAACTCTTTTTCTAGTAGTTTTACACCACTTAAAAATTTGTAGTGCCTTAGAAACTTCTCTAAAATGTCTTGAACCAACAACATTTTATTACTAATTACTACGTCAAACTAATAGTCCACATAGCAAGTCATGTGACTGCCAACATGTTTGTCACATCATTGCTTAACGGTGATGCTTGATGGGAAGGACTAAAAACAATGACAAATAATAGTTGAGGGACTAAGACCAGTCAAAAAATTGTTGAGAGACTAAAATTAAATTTCATAAAAAGATAAAGGACTAAGACTGGTCAAAAACTTGTTGAGGAACAAAAAGTAAATTTTATGAAAAGATTAGGGACTAAAAACATAATTTACCAAAAATGATGAGGTGGCAGTTGATGATGTGGCTACCAACGTGGCTGCCATGTCATCACTTAACGGTGAGACTTAACGGCAAGGACTAAAAACGTTAACAAAGGAAAAGTACAA
Source organism: Spatholobus suberectus (assembly GCA_004329165.1). Classification (NCBI taxonomy): domain Eukaryota; kingdom Viridiplantae; phylum Streptophyta; class Magnoliopsida; order Fabales; family Fabaceae; genus Spatholobus; species Spatholobus suberectus. The sequence goes on from CM014737.1 coordinate 5,690,171, forward strand.
GAATTAAGACTGGTCAATTTTTTGTTTAGGAACTAAAAGTAAAAATTGAGAAAAATTTAGAGACCAAAAACATATTTAATCCAAATACATAAGACAAAAAGGGAATATCATACATATTAATTGATGTTGACATGGATATACCTCACACAAATATACCTTAGTCTTGTCTTTGCTTATCAGTTATCACATGTACATTATTTCAAAGTATGGATGGGGTGCGGTTTCGTTCAGTTTCTATCTATGATGAAAAATTAATATCCAATTCTACCTTCCTCACAATAGCAAAAACTCACCTTTGCTCTATTTTATTCCTTTTTCACAAATACAATTTTGTACTTTTTAAAATAAATTAACAACCAAATACATTTCAAATTAAATAATACATAAAACGTAACAATTTTTAGAATTGAACATATTTATAGGGCAAACATGTAACATGTAACTTTAACTTTATAATTTAATTATTATCAAGATGACATCAGATTCGGATTAAGTTCAAGATATCTATTTTATCCTCAGCACTATTTGCATAGAACAAAAAATTGATTATCTCTTACCTATATACGGTCTAATTTGGCTTTTTTCTCAATGATAGGGTGTCATGAATCGGTGTATATTGACTTGGATGATTATTCACTTCGAATTTCTAATTCATTTTATGGGTCAAAAAATTAAACACATCAACCATCAAAAGAGGGAAAATGAAACTAGTCCAAAAATTTTAAGTTATTGATTCTCCTAGTCCAATTCATTTTATGGATTAGAAACTTAGCACACCAATCACATGGAAAAAGGAAAAAATATGAAACTTTAGTTCAAAGGCTTTAAATTATTGATCTTCCTACTACCTAATCCATTTTATGGGTTAGAAAATTAAGCACACCAATCACACCAAAAGAGGAAACATGAAACTAGTCCAAAGACTTTAAGTTATTGATCTTCCTAGTCTAATCCATTTTATGGTTTAGAAAATTAACTACACCAATCACATGAAAAGAGGAAAAATGAAACTAGCAAAGACTTTTAGTTATTGATCTTCCTAGGTCAATCTATATTATGGGTTAGAAAATTTGCACACCAATCACATGAAAAAAGAAAAAATGAAACTAGTTCAAAGACTTTAAGTTATTGATCTTCCTAGTCTAATCCATTTTATATGGGTAAGAAAATTAACTACACCAATTACATGAAAAGAGGAAAATGAAACTAGCCTAAAGACTTTAAGTTATTGATCTTCCTAGTGTAATCCATTTTATGGGTTAGAAAATTAACACACCAATCACCCGAAAAAAGGAAAAAGGAAACTCGTTCAAATACCTTAAATTATTGATCTTCATAGTCTAATCTGTTTTATGGTTAGAAAATTAAGCACGCCAATCATTAGGGCCAATCTTGACATTTTATGGACCTTGCAGTGAGACAATAGATAAGGCTTTTTATATATAAGTATTTTAAAATATAACATATATTTTGCAGAAAAAAGACGTGTAATTTCATTAAAAATGATATATTTTATTATATTAAGCAAATAATATAGTTTTAATATGTCTCAAAAAGATATATCACATTTTTCATTTAATGTACTCTTAAGCTATTGTCTATCATCAAAAAATAATTTTTCTATTTGTTAGATTGTAGCTTATCAAATACAAAACAAAATATATATAAATAATATAAAAAAATGAAAATATGCATATATATGCACAAATCAAATTGAACAATGTAAACTAATATGTGTTGAAAACAACGATGATTGTGTAGGATATGGAAGACATCTTGATTAAGGTGGAAACACAAGCATAAATAAAACAAATTTATTTGTCATTCTCATAATTTTATCATTTAGTCACTTTCTCAACTAAAGTGACTAAATCGCCTTAGTATTTAAAAGAAAAATATGTTATTTTTCATTGTTAAGATTGTGAAAATAATTTAAAATGAATATTAAAATATTATTACATATTTTTAATAGGGTCTCTTTTATTGGGTTAAAAAGATTTAGCAACAAACTATATATTGGATCAAATGAATTATGGTTTCAAAGAATTACAAAGTTAAAAGTTAGGAGCTTGCAATTGTTATAAAAATTGCTTACTTGACCTGAAAGAAGTACTGAAAGCTAAAAATTGACATAGAAGTTCTATAGCTTATACTTGAAATTTAATATATTATAAATTAATATTTGTTTCATATGATGAACATGTAGTATTCACTAGTCAAAATAATACTTAACAATTTACTACACGAAATTTCTATATTAATACTAATTTTAAAAAATTTGACAAAATAATATCTCGTAGAACCATTATCCTTTTTTTTATAAAGTGAATTTGTTTGTAAAATATATCTATTATTTTTTTATTTAATAAAGTGTAAGAAAAACTTAACTCACGAAATTATTTAAAAATAAATATATTCTTACATGAATGGATGAATTAATTTAAAGTAACTTTTTTCCCCATCATTTTGCATGTTATTGTGTGACTTTGAACTCAACTTTACCTTTACATGTTGTATAATTTCAAGAAGCGAAGTGCTGAAATTATTCCATGTTATCTTTATCATCATGTGCTGCAAATTGAATTTAGTGGTATATTGTATAATTTCTTAAAGATATCTTACAAATCTAAACCTTCTAGCTTTAATTTTCTCAAGCCAATCTAATGCTTTATAAAGCTGTTAGATCTACTAAGCAAAATTACAAATTCATGAGATCACTAACGTGACTTGTTTGTCATATTTTTTCACTTTATATTTGTTTTATGGTTATGGGTGTTTCCGAACTTATTTCTTCTTTATTTCTTGCTAGCTTTGTTTTCTTTCATTACTTGGTTAAAAAATATATATTTATGACAAAAAATAATAATGTTGGAACTTACCATTTTAAACGGCTCAAATATTCTAGCCTTTTAAAACAACACACAGAAAAGAGTATACTCTTTAGTGTTTTACAGTAAAATAAGGACACAAATTTTTATCTTTAACCGTAAAGGTCATTTATATGTGGAGTGTACAATGTTTTTGATCATAAGATAGAAAAGAAAAGAAAAAACAGAACAAAGTATCATAAACCCATATATAAAATTCAAAAGTTTTTTCTTCTAAAACTTATTTTGTGGTTTTTCTTATTTCTCGACAAAGAGTGTCATTCTTCGACACTTGGTTCACATTGTCCGCATCCTTAGATTTATTAGATGTATTGCTCAATGTTGATATAGATGCTTATTTTCTTCTGAGTTTTCTAACTTATTTTGCAAGGTAGAAAATTATGGAGATGAATTAAATAAATAAATAAATAACTAGTGCAAAGACTTAAATTTGGTCTTTTGTAGTAATATAACTATCCCAAAATATACCCTAGTTTTGTCTTTGTTCATCAATCATCACATCTGAATTATTTCAAATCCGAAGTGAGGTGGCATTTCGTTTGGTTTCTATCGGTGATGAAAAATTAGTATCCAATTCTACGCTCCTCGTAGTAGCAGAAACCCACCTTCACCATATTCTTCTTCTTTTCTTTATTTATAATATAATTTCGTACTTTTAAAAAGAAATTATATACCAAATACATTTCAAATTAAATAAAACATAAAAAGCAACAAATTTTTGAATTAAACATATATATATATATATAAGACAAAATGCAAGTTTAACTTTATAATTTAGTTATTATCAAGATGACGTCGGGCTTAAGTACAAGACATCTATTTTTATCCTCACCACTATTTGTGTATTAGAAAAAGATCCACTATCCCTGACCTGATCGAATTCGGTCTAATTAGGCTTCTTTCTCAATGATAGGATGCCCTAGATTGGAATATATTGGCTTTTGGATGATTATTCACTTCTAACTTTTAGTTCATTTTATGGGTTAGAAAATTAAGCACATTAATCACATCAAAAGAGGAAAAATGAAATTAGTCCAAAGACTTTAAGTTATTGTCCTAATTCAATCTAATTTATGGGTTAAAAAATTAGCACACCAATCACATGAGAAAAGGAAACATGAAACTAGTTCAAAAACTTTAAGTTATTGATCTTCCTACTCTAATCCATTTTAGAGTTAGAAAATTAAGCACACCAATTGCATAAAAAGAGGAAAAATGAAACTAGTTCAAAGACTTTAAGATATTGATCTTCATATTCTAATTCATTTTACAGGTTGGAAAATTAGCACACCAATCACAGAAAAAAAAAAAAAACAAAAATGAAACCAGTCCAAAGACTTTAAGATTTATCTTCTTAGTCTAATTAATAATCCATTTTATTGCTTATAAATTAAGTGCACCAATCCCATGAGAAAAAAAAGAAAAACTAAAATATTAATCTTCATAGAGATTTCTCACAGTATACATTCATCTCAAATCATAAGTCTATTATTTAAAAAATAAAAAACATATAAAGAGAGAAAAGTACCAGTTGCAATAGACTGATGCAAGACATGTTACTTTTATCTTGAAAATAAATTCAAATCTATATGTGAATTAGGTTGTCATAATTTGCAAGAGACTCCTCGCAAACTATTTCCTTCGTAGAGTGGATTCGTATGAAACTTCCTTTTTTTAGATTGATTCGTTAGGGTTTTTTTCGCCTTAGTTAGTATCCTGTTGATAATATATAAAAAAATGTTAAACTAAGTATATCATTCATTCCCAAAAAAAATAGAATTGTACAATTTATAAGTTATAACCATTTTTTCAGTGAATGTATATAACTAAATATTTTAAGAAGAAAATTTTCTTCCACTTTCTATTATTTTCCCCATTCCAAATATATTTTCACAATTTTCCTAAAGCTACAAGTCAGGGATTGCATTCAGACATAATTTTTTATTTTTTCAAAGAGTCTAAGGTGCTGTTGTTATGTTGGATGTTGTGTCTTTGGTATTATCAGGATAATCTGCAATCAAGTATCAAGAAGACCAGCTAATCTTAGATTTATTGAATGCAATAATTAGGTTAAATGCATAAAGTAAAAGACATTAAATGAAACGCTTTCTATGTCATTCCAAAGCAGGAAGGTATTTCCATAGGCTTCTCACAAAATTTCATTCTTGTAAGAGCTGAAATCGATTTCGATTGGTTTTGAGAGATGGTAATTGTGAAGGAAGCATACAACAGTCATTACAAGAAAATAGTTCTGGATCGTGTTAGGAAGAATATCCAACCCAATCCCATTACTGTATGTAGCCAGTGATTCAACATTTTGGTGAGGTTGTAACTTGCACAGTGTATTATTCAAAGCAATCATCACCCGAAAGTGGATCATTTTACTTTGTGATATGTGTACTGTACTGACACAGTAAGGGGCTTAATTGATTTCCTGTGCTCACAGTCTGCTAAACAAATCATAGTGCTTTTGTTTAATTTTTCCTGAGGTGTTGCCTTCATTTTTATTTTTATTTTTTTAACATTTTAACGCAGTGTTCAAACAGAAGATGATCCATATAAAAAGGTAACAAATATAGTATACGTTCAATTACTCTTCTTTTAGTTCTCTCTTACCTGTATGAAGAGATATTTCATTTTAGCCGTAGTAATAACAGAGGCATTATCTCATTCAGTCATTTTACATGTGCTTGGTCAAAAGGTTCTATTTAATGTATATAGTGCTACTACTGATCCATTATTTTCCTCTCCTGTAATAATTTCCTTTTCGGGGAAATTGCTAAATCAGTGATAACTAGTGCTGCTGTGGATTTTTCTGCACGGAGGCATTTACTCACTAGTCACTTTGGTTATAAGACATTAAATGTCTATGTTATTATAGAATGACCATGGAAAGAGGGCACTCAAACTATACATTCTGGCAGCATCTCTGTCATATGCAACTTTGCCATTGTCAATATGACAAAAGAGTGACACTTTGGGCAATTTCTTTGCATGGTATTCCCTCAGAAAGAAGAATTGTTTACTTTCAACTACAATGTCATGTTTCAAGCTCATATTATTTATAAGATTTGAGCATATATTGGGGCCAAAGATACCCAGAATTTCTAGTAATTCCTTCAAAAGCAATATACCCTTTATGAATATTCATAATGCGGATATGTCTCCTAGAATTTTGTTATGATTATTCAGACAATCATCTTCATTATCATAAAAATTGAGGCACAATGGCAGCAAAGCATAATTGGTCCATCTGTAACAGACATCTCAGCTAGAACGGTCAAGAGGTAACAGATAACGAAATGGCAAGATCTAGAATATACTAAAATTGTAGCCTGAATGCCAGCACTTTTAAATCATGCAGACCTTGCTTATGGTCTTTGTCATTAGCATTGATCAAACAAGGATGCAGGTAGTGCGATGATAGTACACATTATTTGATTTTGCCAATTCAAAAGTCAAGCACGATAAATGATTTGCTATTACAACAATTTCAAAAGTCAACCGATTTCACATTTACAAATAGCTCCCAAAGACTGAATGACTTGCAAGAATTCACTCAATAAAATGAAGCCTGTGCTGTGAAGGTGCTTAAGCTTGTGAAAGTTTGATATTTGTGCCTTGAGAACTTGATGGAACCCTTCCAAACCACCTCTTCCTCTCTGAACTTGTGCAAAAAAAGCTTTGCAAATTTGATATTCCCTTTTAATAAATCCATTCTCATTTTCATATCTGACATATATCAAGCCTCAAGAGCAGACAGTACAAGTGTAATGGGATTCACTCCCAGCAACCTATAGAGGACTCTATGGGCACTCACAGATACTGACCACCCATGCAGAGATTCAGGGATTCTATAAGCCTGAGAAACTCACATTTGGTTATACATTTCAGAAAAACTTCTTTTCGTGAATCCATCCTCCCATCAAACAAATTAGGGGCAGCAGACCATAGGGCAGCAAGTCCATAGTTTCCTGCAACATAACATTCAGTGAAAGGCAAAAATTCAAATATATTGTAGCAGAGAATTTAAAATGAGTAGTGGTTAAAAGAATTGCAGCATTTTTCAATTAGATGTTGCTATATACCTGGGGGATATGCCCAAATTAAGGAAAGAGTTCGGGGACTGGGGAATTTAACTCCAGACCTCCATCTTTGGCTGGCCTGAGAGCACCACCTTAGCCGTAGGGACAACCGCAAACACTTTTAGAATCTTCAAACATTAGAGAAAGTATGTTATTAAATAAAGTCAATTTCTCTGAATTCAACTCATCAACTAAATATTTCCAAAACTGAAAAGTAATCACTTCCTTTGAGTAATGAAATATTTATCATTATCTCAGAGGCATGAATAAAGATCAAGGAACTCATACATGCTGAAACAGTATACCTACAATAAAAAATGTGACAGGAAATTGTTCATAAAGTGTTGGTGGAAACAAGAAATAAGAGGAAACGGGAAAACTCATGTGATTTGGGAATCATATCTTTATCCATGAGAACACCCAGCTGGCTGGTTTTACAGTGAGTAAAACTTGCCACAATTAATTTACTCATTAGGAATCAAATTGGGCAATTTCATATGGAACATATAAAAAATAATACATAATAAATTATGAGAAGTGAAATATGTTTCAATTTGTTAAGAAGCAATTTTTCTGAAAAAAGAAAAGGAAAAATATATTGAATCTCCATTAGAAAACTTTTTGCCAACACCTTTTGATTCTTTACGAAATGCTCTCCTCAATTTTATTTTATGATTTTATGTTATTATATGCTGGATACATCTGAACTGCAAGTACCAAATTAGAAGAACGGACCGAACAGCGGATTAAACCCAGACATCAACACATCCAAAATTCAGTTGAGTTACAAGCAATCTTTTCCATCATAAGTAACTGATATTTACTTATAAACCAATCATATTTATACATCAACTAATTATGGAGACATCTAAAAATAGCCCTTCAAACCAAGCACCTGAATAAAACATGTTGCATGACTTGATGCAAATAACTACCTTATAAATGAATTATTAAACAAAATAAAACATTTTACCATTCATTTCTTTTCATCCCCTTCTAAGTTATACTATTGTTAAGTCAATAATTATATGAGTGAGGGATAATGAATTAGCCAAGTTAGGATAAGGAATTATATTAGTAACTTCTAAGTTCTAACAATTAGATTAATTTCAATATTAGCTTTCTGTTTAGAATAAAGATTGCCCTTTCAAATATGAGAAGAAATTCTCTATTTATGCAAATACAATAGTAGATAAACCAGGAATATGAAAAACAGACGCTACAACGTACCTGCTTGCCTAGCTTTGAGCCACTTGCGCTACTTTGGCACATTCACTATTGTCATTACTCAGTTTATCAATCTGTTCAAGAACCTCAGGTATGCAATTCTCCAAGGTTGCCAAATTAGTATTGGCCCTATGAAGCCCCAAAAGCCTACAAAGTATCCTATCCCCAAGCTCATGTATAATGCTTCAAAGAAAACAGAATCTTTTCCATGGACTGCTGGTTCTTGAGGCTTTACTGTTGTCTGATCTCCAGGACAAGTTTTATTAAGTTGTTCACCACAAAGATCAATATTTCCTTCAAAACTAGAGGCATCAAAGGTTTGCAAATGTCTTCCCAGTGGGATTCTTCCAGAAAGAGAGTTGTGTGACAGGTCTAATTTTCCTAGACCATCAATCTGAGAAAGAAAAGAGGGAATTCTCCCAGAGAAATGATTTCTTGATAAGTCAAGGGAATCTAGTGAAGTTAAATTTCCAATCTCAGAAGGAATTTGTCCGCTCAAATTGTTTCTTGATAAATTCAAAGAAACCAAACCAAGCAAATATCCAACCTCTTCTGGTATTTCACCTGTTAAATTATTACAGGAGAGATCAATGCTCTTAAGGTTGAATTCAGGATTCCTGAACCCCTGTTTCACACCTTTCCACATCCATGTTATATAAAGTTTATAATAACCAGCATTTTGACCATAAATTTGATAGAAAGTAATATTGTTCCAATGTACATGACTTTGAGTTTCACTTCTGTTGATGCTTCTTTCAGTCATTGCAGTAAAACTCTTTACGCATGTTGGAATTCCTTTTGACAACTTATTCCTCGAAAGATCCAACATTTGAACACGCTTTAAAAAACAGAGTTGAATGGGAAGATTTCCAGAGAAACGATTTCCTTGCATGATCAAGATTATCAATTGCTGCATACTTTCTCCAATCCAAGATGGTATTGGACCAGAAAACATATTGTCACCCACATCCAGCAAAAATAAATTGCTGCAATTTTTCAAAGTGGAAGGCAATTCACCCATTAAACTATTGTTTCTTAAAACCAACGCTTCCAACTTAACAAGGGTGCCCACGGACGGAGGAATGTTCCCTGATAATATGTTGTTGCTTAAATCAAGAAACAGTAAATGGTCAAAAGATTTCCAACAATCAGGAAGTTGTCCCGTTATTTGATTGTTTGATAAATCTAAAGTGGCCAACTTCACAGCTGTGCTTTGGTCACATAAGAATGAAAAGAAATCTGAAAATTTATTTTCAGAGAGCAACAACTCTGAAGCTTGTATAAAAAATGACGGAACTTTGCCCTCAATTGATTTGATTTCAGAATTATAGATGATCCACTAGAAAGCTTCAATGGTATATTAGGAATTGCACCAATGAGATTATTATGAGACATATTCAACCAGTGAATAATTTGCAAGTTGTTCCAAAGCCATTCTGGTACGGAATCATTCAGCCCATTATCAGATATATCCAGATAGGTTAAGGAACTTTGAGTCTGGAGCCAAGTAGGAAAACTCGGACCTATCTTGCAAGATGCTAGACTCAAGTCAGTCAATCGAAAAGGAGGAACCCAACTGGAGACAAATTTTAAAGACAACGAGTTGTATGATAAGGATAAGACTCCTAATTTGGAAAAACTAGAAAGATGAGATTCAGTGATATCACCCTCTAAAGAATTCCCCTCAAAGGATAAATCGACCAACTCAGACAGCAATATGATGCTTTTAGGTATCTTGCCAGTAATTTGGTTATAAGATAGATGCAAAGTCTGAAATACGTGTCTATTGCACCATGTAGAATTTTGAATGAAGCTAGAAATTTCCCCATTCAACTTGTTATGCGAGAGGTCTAACTTCTGCAATCTGCACATGTTCCCAAAGAACGATGGAATCTTGCCTTGTAGTTTGTTATCGGAGAGAGAAAGAAATTCAAAAGAGTTCATTACTTTCCCAAATCCATCTGGAATGGGACCTTCTAACAAGTTATCATCAAGGAAAAGGGTATGAAGATCGGTGGTGAAGTTAGAAAGCCAGTAAAACATAGCAGATGATTTCAACAGATTGGAGGAGAGATCAAGGTAGAGAAGAGAAGATGAAGAATTCAATGTGGAAATAGATGAAACAAGAAAACTTCTATCTATAAGACTGCAGTTTTGTAGATGAAGCTCTTGTAGTTTGGAGCCAAAATTAAAATTACCTTGAAATGTTGATGATGATAAATTATTAAAGGAAACGTCAAGGATCTGAAGAGATGGAAATTTTGGATAAAGAGAAGATAACAAAGCAATGTTATTATGAGAAAGATAAAGTTCCTGAAAATTAAGGCTAAAATTGGACAACAATTGAAATGCTGAGGATGTTAGCACATTAGAAGAAAGATCAAGGATGGTAAGAGAAGTGGAGAAGTTGGAATGAGAATAAAACAAAGATTTGATACCACTGTCTGAAAGAGAACAATCAACTAGCCTCAACTCTCTTAAGTTTGGAATAATCTTACTGATAGTTTGTAGCCACTGACGAGAGGAGCAAAGATTATGTAATGAACTCAACTCAAGAACTGTTAAGGAACAGAGATTAGACAGCCACTCAGTATCCTTAGCTTTTATATCAAAATTGCCACCTAGCCGAAGAGTGTGCAAGATAGGAAGATTCCCATTCCGAAAAGGGATTGCTCCACAAAGACTGTTACTTCCAAGATTAAGATATTGCAGCTGTTTGAGATTCCCAATTTGAAAAGGGATTGCTCCAGAAAGACTGTTACTTCCAAGATTAAGATATTGTAGCTTTTTGAGATTCCCAATTTGAAAAGGGATTGCTCCAGAAAGATCGTTACTTCCAAGATTAAGATATTGTAGCTGTCTGAGATTCCCAATCTGAAAAGGAATTGCTCCCAGAAGACTATTACTCCCGAGGTCTAGATACCGTAGTTGTAAAAGATTTCCAAGTTCAGAAGGAATCCTCCCGGTAAGTACAGAAAATGAGAGATTGAGATATCTTAAATTAGGGAAAGAGCCCATGAGTTCTGGGATGTGTCTCCATGGAAAATCATGATTGCTGAGATCCAGATGTTCAATATTTTGCAGGTCAATCAACGAAGTGAGATTGATTCCACCTCTCAAATATTGTGTATCCAGACAACGAAGATCAAGTACCTGTACGTGACCAGTTTCTTTGTTGCATTGAATGCCTTTCCATTTGCAACAATCACTGTTACTGTCATCGTCCCTCCATGTAGACAGCATGCCATAGGCATCTACGAGGCTTTGTTTGAAGTTGAGCAGTGCTTGTCTCTCCCTCTCTCTGCACTTTGCCTCAGCACTGTTAAGTGAACGGTGGAATCCGAAAGTAAATCCTGAGGTACAAAAAAAAAGCTGGAGCAGAGCATAAAATATTGTGAGAAAATACCGACTCATTATAATTTTGCTGATAGGAAATAATCTTGATAAAGAGAAGAATACAATAAGAGCTGCGAGAGAGAATTATGATCGAGTTTTCCTCTTTCACTTGTGAAGTATAAAACCTCAATGGCAAGATTTATAGTGATAATTCTACTGCTGAGCGGGAGCCGGTGGCCGTGTTGTTCACTTCTGATCAAAGCTACTGCATATAGCTTTTACGCGTTATTTATTTTGACGTGAAAATCTCGCCACCATACATGCATCTGAATATCTCGCCTTACGTGGATCCACTTCTGATCAAGGCTATTGGGTACAGCTTTCACGTCAATATTCACTTTTGACCTAAAAATCTGGCCTTATGATTGTTTGAAATTCGTTGCGTACCTCAGGACTCAGGATAATGGTGAGGACCAGTACTGCACAATCCGTAGTGCTGAGAACCAGTACTGTTATTCTCGGATTCGACGGGTCACTTAAAAGTTTATTTGCAGGAATATAAACATAAAAATGTAATATATTCATGTTTGTTATAAGTTTTGAATAATTATTCTCAAATATCGTTGATTTTTGATAAAGTTGAAACTTTTTTTTTACTATGTTTTCTTATATTTTTATTCTCATAAAAAGAGGTGGAAAAGTGATATTTCCATGAGAAGATAAGTAGTTATTTTCTAACACACTTGTAACTTTTATTTTTATTTATTTTTTATTTAAATTATTTTGAATTTTGAAAAATATTCCTAAAAATATTAAAATGTAATTAAACACATTTTTAAATATATCTAGGAATAACATTCTTAGTTATAATATTCTTGAGAATATGATTTCTGGGAATATAATATAGAGGAATGCTAGCAACAAACTCTCTAACATACTTTTTTAACACATACTTCATTATTAGTTAAAATTTATTGAAAACTATACAATCAGAAATAGCATTGCTATATGGTACGAGAGTTTTCTTCACGAATCCAACACGAAATCACGTGTTTAAATATTATTGGCTGAAATGTTAGATTTTAGAAATAAAAAATAAATCTTTGACGAAAATCAAAAGTGTTGCGGTTTTATATAGCTTTCGCATATACACAAATTCGTAACAACAAGTGTTTTCCAATCAAAAAAGAGACCCATTTGAAGAGAAGTAAGACCTACTAAAATTTATGATTTTCAATAAATTTTAGTTAACAATAGAAAGTGTATTAGAAAGAATGTGCTAGAGAGTATGTTTCTAGCATTTTTTTATAATATAATAGCTTGAAAGAAACGCCTATCATCACATTCTTATTCTCTTTTTTTTTAATGACATTCTTATTCTATTGTATTACCTATTATTTTCAATAGCTAATAATTTAAAAGTTATAAATTTTTATTCTTACTGTTTTAATACATATCTTTACTATTTCATTTTTAACAAATTTTAATCTTAAAAAATTTTAATAATTTAAAGTTTATAAAAAATAAAACTATAATTATTTAAAAATATTTTTTATTTTAAAAAAATAAAGTTTATGTAAAAATTTATATAAATATATTTTTTATATTATTTTATATTTATTAATTCTTTCAACAATTAATTTTATTAAACACTTCTAGTTTAATAAGGTAACTTTATAAACTTTATAGTTAATAGTTTATAAGCGTTAAACTAACTTATCAACTAACTTTCAGCTAACTTTGCCCCTTAAACTAACTTATTAGTTTGTTTTATCAAACATAAATATAGTTACATTTGAAAATGTCAAACCGTAATTATATGTTCTTAGCAGTTTAAAAAATATTAAGAATTTTGTTTTTTGACAGGAAAAATACTAAGAATTAAGAAATGCATTTAAGATTTTAGATTTCATAACAATTATCATATAATTTCTTAATATACCCCTTATCTTTCATATTAATTAGATTCTCACCCCTTTATATTTCTTTTTTATTTTCTCACTCTACAATAAATGATTACAAATATAATAAAAGAAATAATATTTAATGCTTCATTGATATTCTAAAATGACAATCAAAATGGGACAATTTTTTTGCTAAAATGTCAAATAAAATGGGACAAAAGGAGTACTGTAAAGTGTTCATAAGTTTGCCTTATTGTCAAAGGTTAATAAATAATCTTTAATTCTCAAATCAATTATAATCAAATCAATATAAATGGAAGACTAATAAAATCATTTGATTAAAAATGCAATCATTTATAGTCTTTAAAATAATAATAACAAATTATAGAAAAAAGACTATTAAAAAAGTAAATGATACTCAGATATTTTGTTAAAAAAAAGAAAAGAAAAGTAGACAATTTTCTTATAAAGAAAACTATACAAAGGAAATAGGATATTTGTTTAAAAACAAAAAAAAGAAAAGGAAATGTCATTTTTTTTACAATGAAAATTATAAAAAAGAGAATAAAATATTTTGTCACAAAATAAGAAAAAGATAAATGACACTTAAATACTATTATCTCTAAAGTTAAACTTCACTAAATAAAAATAACCACTTTAATATAAATATATCATATATATTAAAAATTATAAAATTATAAAAAATGATGATGAGAATAATAATAATAATAATAACAAATTAGTAAAAAGGGGTAAAATGTAGAAAAATATATATTTTTAAGCTTAGAAAAGTATTTCAAATAATAAAATTAATTTTTAGAAATTTTCTAAGAATTATTGGAAAATTTTGAGAAGAATAACCAAAATGTCCCTAGTTGTATGGGCTCAACCAATGTCAATCTAATTCAGAAAAAATTTAGAAAACTTCCTTTAGCTATAAAGGACGAAAATTGCCCTAGCCCATTTATATGTAAAATTTGGCCAACTTAAGAAAATAACCTTGATCCATTTACTTTTACAATTTAAGCCAAAGTGAAAATAATAAGATAAGGATAACAATGGATAATATCAAGTAATTTGATTAAAATTTAATTGCTTTAATTCTAATTTCCTTAACCACACAAATTTGCTATTATTTGACATAAATCCTACCACATATTTTAGCTTGGTGATGAACCACTATTATTGTGTGATTTATAAGGGTGTTTTGAAAATAAATTGTCATAGTTTCTTAAGTTTCCGCTTCAGACTTCACCTTTTTTTTCTTAAGTTTGATATAGATGAGGAGATACGAAGGAAACTATGGAAAAGAAACAAAGTTCAAGCACTTTTGCACTGATTTGGAGCTAAAATCAAGTAGCATGATCGTGCTAAATCCACCACAGTTGTGTTGACACCTATAAAAACAAAGTCAACCCTAGGAGCCAAGCATGGTCGTGCTAAATCAAGCATAGTCATGCTTGAAAGTTGAGGACTCCGCTTCGTATAGGAAGCATGCCCATGTTACCATAAAGCATGTCCTTATGTATTGGAGCACGATCGTGCTAAATCCAGCATGGTCGTGCTAGTTTCTTTAAGTCTTCGCTTCATATTTGCAGCACAGTCGTGCTACTTGAAGCACGGTGGTGGTTAAGCCTTTTGCGCCCTAATTGAGAAGTTTTCTTATAAATAAAAAAAGGGGAAGGAGAAGTTTGGCATCTTGTTTTTTCCTCTCTAAGTGAGCAAAAGATTCTGAGTAAGCAATCACAACAAGAGGAGCGTGAAGAGCAAGAAACAGGAATCTCACACTTGTAAAAGTTTTTTCCTTTTTTTTTTCCTTTTTATGTATCTGATTGTCTGGTTGTATTCCTTTATTGTGATGGCTAGTTAAGCTTAGTAGCTGGGTTTATGGCATGATCTATATCTAAACCTCCCCAACTTCTGATTGTATCGAACCCCTTTGTTGATTTATCTTATCAATTGGATTGTCCTATTACTCCCTTTAATGTTGTTGAGAATTGATCAGTCTTAACTTACATTCAATCAATTAATTATCTAATGATCACATCACAATTAATTGCTAGAGCTATAGGATAATTGGGTTTCGAACTTTTGTATGATTAAACTTGGACTTTGAACTTCCAATTAGGTTTTCACATGACAAAGCAATGATGGCCAATATAATTGTAATATACTTTTATACTTTTATAATGATACTAAGAGCAACAAGACAATTGCAACTAAGGAAAACGAGAATGAAAGAAAGTAGGATACAATTTTTGAGAAAATGCTAACACAAATCCTTCAAGTTTGGATTCAGATAGATTGTGTAACAATTCTCCAAGAGCTGCCCACAAAAACAAGCAATTTGGTGATATTAGGCTTAAATATCATTTTCGTCCACGTAATTTAGCACTTTTCATTTTTTGTCCCTATAATTTTTTTTTTCAAAATCATCCCTGTAAGTTCTAAACTTTTTCAATTTTAGTCCTTGTTGTCAAGTTTCGTTACAAAAACATTAAATTTTTTATGTCATGCTGATGCCAGCACATGCCACATCAGCAAAAATGATGTCATAGTGATATCAGCATAGTGACACATCATCACTACCACATTAGTAAAAAGTTCCACGTCAACAATAGTGCTACAACATCGTTATTGTAGAGGGACTAAAAAAACATTTACAAGAACTAAAATGAAAAAAAAAATTATAGGAACGAAAAATTAAAAAAAAATTACATAGACTAAAAGAAAAAAAAAGGACATATTTGTAGGCATGAAAAAAATTAAGCCTTAAATATAATGTATAAATTTAATTTAAAAATAATATAAAATAAAAATTATTTTTTAATAATCGCGCATTTTCTCAACCTTTCTTCACTTTTTTTTTTTCTCGTTTAACACTATAAGGCTATTCACACATTATATAAACAAATAAGGGTCTTTCACTCACCATATACATCATTTCTTCACTCAACACTCTCACACACACTTTTTTTTTTACACTTTCTCCTATTTCTTTTATCATCGTTCACAGTAAATAAGGGTGAAAATAGGCCAAAGTGGCTTGTCGGGGGCTTATAACCTAGCCTGCATAAGGCCAGGGTAGGCTTGCCTTGTTTATTAAAAAGACCAAATTTAGGCTTTTAAAAAGTCTTTTAAGTAAAAAGGCCATACTTTACATTTTTAACCAAGAAGGGAGGAATGGTGTATATGATGAGTGTAACACCCTTACTTTTGCTTATTGAATTGTTTTCTTAATTATTCTGTATTTATTTATGGAGAACTAGATGGGAATCTTAAAAATTTGATCTCTATGGTTATGTTCGAATTAGTTAGTAGTACTTAGTTTAGATTTTTAATAATTTTTGGGGAACAAAGCCCCAAAAAACTTGTAAAATGACCATTTTGTACCTAAAAAGTCAAGTAATAGAATTAATAGACAAAAAATAGTTAGAAGTGTTTACAAATTATTTTTAAGTCATTAATGTATTTAGAATAATTAATAATAATTTTAGAAATTTTTTGGGGATTTATTGAGATAATTTTTGTGAAATGACAAAAATACTCCTAATTGACTATGTGAACCAACCAAAGATTTTTGACCTCAAAATATTTTGAAAATTTTATACAAAGTATATTTTAATTATAAAAATTTTATTTTGAAAGAAAAATAGTGAAAAATGTAACATTCCTATTTCTATTTTATCAACTATTTTTTTTGATATTTGACGAATTAATTTTGAAAAATCGAAAAGAAATTTCAAAATCTTGATTCCCACCATTGCACTCAAAATTTCAGGAGCTATTTATTCATGAATTTTAATAATTTTTTGAGCCATAGCCCGAAAAAATTAGAAATTGACGATTTTATCCTTATTTCTTAACATTAAGGACTGACACGAGAAAAAAATTTAATTGACATTAAAATGTCAATTTGAGCTTGTAATCATGTCATATATATTTAAATATAATTTTAGAAAATTTTTGAGAATTTTCTAGAATTCTTGTGTAAAATGACCAAAATGTCTGCAAGTGTCCAATAAGCCTAACCAGTATTGGTTTAACATCCACAAATGGTGAAAATGATAATCTTAGTTCATTTATAGGTAAAATATTTAATTTTAGAATTTTTATTAAAATTTTTGGTATTTATTGAATTAAAATGGATTTTATATGAAATATTTTAGGTCAAAAATACAATATATATATATATATATATATTTGAAATAAATTAATAAAAATTAAAATTAATTATTAGAAACTTATTTTTGATGAAAAATAATGTATATATTCAGTTTTGCATTAAAATGTATTATTTTGATATTAAAAGCTAAATTATTCAAGTTTAGGCAATTTTATCAGTACCGGTTGATTTAATTGCAAAGAAAATTAAGGCAGATAAAGTTAGGACAGCTCATATTGCCACACGTCCAGCCTAGGAGTGACTCACCTATCTAAACTTGAATATGTTTTCTATAAATGGAATTAAAAATAAATAAAATTGAAATTATGACATAATGGCTTATGTCATTTGTTGGACACTTAAGCTTCCTTCTCCTATAAGTACCCATGCATTGGAACACATTTTCACACATCCCTTTTCACTCTAACTGGCTAAAATTATAGGAGAGCTTCTCTATCTAAATTTTTTTCTTTTACTCTAGTAATTTGCTTAAATTTTACTAGTTTTCATTAACTAGTAAAAATCCTCTTCCTAGGAACTTTGCACCAACATTTTCCATCAACCTCATCAACCATTTTTGAGGTAATGGGGAGAGTGGGGTTGGTTCTAAATTATTGTCACTTTGCATGTTGGTAGGAAAGGTTTTTCCCTAAACCTTTCAATGCATAAATTTACTATGTTATAATGTTAAACGTTAGAATTTAAATTTTTACTATATTGTTACTCTGCTCAAATTTAGGTTATTAAATTATTGCTAAGTTGTTACTTTGCTTAAATTTAAATTACTAAATTATAATTATTAAGTTGTTTCTCTGCCCAAATTTAGATAATTAAATTTTAATTACTAAGTTGTTATTCGACTCAAATTTAGTTATTCTGCTTAAATTTAGATAACTAAATTATAATTGTTAAGTTATTATTCTACCGAAATTTAGGTAAGTAGTTATATTGCCAAAATTTTGATTGCTACATTGTCATCATGTAATTTCTGCAATATAAGGTAAAAATGTGGATTGTACTAGTACTCAAATTAAATGATACCAGGGAAATCTTTGTTTGAGAAGTTAGAAATTGATAAATTAGTGAGTAATGTAAAGCAAGTGACATGTAGTGGCATCACACCCTACTAGGAAAGTTATAGTTTGGTACACTAAGGAATGAAAGATAGAGACCTACTTGCGGAGGTCTTGGGGGTAGGCATTGAGTGGTGAAGGTCCCAATGGCCAGGATAGCGCCCTCGAGCCGAGATATTTGCTTGACCAAGCTTGATAACCTTGACAATTGCCCAACATTTCAGGATTGGTATGAGAGTATACCTCTATAAATGGACTTGTTAACTATTATTTGTTCCTCATTAATGATGAGGACTATACCATGTGATGATGTTGAAGAGGTATATGTACTCCCGGTCACTTTTTAGATTCTGTTGAGAACTATTACCCACTAATGGGGGGTATGAATCCATAGCGAGTCAAGGGTAGATTAGTATTACTTAGAATAAACCTTAAGTTCCCTTTTATTGTCAACTATGTTTTATTTGTATTTTATGATAAATTTCTTACCATACATGTGAAAGTGATTTTATAACAAATCACCTCACTCCATTATTTTTCTTTTATGCATATTTGATCACGATTAATGAAGATGGTCATGCCAGTACTATTTAACTTACACAGAGTATCTAGATGAAGGAACTTAGGAGTACTACAAAGATATAGATATACTTATCTCGGTTTTATATCTATTACCTTCTTATCTCCTATCCCTGGGGTTCCAATACCACGTATGACCTACGAGATCCCTATTTCCTTATCAACGACTCTGCCACCAAACTTTGTCTACACTCCTCCTGCTCTCCTAAGGATTTGTAGGCCTAATCTAATGGCCTGTTCTTTTTATATATGGGATAGGGTAGACTAACATTACTCTAGGTAGGATCTTTTTTATGTATATACTAGGGTTAGGTACTGTCTGTTTTTGGATGTACATTTTGATTTCTTTATATCCCAGTTGTTTCTCTTTTGTATTTCAGAGGACTGATATGTAATATGAAATCATGATATACAGTACTATGATAGATATATAAATGGACTTTATTTTATCTTTTACTCCTATTTCCAAACTTTGTTAATTTTACTATTTCCCTATTATCAAAATCAGAAATTTTTTACTCACATTTAAAATCAATGACTAATTAATTTAGTAAATAAGTATGGGTTATGTACAATGTGAACGGGTGTGACAGTGAATGAGAGAGTGTTAAGACAAACGACGATTATAAGATTATTATTTTGTTTTGATTCTAACAAACAGACTAATGTTTATTTAATCGTCTGATCGCACGCTTTTGATATATGTTAATTAACCCTCACAGACGAATTATAGCGTGTGGCACTTACACATCACGTTCCATTGTGATTTTGGCACTTTTCCAGTAACAAGGAAACTCTATAGCTCTTTGCAAAACCACTCGTTCACGCCACAAAAGTAGATAATGACTACGACATCATGCCCAAACTCAAATGATAATGAGACAGAAATGGGAACAACGTAACAACAAAGAATGAAATGAAAGAAACGTTTGATACTGAGAAGGGACGAGGAGAAGAAGAAACTAGGGAGTCTTTTGCCCTATACATCTCAAAAATGAAAAGTTTAACTCTTGAAATCAATGATTCTTATAATTCAAATTTTGAGACTTGGAAATAATAAAAAAGGAAAAAGCTCAGGCACACTACCCCATTCACACATGTAATAATTGCCCTGTCGCAAACTCCAAATACATGAATATTAATGCATATTCTCTACAAATAAAACTACATTTGCATCTGTGCATTGTGTACAGTTTCATCCAATGGCTCATAACCTTTGAATTTTTTTTACAAATTTCTTAAACATTAAAACGACTATGATTATGTGCATTTGGTTTTCCAACCATAGGTAACTTGAAAGGACATTAATACTATATATATATATATATATATATATATATATGGGGATCAAGTTACTCTAAAAGTAATTCTTGATAGAGTTACTCCACTTAATAACTCTTGATATATATTAAATTTCAACAATTTAAGCGTTGAATATTTTGATATTATCTCAATGATCATACATACCAAATTTTAAATAAATCAAGCATTTGTATTTAGTTAATCTTAGAGTCAACATTTACTTGTAATTTGGGAAAGTATATTATACGTTAATTTGAATTTATTTAATGAAATATCAAATAGTTTTCAAACTTTACAAAAATTTATAGGCTTAATCTACTCAATAAAATCTTTCAATTTAGCGGTTGGATCGTTGAAATTTAATATATAATAAGAGTTATTAAGTGAAGTAACTCTAACAAGGGTTACTCTTAGAGTAGTTTGATCTCTACCCATATATATATATATATATAGGAAAAAACTTAAGTACAGTTTTTTGGGTACTTTTAATACTGTTTTCCAATTAAAATTGGAGTTTCACTTCAGTAAAGAGCCTTTGAAAGCGTCCAATATATCTTAAGAAAGTCTGGCGTCTAACAAGCCATTTTAAACCAAGCGTCCAATTGCTTTAGTCAAACATATGTGCTCTTTTAAAAACCATCAAATACCTTATCTCAGATTTTTTTTTTTTTAATTCTACTAAGTGTTAAAAGCTCAAAACGCTTATCCTTGTACACCTTGAAGACGAATGCTTTATTCCTTTTATGAAACTTAACATTCCTATATATCTCACATTAAATGAAAAGCATATATCCTTTTATATAAGTACAGCTTTGCAGGAAAGCAAGTCAACTTATCAAGCTGTCAAACTGGAATAAGGAATGATTAGAAAAAGCATCTTTGAAGTGCGGAATTGCACATCCCTTTTTGGTGCAAATACAAAAAGTTGTTTTTGTTCCCTCTACAAGCTCGATACACACATTACCTACATAAGAAAGTTTTACGTGTCTCTAAAGCTTGAAGCTTGTCTACTTTAAGGCTATATATATCAAGCTCGAAGTTTCAAATAGTAGAGAATGAAGGAGTGACAAACATTTTCCAAAATCTCTAAACAAGCTTACATATTCTTTCAATTTCATACTGTTTACAAGGCAAAGCTTTTGTAAATTGCTCTTAACTTTCATATTCTTACTCAGTGAGTAGATTTCCATAAAACACTCTTTTAGGTTATGAAAGCCTAGAGAGGCTTTGTGACTAAAGAATACTTGGGTTGGTCAAGTGATTTGGGTTGATCACTATTGTAGGCCTGAAGAGGCAGTAAGAATACTTGTTTGTAACCAAAGGCTGGTTAGTGGAAATTCTTTTAGACGAAGGGACTGGACGTAGCTTAAGTTAAGTGAACCAGTATAAAAATTCCTTATGTGCTTTTCTTATCCTTTCTTTGCTTTGTGCTTTTTATTTGTTTTTTTTTTTTTAAGATTGCAAAAAAGTTTTCTAGAACACACAATTTAACCCCCCCTTCTTGTATGCTCATGTTTATTTCAGTTGGTATCAGAGCTCGACCTCTAAGGGTTGAGCATTTAACATTGCAGGGTAAATAATCCTAAGCAATCTATGGATAACGAAGGACAAGCTATTAATAGACCACCTTTGTTCAAAGGTCAAAACTATGACTACTGGAAACAACGAATGTCAGCCTTCTTTGATGCATGCCACATCGATAGGTGGGATGTTGTAGAGATAGGCAACTATCAACCCATTGATGAAAATGGAGTTGAGCTGCCAAGAGGTCAGTGGACAAAAGCATATAAACAAAGGTATCTGCTAAACTCTAAAGCTAAAAATGCTATTATGTGCACTCTATCTAAATTTGAATATGAAAAAGTACATAGCTTAAGAAGTTCCAAAAAGGTGTCAAACACTCTAGCTCTTACTTATGAGGGAACCTCACAAGGAAAAAGATCTAAGCTAAGTTTACTAGTACGGCAATACGAGTTATTTACAATGGAAGAAAACAAAACTATTGAACTCATGCTCAGTAGATTCCAAACTATTGTAAATAACTTAAGGTCTCTAGGTAAAACCTATGATAATTATGATCATATTGACAAAATTTTAAGCATTTGCCTAGACAGTGGAGACTACATGTTACAACCTTGAGAGCATCCAAGGATCTAATCACTCTCTCCATGGAAAAGCTTCTTGGAACACTTAAGGTATACGAATTGAAGCTAAAGCAGGATGAAGGACTTAGAAGAGAAAAGTCCTTGGCCTTAAGTGTCCAACGTCTAACAAAAGGGTTATTGTCCAAGGCTCTCAATGTTGAAGAATCTTCTGAGGAAGGATCAGAAGAAGAAGACTTTGATGAGGATGAAATCTCCTTCATATCAAGATAGATATAGGCCATATGGAAGAAGAAAGGAGGATCCAAAACTAGAAACTTCACTAAGAAGTTCAACAAAAATCCTATAGAGAAAAGTCCTCCTGTCTACTTTGAATGCAAAAAGCCTGGATACTTCGAAGCTAAATGTCCAAGCTTACAAAAGGAAAAGAAGAAGACCATCTCTAAGAAAGAAAAGAAAGGACTCATGGAAACCTGGGAGGATATGGACCTGTCTTCCTCTGAGGAAGAAAGAGATGAAGAAGCAAACTTATGTCTTGTGGCAATACAAGTCTAGAAAGCTCAAAGAACAAGCAAGACGAAAATGAGGTAAACTTCAATGAATTAACCTTTCTTCAAGAAGCTTATAATGAACTGCTTTCAAACTCTTCCATTTTCTCTATTGCTTATAAAGATTTAAAAAGAAAATTTTCAAAAATATCAAAAGAACTTGACTCGCTTAAAAAGAGTCATGAAGATATTTTGAGAGAGAATGAAAAATTAAAAGCAGAAAAATCAAAAGACCTCTCAGAAGTGAAACCACCTAAGGAAGTGTTAGAGCTTCAGAAGGAGGTAAATCACTTGAAAGAAAGTATATCCAAATTTGTCAGTGGAACTGAAAACCTGAACAAAATTCTGTCTCATAGAAGAAATCCACATGACAAATCTAGTTTTGGTTTTAAGAAAGAAGCTTCTGAAATAGTTAAAGCTATTGCTTTCTGTAAGTTTGGTGGAAAAAGTAGACATGAATCATCCAAATGTGTTCATCGTCTAGTAAAGAAGGCTTCTAGTGCCTTTAGAATTATGATTATTCCTGTTGCAGATCTGCTTGACAATAGAAAGGAAACCCTATTCATGGTACCTGAACAGTGGCTGCTCATGACACATGACAGGAGAAAAGTCTATGTTTCAAGGCCTCTAACAAAAAAATGATGGATGGGTCATTTTCGGAGGAAATCAGAAAGGGAAGATAAATGGAATAGGTAAAATTGGTAAGCATCCATTAACTTCTCTATTGATAATGTTTTGTACGTTTAAGGACTCAGACATAATCTACTGAGCATAAGTCAATTGTGTGACAGTGGACATAATGTCTCCTTCAATAAAGATGAATGTATAGTCAAAAATAGGGATGGATCCTTTTATTTTCTACAAAGAGGCAAAACAATCTTTACAAGATTGATTTAAATGATTTGACAAATCAAAATGTATCATGCTTAGTGTCCATCAAAGAGAATCAATGGATTTGGCATAAGAAACTTGGACATGCAAGCTTGAGATTAATCTCAAAACTGAACAAGCATAATCTCGTGAGAGGACTTCCAAATCTTATATTTAAATTTGATGTTCTCTGTGATGCATGTCAAAAAGGGAAACAAGTCAAAACTCTTTTGATTTAAAAAATATTGTTTCCACTTCTAAACCCCTTAAACTTTTGCATATTGATTTGTTAGTACCAACTAGAACGACCTCGCTTGGTGGAAAATGATATGAATTAGTCATAGTGAATGACTATACTAGATGGACATGGGTTATGTTCCTAAAACACAAGGTGAGTCTTTCAAAGTCTTCTCTATCTTTTGTAAAAGTGTTCAAAATGAAAAAGGTGTTTGTATAACTTCAATCAAAAGTAATCTTGGAGGAGAGTTTGAAAATAAAAGTTTTCAAGGGTTTTGTAAGGAGAACAGAATTATCCATAACTTCTTTGTACCTCATACACCTCAACAAATTGCTGTGGTAAAGAGAAAGAATATGTCATTACAAGAAATGGCTAGAACCATGCTTAATGATAACTCAACTCCTAAACACTTCTGGGCTGAAGCTGTAAACACAACATGTTATTTACAAAACAGAATATACATTAGACCTATTCTAAAAAAGATTCCTTATGAATTGTGGAAGGGACAAAATCCCAACATAGCATACTTTCACCCTTTTGGATGTTAATGTTTCATTCTAACTAGTGAGGACAATCTTGAAAAGTTTGATTCTATGTGTGATAGTGGAATATTGTTAGGCTATTCTGAAACTTTCAAGGCATATAGAGTTTACAACTCTAGATCCTTAACAATTGAAGAAGCCATTCGTGTTAGATTTAATGACTAAATAAATCTTTTGTAGATATGAAGTTGGATGATAGCAAAG
Organism: Spatholobus suberectus; assembly: GCA_004329165.1. Classification (NCBI taxonomy): domain Eukaryota; kingdom Viridiplantae; phylum Streptophyta; class Magnoliopsida; order Fabales; family Fabaceae; genus Spatholobus; species Spatholobus suberectus. The sequence continues at coordinate 5,715,234 of CM014737.1, forward strand.
AGCCAACATCCAGAACGCTGTTGGACAACTCATCAAAGGATGAACCCAGAGAGCCAACTGGACAGAACTGGAAAATGAAGAATTATCATCCAAAAGAGCAAATTCTAAGAGATGTGCAAGATTGCCTTAAAACAAGATCAACCTTCAAGGAGAAAGCTCATGTTGATTTGATTTCTCAGATGGAACCAAAATGGTAGATGAAGCCTTATTAGACGAAGGATGGGTTAAGGCTATGGGAGATGAGCTAAACCAATTCGAGAAGAATGACGTGTGGAAGTTAGTTCCTCTACACAAAGACAAGTCAATTATAGGAACAAAATGGTGTTGGAACCAAAGACGTATGAAGCGTCTAGTCCCTCAATTTTGAAGATAACAAACTTATTAAGTTTTAAAGTCTGTTGTAAAAATGTTTTACAGCATCCAAAACGGTGGCGTCTAACGTGCTAGTATTAAACGAGCATCCAATTGACTCGTAGATAACGACCGTCCAACAGTAAATATTATATACAAACAATATAATGAGAAAAATACATGCCTAATATAACTCATCTATCACCCGAAGGTGTCGAATAAGACATAAAGAGGAATACAAGAAAACAATATAATCTAGACTACATCTTTTTGCACGTGACTCCAAGCTCCACCTGTATATGTCTTCACTTGTATCCTGAAAAAAAAAGGGAAACTTAAAGGAGTGAGACATAATGTCTCAGTGAGTGCTCTAAGGCTTCTACGGCTAGGTCAGACTCTTCTACTTGGACAACCTTCATTACTTATCTCTCATGTCTTTAGCCTCACTAGGCCTCTTATAATAATCCATACCAATTGTCAAGTCTACACCTTTCAATAATCAGTGTTTCCTGTTAACTCTTCTCTCATTTTCACAATTGTTATACAATCTTACTATCTCATTCTCAACCTAAGAACTCTTTCTTATCCAAAACCCTCTCTAGTATTTAAACCCTTCTTGTTTATATTTTACTCTCCTTCCTTTTTACATTTAAGGTTATTCTCTAGGGTTCAAGTCTAAGGTCACAGACGTTCTAAAATACTTTTGACACTCCCTTAACACTCACCTTAATACCCTCATTTTATTCTCTCTTACTTGTCTTATACCTTTCTATTGCGTTGTGTGAGGATTTACTCTTTCTTTATTTCATTCACAATTATTATTATCTAACTAGAACCCTCATAACACTATCCTAGGGCCTGGACTCTCACTTATCCTTAAGGTAGCAAACACAATTTTAATTACAAGTATACATTTATTTCACATCTATTCACATTACATCAATTGCTCATAAATAAGGTCACAGAATTCACATAATTACAACGTAGCACACTTCAACATGTCACACTACAACAAGATATATATGAGTGCTATGTCACTAAACCACTATTTTTGCACATGTGATACCAACCTAAACTTTTCGAAAAGTAGACTAGGAGTAAATGCAGGCCATAAGAAGCATCATCGGTACCAATGCTTTCGGCTTTCGTACCCTCAACTAGCATGATATCCCTCGGTGACTAGTCAGGGTTACCCAATTTTGCTAGTACACCCCAGCTCCATGGGATTAGCATGGACTATTGGAGTTTTCCCAACCGGATAACCCCCAAGGCTAAGGTTAAACAACCCATCACGGCCTCCACCAGCTAGATTCCTACATACTTTCCTTATCACATAACTCAAATGTTATGATGCATGGTCACATATAATGCTTACAACTTTTCATAGACATTTATCATGAAACATTGACACAATTCCATATCATACTCAGTTTTTTTCAAGGCAAATAACAATCATACATTATAAACTCAACAAGGCATAAAAGAAACAAATAACAATGAGTTAAAAACTGTAAAACAAAGTTCATAAGCACAAAGAGCAAAATATCAAAGGTCGTATCCGCCCAACAAGACGGAAGTCCCGCCCAACGGTCTAACAAACCAAACCCGCCTAGTGGGTCCGCGTCAGGATCCAAACCACCCAGCGGATGTTTCATCCCTCCCAGTGGGTTTGCGCGCCTAGCGCATAAGCGGAATCCAATTTTTGAAGAAAAGTCGCCTAGCAACTATCTAATCCCGCCGGGCAAATCCGAGGTACTAATTTTAATTTGTTTTTCCTATTGTCTTTGGTTTCTAAATGCTCCCAAATAAATAACTAGATTCTTAATCACTCTTCTACATTGATAATTGTTTAATGTAATCTATAAATTCCTTACTTCCTCACAATCCCCTCAAAACCCATCAAATCCCTAAATTTAGGTATAAGGAGGGAAAAGATAAATAGATGAACAAGAACAAGGAAGGACACGGGAGAGAGCACTCACCTTTATGGACATGCAAAGTTGAGTTCTAGGGTTTGCGTTCTCCGGTTTCTATTCCTCCTTCTTCTCTTCCTCTTCTTCTTCCTTTTTCTCCTCATTTTCTCTAACTTCTTTCTTTTTCTATTTTGTGACGGCTAAACCTAACCCTTCTTCTCTATTCCCTTCTTATAACATGTGGGTAAGTATGTAGCTTAGTGGGCTTTAGTCTCCTATTGGGCCCTAGATGCTCTTTTGAGTTTTATGATAATATTCCTACTAATTTATAATACTAAGGTATTAATAACAATAATAGTAATAATAATAAATATAATAACATCAACACAACACAATAATAGTAATAATAATAATAATAATAACTGTTATAACAATAACAATAAATATAATATTAATAATAATAAGAAATATAATAACAATAACTCTTAAGGTATCTTTTGTCTAATAACATATGGGAAGGGTCCTACTAAGAGCTACCTTGTGATTTATTTTTAGTACCTAAAATTTGGGGTGTTACAGTAAGTCTCTTTCGAATGACTAAAGTGCTTAAAGGGTAGACTCGTATATAAGGCTCATCCAAGCATAAGCTCCTTGTATATGTCTAAGTTAAAAACCCGTTCAGTCTATGCGTCTTTCATATATATCTTGAGATAATGCCTTACCTTGCCTTTTTAAGAGATCTAACATTCATATATTTAAGCATTTAATGAAAGACGGATGCATTTTAATGCATAAGCACAGCAGTGTAGAAAAAGGAAGCCAACGTCTCAAGCTGCCAAGCCAAAAGAAGAATGATTAGAAAAGCAACACTCCAACACAGTCCTGCACTTTCCGTTTTGGTGCAAGATCAAAAGTTACCTTTTCTAACTTCTTTGAAAGCTTGATACATGCACCTTTTCTTGAAAATTGAAGCTGTATCCTTTCAACAACTCTCTTCTTCTGAAGACTATTTATATCAAGAAAGAAGAATGAAGAAAATAGACACACGAATAACAAAGAACGATCAATTGTCTTCTTACGTCTACTGGACGATCTTGAAAATTCTCTGAAGTGCTTTGTTATTCTATATTTAAACTTTCATATTTTCACATTGTGAGTAACTTTCGTTGTAAACAACTATTTTTGTTGTGAAAGTTTGGAGAGGCTTAGTGAGAAAGAATACTTGGGTGGTTAAGCCATTTGGGTTGATTGCTCTATAAAGGCTGAAGAGGCAGTGAAAGAATACTTGTGTAACCTAAGGTTGGTTAATGAATACCTTCTGGGTGAATGAACTGGACGTAGTTCAAGTTTGAGTGAACTAGTATAAAATCTCTGCGTTCTTGTTCTTCCTTATCCTCTCGTTTAAACTGTTTTTGAACTCAATTTTGATTAAGTGGAAAAGTTTTTTAAAACACACAATTTAACCCCCCTTCTTGTGCGATTTTTGCTCTTTCAATTGGTATCAGCACCACTACAAAA